>CM043015.1:127880313-128392549 GCA_023690525.1 Holotrichia oblita | reverse complement strand
GTTTATCACTAAAAGAAAGATTATGATTTGATAATCCAAAATGTCAATTGATTCAAGTTGATTCCAAAGTTATGAATTTTTTACTGTAGGAAATAGAGGCGAAAATTGGGTGCAAAGCCTCTGTAACGCGAGTCACTGTCAATGTGTTTTGCAAGCTCATCAAAATTTTTACTTTTCGAAAAAAGGTTTAAAATTTATCTGAAAATTGAAGGAAATACGAACAATGGATGAATGAAGAATGGTCGCAAAGAAATTCCAGCAATAATACATTTCTTCTCAAACAAGCTGATGATGCTTTTGGGACTGCAATATAACATTTAACGTGTGACATACTTGTAGTGTATGTATATTACCAGAAAAAAATAAATACTACTATCAAATAATAATCTTTCTTTTAGTGATATAAACTTAATTCAACTTTCACCACAAAAGAGACGCATTCATAAATATCTATATCAAAGTATATTTATCAATGCAACATATTTATCATACAACACAGAGTTTTTTGCTTATTGGCTGAAAAATTGTCTAATCAATTATATTTCTGGTTTACGTAAAAAGGTATATAACTTGTTTTCACTGCAAAATCATCAAAAAAGATTAATTATCCGTATGCAGCTGGCTTATACGACAATGATACACTATTTTGTATTCAAATGTCTACGTATTAAAAATGCTATATTTAAATAAAATGTATGGTATTGCTTGGCTTAACTTGCAAACACATCTACTTTTGATTTTATCCTTAACATTTACAGGTTTAAGGAATACATATGATTTTTATGGATACATGACGAATTAAACACGGAGGATTTTTACATCGCCAGAAACAAAATAAAAACTTAAACACCAAGAAGATACTTGTGCTATGAATAGACCATTCATGCATACAGACGATATATTCTCTACACAATATTATCCCAATGAATAAATGTACTAGCTTGCATTTTACGCTCGGCTTACATTTATAACGGGTCCGTCCATATTTCCACCACGGTTAAAGGTGTTGACTTTCTGGGTGTCTCCACTGTACACTATGCTTCAGATGTTGATGTTCGATATCAATTTCGTACAAGGTTCTATGAACAATCATACCCCTTTGTTGTTATGGCAAAAATGTGACAACAATAACATGCACTTTCGTAATTTTGCTGGTTGTATTCGTTGTATTTGTAATATACCAAGCACGGTTCTATGTATAGCCCAGACCACATACTTATAACTTTGTAACAGTAAAGGGGCATTATTTTCACTTTTGTAACATACACCCACGTAATATTGAGGCAGCGAAATGCCACTTACAATTAGTAAGTACTAAGCTGAGTTGCTGCGGCCTCAGTTTATTTCAAGACAGTCAGAAAGTTCAATTTTTCTAATTTTAAATGCAACCATATTCGTTCCAATTATTGAATTATTGAATTTTGTTAATTTATAGTAATAAAAATTCCGAAGATGAATATTTTTATATGGACTCATGAATTCAAAATTACATGAGAAAATTTAAGTGATAGACAAAATTTATATCATTGGGCAACTGAAAATCCGCATATTGTTTAGGTCGTAAATCATAAATGTACGTTTGGTACCAATGTTTTCGTAATGACGAAAAATTATCGATTACGTTATAAATTACATGATGAAAGTAAGTAAGTAAAACAATAAAAATGTCACCCATTTGACACTTTTGTCGAAATACCTTGTTTGCTTAGAAACTACGATGAAAATGACAGATATACCAATAATCTCTGATAACTAAAACACTAATAATGACAAGTATCCCAGACCTTAATACTGACCGATGTAGAATTTCTTGCTGAATTAAGTGCTACAATAAAACCTACTATGTGCCATTTGAAAAAAAAGATTTGTTAATGTTTGAAGATTTCTGAATTGATTGCTAATTTCTGAACATTTCCGTATAAATTTTGTTAAAAGTTATTACAGTTCTAAGTATCTATGACTCTTACTTTCTTTTGAAGAAGTTTGGCACATTGCAGTTTAAAATTCTTCACGATATTAATTTTTGTTTAAAATGGTGCAATAGCAAAATATTAAGGAAAATTGTACATCTTAGAAGCAGTTGAATTTAGGTTAGGTACTCTAATACAAAATGTTTGCAAATAATGCGTAGAATCGATTGCATTAATAAAATTATACCGTAAAACGGGATGAATAGGGACACTGAGGTGAATAGGGACAAAAACCGGAAAAAACTGTACAGCGTTATTTACTACTACTTATTTATATAAATAATAATAATAATATTTATAAAAATAAACATAACTTACTTAATTTATTCTGATAGAGGAGATTTTACTCTACACAAAAAAACTGATAATTTGTTATCATTAGTTGGGGTGGCAGCACTGGTTCCTTTTGCCTTTTCTCTGGTGATTTTTAGTGTCCCGAATCCCCCATAAGAGCAACAAGGGACATTTATGCTATATCTAGTGTCCCTATTCACCCAGAGCTTGAGGTGAAGAGGGACAGCAATAAAAAATTATATATATAAAGAACGGGTTCAGATACAAAACTTCTTTTAGGCTCAATACATATCTATGGTATAGGCAATGGTATACTCATAGACAATGAAAATAATAATTCCCTATTTGTTTATGTTATGAGTAACCATCCTAAAAAGTGTCCCTATTCACCCCGTTTTACCGTACCATTCTATTTAAAATAACAAAGTTGCTATTTACTTTTTGTATAACCAGAAGTCATATTTGCTTGAAAATATTTTAAAACAATAGAACTATTACTACAAATGCACATTTCAAAATTTCAAAATTGTACTAGCAGTAGATTCTCTAAACTTTCTAAATAACGAGTTTCGTGAAAGACTGTATGTATACAGTAGACGTTACTGGTACTACATATTTGAGTTTCAGAAAATGTCTAAAACTTGAAATGTTGTCGGCTGTTGAGAAATCGATTTCTAGGTATAATTTTCAATATAATACTTATACGTTATATTCCTAGATGCTGATCGCAACAATTAAGTTAATGGATGTAAAGGAGTAATGAAAGGTCCTAAATTCTAACAAATATGTTTAATCACAGGCGACCGGTTTCGTAGTTAAACATATTTGTGAGAAGTTAGGACCTTTCAATACTTCTTTTCATCTAATATGAACTCACACAGAGTCTACTCCGACAACAATTAAGTTAATGTTAAGAATGGTCGAGTAATATCCGCACTATAAATATTACTATCTAATAGATGATTACTTGTCTGGTAATATTTCCTACATTGATGTAAAATATTTATACACATCAAAAACATAACTACGTGCAGCTTGGTGCAGCGAACCAAAATCCGCATTGAGTGCGTTGTTCGTATATTTCCGTCCGTAATTGTATACGAAACATTTCATGCAACCAACAAATAAAAAAGTGTACATATGTATTTTTTACTGCCATCAGAATTGCAGAAACATATGCTATGCAAATAGTATTATTTAGTTGAATGAAGTAGACATCGATATTTATATGTTTAGGTACACTTTCAGATAATATAATGGAGTAAAATGTTGTTTTGATATTTATTGGTATGTACATATTTTTAATTGCTTTATTCTGCAATATTTTCGCATCGGGTGTCCGTAACTTTAATAATAATAAACTGCTTACAAGCAGTGTAACTGCTTGTCTTACTATAACTTTTACATAATAGTGCCTTTTTTTATGTACGATTTAAGTAACATCTACTTATATACAATTTATATTCTAACAAACAACCAAGAAAATTCTTTAAACAATCTTTTTACATTACCAATGAATATATAATAGATATTTGTATATCAAGAGCGCAAAAACATGCTGTAATGTATGTATGTACGCAGAGAGAAATTGTACGTTAAATGTTTTCATGGCCAAGATATACACAACATTTTTGGGCACGTTAATCGCACAATAGCACATCGACAACTAATCCAGAGCAGCTAGAAAACCGTATGGCATAATCCCTCGATATTTAGATTTAATTGCAGCAGTTGTTAATGGGGATATTCCAAGAATAAGAAAATTGATATTATGTTTCTGTCGAATGGGAATTACCAATGCAGTAATTAGAAGTATATTTACTTAATCGTAAATGCGAAAATTGTACTATACAAAAGCACTCATAAAATGTATTATAAAAATTTGATTGCACGGTACTGTAAGAACTGTAGTAGAAATGTCAAGATTTCTTCCTTTCATAACCTTAATTTCAAAATTTTTGCTCCAAAAATGGTAACGATTATTGATATTATATATATATACAGGGTGAGTCACGACCTTTCCCTCGGTCTCCTGTGTCTGAACGCTAAAAGATATGAGTTTCAAATTTTAGTCAAATATGTGGGACGATAAGGAGCACATTTTAAAATTATTTGCAAGTTTACAGGGTGATAACTTTGTTAATAGTTCCCTATACCTATCTGCCGCCAATTTTAAGAAAATTTGATATTTATGAAAATGTCGGCTTTCGCGAAAAATGAAAAACAGCAAAACTGTATGACTTGGACGATTTACATTTTAAGAAGATTCTTTCTTCTTTTGCTTATAACATTATGCATAGAATAAGATGGTCATTTAATGTGAACATCTACTGCAATCTTTTTCATTAGATTATTTATTTATATTTATTCAATTCAAACGAACATATAGTAGAGTAGACATTTTTTGGAGAAGAACTATTAAATTTATTTTTATCGAATATGTTAAATTTGAACGTGGTTGACAATTTTATATCTTATTTACTTTTTTTTTTGTCTAACATGTTTGTAATTTTATTAATTTGTTTATGATATCGGTTACTTAATTATTTTTTTTTCATTTCTATTACCATGACTTATCAACGTGCAATATATCAAGATATTATAAACTAAGAGAGGAGTTTTCGTCATTTTGATATTCAAATAGACAAATATTCATTCGATTCAAACAAATAATATTCAAGTATTCGACGAATAGTCAATTACTTGAATGATTCATTTCAACTTTATCTTACTCTTTAATAATGTATGAATCGGATATTCATATTGCTTCAACATAATTTCGGCTTTATTTATCAATATAATACAACTTGCAAGGAATATAATTATCCACACACAAATAATTAGAAAGTATGGCCTATTTAGATGAGAAAAAGCATCAACTTTAGAGCGTTTTTGAAGAATTTCGTTAATAACATTTTAATTGTTAAATTTAGATATAGACATCTTTATAGTTTTTGCTAGGGGGTTTAATGTGCTTTCACATAGTATAGTTAAATACAGGGTGTTCCATTTAACTTAAAAAAGTTATTGATGGTTGAAAAAATATAAAGTATAAATTGTTTTGCTTAATGTCATGTAGCCAATATCAAAATGCTCTACTGGTTCATTGAAAGCACGCTTTGTCAAAATAACTTCTTACAAATGTAAATCGTCTAAGTCATACAGTTTTCCTGTTTTTAATTGTTTCGCGAAAGTCGACATTTTCATAAAAATCCAATTTTCTCGAAATTGGCAGCAGATTAGTATAGGGAACTATCAACAAAGTTATTCTAATTTGTTACGTAGAATCCAAAAATGGTATACAATATAGGGTGTTCCATTAAAAATAACCTAACTTTGATGTGCTGTACTTCTTTGAATCACCCTGTATACTTACAAATAATTTTAAAATGTGCTCCTTATCGTCCCACATATTTGACTAAAACTTGAAACTCAAATCTTTTAGCGTTTAGACACAAGAGACCGAGGGAATAGTCGTGACTGACCCTGTATAATATATTATACAGGATGATTGGTGAGAATGGCCTATTAAAAGTATTATACAAACGGAACGGAATTTTAAAGCAAAATTTTGCAGTTAGATATGGTTGTATATGAACTATCACGTGAAAATATTTTTGAATAAATATCACTTCCGGTTAACCGGAAGTGGGCATCAACTTCGATTTTTTAAATAGCATGCTATAAAATAAATTACAGATTCAGCTTCTATGATAAATTTTACACATATTTCATGTATCATACCCTATACCTAAATACCATTCCTTCTAATATATTCGTAATTAAAGAAAAAAAGTGACAGATACCGATCTTACTTTATAGTGATATTACGTCCCGCAGAGTAAACGAGATGAATGAAGTTTTGCATACGGATACCTAATGTTGTGGAGTTACACAACATTTGAAGTTATTCTCTGTAACGTTGTACAGGGTGTTTAAAAACTTAGTTGCTTATAAATAAGTTCAATCTTCGAAAAGTAGATTTTTTTAATGGGAAGGTATACATTTTATAAGATATTCTGATTCTATGATAGATTCTCTTTTAATCCGCGTTAGATGTTCCTATACCTAAAATGAAAGTTGAATAAGTTATAACGATTTAATTAGTCTCCGTACCTACCATGCTCAGATATGTCAATTTACTGAAGCAAGGGTGCTTAGCTCATTTGTTTTACATACTTACTTGTCACTTGTTTTGAGGTCTGTCATTTTGTTAATCCTATTTTCGAAAAATCTTCCCATTGAATTATGGGAAGATTTTACTTTTAGGCAAAAATACCAGATGCTATTCGAAGAGTAAGAATTATAGGAATACGTCTCTGAATATAGAATGCCTCAATAGAAACAGTTGCCACATCGAGCCATTTAGATAACTTATTTATTTATGTTATTGTTATTGTTGTTCTTATAATTTTTCTACTGTATCTTTTATCTTATCTTTTTTTATTATTTTAATTTTACCTAATTTGTTATTACTAATTATTTAGACCTTTGATGTAAATTTACTTTATGTTGATTATTCAAATAGCGTTTGTTGAGAGTACCTACGAGAATTAAAAATTCTTAGAAATTTTTGCATTTTTCATTGGTTGTAAATGTTAGTATCTTTTACTAAACGTTCGATACGTTTATTTTACTATTTGATTACATTCACTTTCCATAATAAATAAATTCATGATTACTTGATTTGGTCTATTCTTAATGCTAATCCATTATAAAACCAAATACTGAGAAAAATGTATTGTACAGAAGCGAAAACAATGTTATTACAGGTAGAATAAAAATTGTAAACAAATACTAAGATTACAATATGTTTGGTAACAAATACAATGATTTTTTGTTGTTGTAAAGTAAATACTCGCATTGTTTACCCTAATTAATTATTGTATTGGTGCAGATCTATTTCTCTCAGTGTACGCGAGAACAACTAACTAAAATGACAGGCGTCAAAATAAGTGGACAGTATCTATGTAAAACAAATAAGCTAAGCACCCTTGCTTCAGTAAGTTGACATATCTGAGCATTTTCGGTACGGAGACTAACTTATTCACCTTCCATTTTAGGTATAGGAACACCTAATACGGATTAAAGAGAATCTACCATAGAATCAGAATATCTAATAAAATGTATACCTTTCCATTAAAAAAAATTACTTTTCGCAGGTTGAACTTATTTATAAGCAACTAATTTAAAAACACACTGTATAATGTTACAGAAAAGAACTTAAAATGTTGTGTAACTACGTACAGCAGCGGTAAAAAGTACCCAACCGATGCGAGTAAGAGCGCACGCTCGACGGGTGCACATCGTCGTTTACAGCAATATGTGTTTTTCGTATAGGTACTAGCGAAAGAAATGCAAAACTTGCAAGTGTATTGTTTATTTGTGAGATTCATTCATTCATTTGCCCTCGTGCGTTCGAATGATTGTATTACCTATATTATATACACATTGTATTCGATGTATACACTTTAACTTTGAGTTTTCTAATGAATCAACATATTATCTTGACAACGTTAGGGATTTTGTTTACTCGATTTCATATGACTTTACTTAAAGTGAACTAGTTATTTAGCGTTTAGAATTACTATTAATAATGATAATGAGTGTCTTTAGTGATTTCTATTAATATATAGTCTTAAAAGAGATGCTTAAATTTGATCTTACTTTTTCTTTAAAAATAGAATATGGATATTATTCCGATTGCAATTATTTGAATCGTAATGCAGAATATTAAATACAAGTATGTATGTGGCAGCGATTATTTAAAAGACAAAAATATGTGTATTTCGAGATACTGTTTATGGTTTTGCAGATGCGTATAGGGTAATTACATCTGTTAAATATCCAATTTTTTCATGTGTAAATCTAACCAAATAAACTTTGTAAATTTGCAAGAAGTAGAGAATGTTGTGTAGTCGTTCCAGTTAAATATCCAAATCGAAATAAATAATTGTCGACTATACTACTTTCAAATTATAAAGTTTATTTGGTTAGATTTAGATATGAAGAAGATTGTAAATTTAACACATACGTATGTATGTACAGTAAGCAATGTTAATGGTTGGACAGTCCTGTCACAATATGATAACACCCAAGCCGCGCCGAAGATATCCGATATATTACATGCAATACTCCCTAACTTTCATTTAAGACCATACACCTACAGGTAAAATCGTAACGATAAGAGTTTCTTCATTTCAGGGCGATTTAAATGCTATTTACATGCAAATTTACGGTCTAATATAATGCACACAAGGTCACTAATCTTTATGTGACTATTTCAATATTTTTAATTTAATTTGTCCTGCGCTGTTGAAATGCATATACCATTATGTGCAATAGAACTGAAAATAGCGGCAACAGCAACACATTTCTAATTAGAAGAACTCGAAAACTATAACAGTTAAAAATGAGTATAAAAAATTCTTAATTTGAATCGCTCTTTCCATATTTGATATTCGGATCCGGATTGATGTATGTATTTTAACATCATATTGGAATACCCCTACGAAACTATCAAAGTCAAGCAAACGATATATAGATACTATACGATACCTATTTTCAATATTTTAATCATTCACTCAAATAATCTTGATCAATAGTATTTACTCAACTCGTAATTTATTCATTCTTATTTCTCCACGAGTCTAAAATTAAATCTTAATATTACGCTAATGATGTCTAGTTTATAATAATTCTTGATGACACTTGACTTATAATCTTTAACAAGAATTATAGAGGAAGCAGATAAATGAATTCCCAAGATATCTATTAGAATTATTAGAATAATTTGCTTAGTAATTTAATATTGTATTAACAATCAAATTTCCTTTGAAGCATTACAGTCTCATACGCCGAATATTTAAACCAAATTTATTAATCCATGAATACCATAAACTGTAAAGTAGGGGATTAGACCACAATAAATATAAGCTATTGTATGCAAAACAAATTACTGTTTAATATTATCCTAATAATTAAATCTTGCTTGAAGTACTGTGATCTCTTAACTGGAACTCAGATTCCAAATATTGACATACATAATCCTAAATTTTAAGAATTGTTAATTTCAATGAGGAGTGTCTTTGTAACGAATTCTCAGAAAGTTCTTATTTTTCTTAATATAAACTTATGTATAATGATTAGCTAAACCAATTATGAGCACCATTTGAATATGTTTTAATTACGTTATTACATTAAAGCCCAAAGAGGGGGCGAAAAATAATTTTGATATTGCCTTATTCGTTCTCAATATAAAAGCTCTCGTCTTGAGTTTGTATCTTTAGTTTGCTGTAATCGTCGTAAAGATGCCCGCAACAACAATAGAAACGCGAGTAAAAATAGTTACCCTTTGGGAGCGTGGTTTATCCTACAGGCAAGTTGCTGCAGAAGTTGGTGTATCGGTAAGTATATAATCTATTTTTTATTGTTAAAATATGCCAACGAGTATTAATTTATTTTATGATATCCCTCATTGGTCTAAATTTTTAGTAACCGTTACTTCTGTGGAATTCTATAAAACCGTATCTTTTCTTTTTTTTTCTCTAACTGTACTTCAACATAACGCTGGCGAACCGAAAACGAAGATGTAGCTCTACGAAATAAATCGAGGCCTGGACAACCACCCAAAATTAATCCAGAAGATGGTACTAGAATTCGTTATTTTTGTTGAACTACGTTCAACAAAATCCAGTCACCCATCATCCATTTTTTGTTTTTATTTATTTTTCCTTAAGTAAACACTTTAATGAAAATTATGTGTATATAGCAGTGAAATAATTATATTCAGCGAATAAAAACCTATTTAACTCGAAAGATTTTTTTTCTTATACTTCATATAACCAACACGTATAAAAAGGTGTAGATGTTTCTCGGTTGACTGTACTATTAAATTTATTAGATTCAAAAATTTAGTTGCTTAACCACTGATGACATTAAAAAAAAAGTTTTTTATATTGTTATACCCCTGGGAATTGAAAACACAATTTGTGGAATACCAAAAATGTGTGTTTCCAACTAAACTTTTCTTCATACAATATATAATTTGTAATAATTCCTGATTAATTCTTTACGTACACAAAAGAACTCTTTGAACATTAATAATAATTCAATAATGATAGAATACATCAATACATATGATAATCTTATATTAAGTTATTATTGTACCGTGACTACGACCCAAATATCAAATACGGTAAGAATGATTTTAATTAAAGTTCTTTTGTAAGAGAACTCTCCTCTAACTGCTACAGTTTTCCAGTTGTACCAATTAGAAGTGTGTTACTGTTGCCGATATTTGTCAACTCTATGGATACTGTAGGAGAATCTAAAATATTTAAATAGACACATGAATATTAGTGCCCTTGTGTGCATTTATTATACCGTATTTGCATGCTAAATGGGTTTTAAATCACCCTGCAATGTAGAAACTCTTGTCGTTACGATTTTACCTGTATGTGTACGGCCTTGAGCGAAAGCGAAGAGTTATTGCAAGGGTATCAATAGCTTCGGTATTTCTCGTATTATTATACTGTGACAGGACTGTCCAACCATTAACATTGCCTACTGTACATACCTACATTTATATGTGGACCTAACTGTATAAACGGTATACATTTTATTTTACTGTATGATTTCAAAGATTATTTCAATTACAACAATATTACAGCGCTAGATGTCAACGCTTTTTGCATCTAAGTATTTTTGTCATCATGACGAAAATTACTTTGTGTGTGATGCATTTGATTGATTATTTTACACATACAAATATAAACCAATGAGATTCGCGTATTACTGAAGCAACTCGAAAATACAGCGATTATATTTGTTTGCACAGTTTGCGCCATACGGCGAGACGAATTTGTGTTGTGGCAATCTTTTTTTTTTAATAAACTTCAAAATTTGAAATTATTCATAACTAAGTTTTTTTCTTTTTCAGGATACAGAACAAAAATCTCTAGATTCGGCGTCTTGTAAATGGTTTTCAAGAATTTATAGCGGCGATGACTTTACCAATCCAGCCTTTATACGGCGATAATTCCCAGCCGCTGAGAGGAACGGACCGGAATCGCAGAAGATCGTGTTTAAGCGCAGCCTGGGCAGATACGCCTGCTCGGAAGGAAAAGCGACGCGCCATATGCTCGTGGTCCGTTGGTTACGGTACCTTAACCGAATACAACGAATCCCCTAGGAAGGTGGCGAACAGTAGTAGCAACCTGTTAGAGACGTCGACTAGGGGTCGGATTTTAACAAACTCCATTCCCATACCCCATGCCGCGACTACAGTTACATCTTCTATACCAACAACAACAACAACAACAACGACGACCGGTCGCCGTCCCCGTAATAGAGTCGACTTACTCACTATGCCCGGACTTAAATCCCTCGTGAACCGGCGGAGAAATAGTGGTAGCGGTCCCGACACATCGGCTCCTTTAGTCAAACGAGATGGAAGTTACAATGCTCTGGTTAAACCAACCGGAGGCAGCCTGGCGAGTCTCAGAAAATGCGAAACAGTCCTTGCGCTTACCACCGGAGTATTCGGATCGTCATCCTCAACGACCTCATCCGCGGGCAGTATGGAACCCTTACAGCCATTCAACAGGTTGAGAACGTCACCCCCAAGCTCGCAATCGCGAATATGTTCGCGCTGTTCAAGTTTACTAACGTTAGCATCGAGTTCACGTTATTCCTTAAATACGAACACTGGTGGTTTTGTACAAGTGCCAGATGAACCACCGTTATTATGTAAATTGTGCCTCAGCGAGGTGCCTTGGAAAAAATCCTTTAGTATCCTTCACTGCGGCTGTTCATTCTGCTCAGAGGTATGAAGAATTTCTTTCAATAAATATACACGTAAGATATTTTATTTGCAAATAATGTTAATTTATTATGCGGTCTTTTTTTGTAGTTAAAGATTATAGTATAATTAGTTAAACACTAGTAACAAAGAAATTCTATAATATAAGAAAATAAAAATTAGAAAAAATATAAATCTAATCTATATCTTATAACGATAGGAACTGTTATTACAAAAACTGCACTTAACATGCGGTAATGCCACCAAAAGAGGTAAACCGTAATTGAGATTAGCAAATGTTATTCTGGGAATCCAGATGGTGCTAATTCTTGAAGTCGTTAAAATGATTTACTTCGAGAAGTCATTTAGTCTGTAAATTAAATCTGTAAAATACTTAGCATGAACAACAATGCCTACTTCTAACAAAAACAGAGACATAAAATTTTACGTGTGGTTATGACAGCCAAATGATTGGTATTACCCGGAGTGACCGGATTTACATCACCACACGGCCTTTACTTTCGTTGGTTATTTATGAAAAATGTGTAGTAGGTGCTAGTAGATAACATCACCAAAGCTACATTATAAAATTTCATTACGTACCGTACCTGTAACTTTAATAAAAAGAAATATTATAAAAGATGATACTAAAACTTCCCCGAGTACAACTTTTTGATTTTTATGCTATAAGTGTAGTTACCGTTTATACAGTGCGGTTCTGAAGTGTCTTCCTTCCGTGCTAACTTTTGATCGATTTAATAGAGAGGTTCCAGTTTTGGGGTCATTCATATGAAATATTATACCTACGAGTACCTATATCACATTCTTGAAGTAAAATTTCTATTTAGTTTGAAAGATTGACGACAGGGGGCGATATAGTATCAAAACTTTTAAATGGAAATGGGGGTCGAGTGATATCTCATTTTAAAGGGATTACAGAGTATGGTATCATACCAAAAATGTTATAACATTTTATCCATTCATATGAATATAGTAATAGAACGAAGTTTTATTTTATTATACATTTTATGTTTTATGCAGTCAACTCCTTAACGTAAATTCAAAAAAATCTTAGGTGACTATGAATAAATGTCATAAAGTAGAATTTTATTGGCACAATTTTAGTGCATCAAAGAAAGTTAACATTTGTTATTGTTGATTGTGGCACTAAAATTGTTTGAATAAAATTCTACTTTATGACATTTATATGGTAAGTATAGGCCTAATAAGAGTCACGCGTTTTAGAATTCATAGCCACATAAAATTTTTTGAATTTATGTTAAGGAGTTGACTGCACAAAACATAAAATGTATAATAAAATAAAACTTTGTTCTATTACTATGTTCATATGAGTGGATAAAATGTTATGAAATTTTGTAAGATACCATACTCAGTAATCCTCTTTAAAAATGGGGTGTCACTCGACTCCCCATTCCATTTAAAATATATATACAATATCGCCCTGTCGTCAATCTTTGAAACTAAATAGAAATTTTACTTCAAGAATGTAGTATATAACATTTCATATTAATGACCCAAAACTGAAACCTCTATTAAACCGATCAAAAGTTAGTAGGACGGATGAGGGGAGGGCACGCTCTAGAACCGCACTGTGTAATATGGATATATTCATTAACATAACGTTCGCCGTAATTCTCTTACTTCCTTAGATACCATACTAAAGATTGAATCGCAGCACTAGGCTACTCAGCACCGAGCTCTATGTTGAAATCATACCGCGCTTACGCGGAACTCCACTACACTATACAGCGCCATAGTTCGTTAGAAAATATTCTTTTCGTTATTTCATACCATGCAAATCGCATTAGAGCGACACGACAGTATACATCACTACATGATGCAGCAAAGTTTATACATCATATTAAACAGTTTCGAAAAGACTACATGTTGCATTGCAAATTATCTTTTTGTCAGATATAATTCACAAGAAACGTGATTCAATTTTTTTCTTTCGAATTGTACCAATTGAGACATCCTGTATATATTACACCAGGTACTCATTCTAAATATTGATCCACATTTTCAAAAATTGTTAAATATCTGTTGAACTGTTGAACTTAGGTATAGGGGATATAACAGTTACTTGCCTTTATTTAGTCTGCGTCGTCGAAATATACAAATATACAATAATATACAAGATTTTAAATATGTGTTACCGTTTTTTGAATATCAACCCAGGCGAATGTGATGCCCCACCCTGTATATAGTGAGTAGAAATTAACGGCTGTACAATGAAGGGGATGAGTTCTGTATAATGAGCGGCAGCCAAAAAATAAAAAATAAACTTACCCTTTTTTAATGTCTGAGCTTTCGTAATATATTAATTACTTCATCAGAGACAAGAAGAGAGTACCATATTAAAAGATATATTACGAAAGCTCAGACATTAAAAAAGAGTAAGTCTGTTTTTTATTTTTTGGCTGCCGTAAATGCTTGAAGCTGATAGCTACTGTCAAAGTTTGTCACACTACATTTGATTTCGATTGCAAGAATTAACATTAGCGTTACAGTTACTTTCAGCATAACTTTTAAAATTGTTCCTTAAAATCAAATACAATATGCTTTCTTTTGGAAACGCTTATTGCTAATCAAAATTAATAATTATAAAAAATTATAACTATAAAACCATTGCAATGACAAAAAAACAAACCCAACGAAAATACAGACGTGCGACTATGGCCATAGAGGAATAAACCAACTGACATTCTCAGGGTGGTAAACTTTAAGCACAGATATTGCATACATTTTGACAGACATCAGCTTCAAACATTTACGGACACGGTGTCTTTATCGGTATTACACGGTATCTTTCAATTGCTGAAGAAATATACATTTTTCGCTAAAACGGTAGAAGATAAATGGGTACATTCTCATAAAAAAGAGAATTTAATTTTACATCCACCCCTCTAAACAGGTATAGGGTGTCCCATTAAAAAAAAAGTGTTATTGGTATTTAAATGTTTCCAAGTGTTGGCACTAGTAACTGTATGTCAACAAAAGGACCCGTACGTATTAATATTGGAAATAGTAAACTAATTCAAGACGTATCAATTTGCGCAAATCAAAATTTCCTATCTCTTTTTAGTTTTGATGTTACAGCTGAAAATTTTTGATAAAATATTTATTATCTCGAAAAAAAAATCACATAGGTCTAGGAAGGTCTGAAAAGTTCCTTAAAATATCATGTAGAATCTAAAAAAATATATCCATTTAAAATAATAAAGTTAGATACGCTTTCTCTATAATTGGGACATCTCATATATTTGAAAATATTTTCTAGCTATGCGTCGGCTGAATAGCGGCAACTTTTATTTGAAACTCTTTTCTCTACACTGTAAAATAAACTAATTATCAAATAAACCACGTCAGCTGGGACACCCGGTATATATTTTAGTTTTCATAATAGAAAAATTTATATATTTAAAGTTTTGTGCTTGTCATTCTCTGCTGTTAAAAATATTGTGTAAGAACACACATTTTGAAAATGTTGTATAAAGAGAAGGATTTACCAAATAGAATGTATCTTCTCTTAGCGGAAGTAACTGTTACGCACTTGCTGCAAACGATGGCCGAGAAAAAATAATGGGTTTTATTAAACAGAAAATATTACATGTAATAATCCATATTGTTCAAGGAACAAAGTCAATTATTATTCGTATCTTATTGGGAGATAAATGAATCAAACGACATACAACATTTTGCCAAACTCTAAATACAAAATATGAAACTTGCGCGGGAAAATGTTCTACGTTATCATGTACAGGCACACGGAAACTGAAAAGCAATTTAAACTCCTGCTATGTTTTTATTGTAGTATTTTCACTACAGGAGATATATCACACCACAAATTGAGTATGCTACTAAAGTCGCTATTCAAGCTAAAGTATAATTTACAAGGTATTATTAACTTTGTTGATAGCTGCCAAATAGCACATACTTCTATAGGACACTATATATTAGGCAATATAGGACATTCATTAGACGCGAAAGCACAAATTTTTTTTTTGCAACATGAAACAACACAAAATGTTAGCGTTGTCAAATTTTGAAATTTCGAAAGTGTGGTACCCAACTTCACGCACCCTTTGTTAGGAGAGATTAGGAATAATATTCAAAAGTTTCGTCAAGACTAATTCTAAGAGCATTGAAAAAATGACTAAATTTAAAGTTTATTGTATTGTCCCGCGTTGTTTAAATAATTCACAAGAAAATGATAAATTCTTCTAGCTTAAGCTGCACACAAACTTGACATAAATCACGTAAAGAACCTTTCAAAAGTTTGCCCCGCAACACCTTGCAAACACTCTCGTTAAAGAGACACTATTGATGTCATCAAAATAGCGCGTTTTTTTCATTGTTTGAGTTATTATCAAAATTTAACTTAATATTACAAAGTAAACAATACGAAATGGTAATTTCTAGTCTACCTAACAACAAGAAGCTGTCCTGATTTTTTAGAAAATTAGTATGAGCGAGACCTATTGCTTTAGTAGCTTCAGGTAGTGCTTGTTAATTATTTTACTACTAGCAATTGCGAATTGCAATCACCTTTCTACGAGGGAGCGTTTTTTATATTTGCGGAATAGGAGATAAGGGGTGGAAATAAAAAAACCAAATTATTTTTCTTTTTCAATATATTCACCTGCAAGACGGATACATTTTTCACATCTTTCAAGTAATTTATTTATACCCTCATAAAAAATGATTTCTCTTTATCTGCAAAATACGCCGAAACTGCCTCCTTGACTTCATCATCGGCAGTAATTTTTTACCCCGCAGCTCTTTTTTCATTTTCGGAAACAGGTAATAATCACTCGGGGCCAGGGTTGGACTGTAGGGTGGGTGATTTACAATTTCGAAGCCCACCTTATGCAGGGCAGCTAACGCAACGCGGCTCTTGTGGACGGGCGCGTTGTCGTGCAATAGCAGCACACCTTTCGTCAATTTTCCCCGTCTTTTTCTCTTTAATGGCTTCTTTTAGTCGCTCTAATATTGAAGCGTAATATTCTCCGGTTATAGAAACACCTTTATCTTTATAATCAATCAACAATATTCCTTCCGAGTCCCAAAATACCGTTGCGATGAGTTTCCCAGCTGATTATGACACTTTAAATTTCTTGGGAGGTGCTGTGCCCTTTTTATGCCACTGCATGGAGTCTTGTTTGGACTCAGGTTCATAATGATGAACCCAAGTTTCGTCTCCAGTAACAATTCGACTCAATACACGAATACACCATCCTTGTCTTCATTACAGAGGTCCAAAAATGCACGCGAACACTCTACGCGCTGTTGTTTTTGCGGCGGCGTGAGCATTCTCGGCACCCATCTTGCGCTGACCTTAGACATGCCGAGATGATCGTGTAGGATTTTAAAAATTGTTGTATCGGATACTCCAACCATTTCGGCGAGTTGTTTCTTCTTTAGTCGAGCATCTTCGAGTACAATTTTTCAACTTTTGGGATAAGTGCTGGCGTGGTCACCTCAATGCTCCTGCCCGGCCTCGGGTCGTCTTCAAGGGATTCCCTTCCTTCTTTAAATAAACTATGCCACTTGTACACCATGGTTTTTCCTGGACAAGAGTCACCGTAAGCCAATGACATCTCATTCATTATGGTCGCGACTGATTTTCCTTGCCTGGTAAGGAACTTTATAACGGCACGATATTCGATTTTTTCCATATTTCACTTTTCACTCCTGATTATGTTACTTGGTTAACGATAGCTCAAAGACTAACTGTCTTATAACAATGAAACTTCGTATTTATACTAATTCTGAGTCGCTGCACAGCCCACGGCTCCAACCCCCCCCCCCACAACCTGATCATTTCGCGAATATAAAAACCTTCACTCCTGATTATGTTACTTGGTTGACGACAGCTCAAAGACTAACTGTCTAATAACAATGAAACTTCGTATTTATACTAATTATGAGTCGCTGCACAGCCCACGCCGCCAACCCGACCGGTGTGAAAAGAGCAGCCAAAGATAGCAGCCAATTTTTCCGAAGATACCCGAACGTACATAGGCGTACTGATATATATTATCTAAGACCATTTTAATAGAAAATTAAAAAACCATATTCTTTGTCAAGCTAACACATACAGACACGGCACACCTGCCACACGCTACCAGGTCGATGTTTGCTGCAAATATAATCGATTTGCAAACGGTCCCAGAGGGACATTACCTAAGACCACTTTACTAAAATATAAAGAAATTGTGTTCTTTTTCAAGCTAACACATACACACGCGACATACCTGCCAAACGTTACCAGGTCGATGTTTGCTGCAAATATAATCGATTTGCAAAGGGTCCCAGGGGGACATTACCTAAGACCACTTTACTAAAAAATTAAAAAATTATATTCTTTTTCAAGCTAACACATACAGACGCGGCACACCTGCCACAGGTTACCAGGTCGATGTTTGCTGCAAATATAATCGATTTGCAAAGGGTCCCAGGGGGACATTACCCAAGACCACTTTAATAAAAAATTAAAAAATTATATTCTTTTTCAAGCTAACACATACAGACGCGGCACACCTGCCAGATGTTACTAGATAGATGTTTGCTGCAAATATAACCGATTTGCAAAGGGTCCCAGGGGGACATTACCTAGGACCACTTTACTAAAAAATTAAAAAATTATATTCTTTTTCAAGCTAACACATACAGACGCGGCACACCTGCCAGATGTTACCAGATAGATGTTTGCTGCAAATATAACCGATTTGCAAAGGGTCCCAGGGGGACATTACCTAGGACCACTTTACTAAAAAATTAAAAAATTATATTCACTTTCAAGATAACACATACAGACGCGGCACACCTGCCAGATGTTACTAGATAGATGTTTGCTGCAAATATAACCGATTTTCAAAGGGTCCCAGGGGGACATTACCTAAGACCACTTTACTAAAAAATTAAAAAATTATATTCTTTTTCAAGCTAACACATACAGACGCGGCACACCTGCCAGATGTTACTAGATAGATGTTTGCTGCAAATATAACCGATTTGCAAAGGGTCCCAGGGGGACATTACCTTGGACCACTTTACTAAAAAATTAAAAAATTATATTCACTTTCAAGCTAACACATACAGACGCGGCACACCTGCCAGATGTTACTAGATAGATGTTTGCTGCAAATATAACCGATTTGCTAAGTGTCCCAGGGGGACATTACCTAAGACCACTTTACTAAAAAATTAAAAAATTATATTCTTTTTCAAGCTAACACATACAGACGCGGCACACCTGCCAGATGTTACCAGATAGATGTTTGCTGCAAATATAATCGATTTGCAAAGGGTCCCAGGGGACATTACCTGAGACCACTTTATAAAAAAATTAAAAAATTATATTCTTTTTCAGGCTAACACATACAGACGCGGCACACCTGCCAGATGTTACTAGATAGATGTTTGCTGCAAATATAATCGATTTGCAAAAGGGTCCCAGGGGGACATTACCTAAGACCACTTTACTAAAAAATGTGGAAGGTGTGCCGCGTCTGTATGTGTTAGCCTGAAAAAGAACACAATTTTTTTATATTTTAGTAAAGTGGTCTTAGGTAATGTCCCCTGGGACCCTTTGCAAATCGATTATATTTGCAGCAAACGTCTATCTGGTAACATCTGGCAGGTGTGCCGCGTCTGTATGTGTTAGCTTGAAAAAGAATATAATTTTTTAATTTTTTAGTAAAGTGGTCCTAGGTAATGTCCCCCTGGGACCCTTTGCAAATCGGTTATATTTGCAGCAGACATCGACCTGGTAACGTGTGGCAAGGGTGCCGCGTCTGTATGTGTTAGCCTGAAAAAGAATATAATTTTTTAATTTTTTATTAAAGTGGTCTCAGGTAATGTCCCCCTGGGACTCTTTGCAAATCGATTATATTTGCAGCAAACATCGACCTGGTAACGTGTGGCAAGGGTGCCGCGTCTGTATGTGTTAGCTTGAAAAAGAATATAATTTTTTAGTAAAGTGGTCTTAGGTAGTGTCCCCCTGGGACCCTTTGCAAATCGGTTATATTTGCAGCAAACATCGACCTGGTAATGTGTGGCAAGGGTGCCGCGTCTGTATGTGTTAGCTTGAAAAAGAATATAATTTTTTAATTTTTTAGTAAAGTGGTCTTAGGTAATGTCCCCCTGGGACCCTTTGCAAATCGATTATACTTGCAGCAAACATCTATCTGGTAACATCTGGCAGGTGTGCCGCGTCTGTATGTGTTAGCTTGAAAAGGAATATCATTTTTTAATTTTTTAGTAAAGTGGTCTTAGGTAATGTCCCCCTGGGACCCTTTGCAAATCGATTATATTTGCAGCAAACATCGACCCAGTAACGTGTGGCAAGGGTGCCGCGTCTGTATGTGTTAGCTTGAAAAAGAATATAATTTTTTAATTTTTTATTAAAGTGGTCTTAGGTAATGTCCCCCTGGGACCCTTTGCAAATCGATTATATTTGCAGCAAACATCTATCTGGTAACATCTGGCAGGTGTGCCGCGTCTGTATGTGTTAGCTTGAAAAAGAATATAATTTTTTAATTTTTTAGTAAAGTGGTCTTAGGTAATGTCCCCCTGGGACCCTTTGCAAATCGATTATATTTGCAGCAAACATCGACCTGGTAACGTGTGGCAAGGGTGCCGCGACTGTATGTGTTAGCTTGAAAAAGAATATAATTTTTTAATTTTTTAGTAAAGTGGTCTTAGGTAATGTCCCCCTGGGACTCTTTGCAAATCGATTATATTTGCAGCAAACATCTATCTGGTAACATCTGGCAGGTGTGCCGCGTCTGTATGTGTTAGCTTGAAAAAGAATATAATTTTTTAATTTTTTAGTAAAGTGGTCTTAGGTAATGTCCCCCTGGGACCCTTTGCAAATCGATTATATTTGCAGCAAACATCGACCTGGTAATGTGTGGCAAGGGTGCCGCGTCTGTATGTGTTAGCTTGAAAAAGAATATAATTTATTTATATATATTATTTATAATAAATTGGCTGCTATCTTTGGCTGCTCTTTTCACACCGGTGCCAACCCGCCCCCCCACAACCTGATCATTTCGCGAATATAAAAACCTTCACTCCTGATTATGTTACTTGGTTGACGATAGCTCAAAGACTAACTGTCTAATAACAATGAAACTTCGTATTTATACTAATTATGAGTCGCTGCACAGCCCACGCCCCCAACCCACCCCCCTACAACCCGCTCATTTCGCGAATATAAAAACGCTCCCTCGTATGTTTGCATTATTATAATGAAAAATGCATTGCATACTGAGTCGTATATAATGCGAATATGAGCCATGAATTGATTCGGACATGTTTAAGAAGCTGCTGCATGTTATGAATCGCCAGAACATAAAGCAAGCAAATTAGTCAATCGGATTTTTTGAGTCAACTCTCTGAATTGAATCTTTCCCAAAGAGTCATACAAGGAGCTCGGCAAAAGGAATCATTTTACCCATCATTAGTGCTGTTTTGTTCGCAAAAAAACAAGCTTAAATTTCCCAGACTACAAATTTGGTTATATTCGATTTAGTACTTTGAAACTGAATGTGGTCGTTTGAATGTTAATACCTCCAACCTAAGGCAATCCTCTCATATACATATATAGCTTATTCGTCTAGTGCGTCAGTGAAAAATATCACCTTTCCAGGACACTTTTATTGATGCAATTGTATTGTTTCATTTCAGGATTACTCTTCTTATGCTACATCAATCTTAGTATTCCTTATAGCTATATCTATTCTGGTTTTGAGGTATTTAAGGTTGTTTTCAATTTCTCAATAATGTACACCTATTTCTGAAAAATGTTTAGTTTAATACTCTTTAAATCTGGATACATGTGTTTTGTACGTTGAAAAAGTTTTGACTGTTATACTTTGCTTTGCCACAATATAGGTTTCTTGTGATTTCATAAAACGTTAGACGTTATTACTAAATCAATATTCTAGATTTCTATAAGCAAAGATTCTGTGAGCAGATGCGTTCCTGAATTAACTTTTACACATCTTTTTTGTTTTTCAATTAAACCAGTCTGTATAGCACACAGAAACCTATCATTTATTTGCAGATTCTTAGGGATACTTCAGTTGATATGTACTGTACGGAAGTGCTAGAGAATAATGGTATAATGGCAAATATTTGTTGTTTGATATAAACATTCTACACAACAAAAATATTAAATATAAAGTGTAAAGAGGTCAATTAAACTTCACAAATATCATGGTGACATAAATTGACATAATTTTCTCTGTTGTTAATAGGATTCTAGTAAAATATGCATGGGATTACTTAATTCTTTTTACGCAATAGATGATATTTTAAATGTAACGAGAAAACTCTAATTTTCCCACACACTTCTTGATTGCCCTATTATACAGGATGGTGCAACCAAGATGAGGTGAATGATTATAATCGAACTGTGAGGAATTTCGAAAACCCTGTTTGCAATTCGATTAAGGGCTACATTGGCTACCAACCAAACTTGTTTTTTTTAATGGGACAGTCGATATTAAAATATTACAATAGATTTATGCTAATTACTACAAACAATTTGATATAACTTTGGTTGGGTCTAAAACCCATATCGTCTATTTTTTATAAGAACCGGAAGTGAATACTAAAAAACTAACTGCATCACTAAATGTGCTAAATTGTTGAGTAAAATAATGGCCTATACTTTACTTGAAATTATTCGCCATTATACGGAATAATCGAGTTGTGTAAATTTTCGAACTTCGTTTTTCAAAAAACCACCTATATATTATTGTCCTATGTTAAAGAGAACTTCATCAGCTTCTTAAAAGTATCATACACATTACCTTTTTTCTGGCGATTTTTAGACAAATTCTCCACAAATGCAATATTTTGAGATTTGTTACATTTAAAGATTGAAAGTCGTCATGCAATGACGCATGTAACTAGTAATAAGCAAACTATAAAAAACATTCAGTACGGAAAGAATATAAGAATTTTATACCGATTTAATGACAAGAAAAAATAATGGTAATCCAAATTTGTTAAGTGTTACTGCAATAGATGTTCAAATAATGCTCCGTATAAACACAGACACATTTAGAGCCGATCGGTAAATTATAATTTAACTTTTTGTGAAGTACATGCCGGAATATTGTCAAAACTGCAGTTTTTTTGAAGAAATGTTTCGTATATGTGATTTTGTGGGATTTGTTACGACTAGTTAAACTCATTCAGTCGGAGTGTTTAAATAAAGATGCTGTAAAACTTAACAAACAGTAACTAACATTCCTGTCAAAACCTTAACTTTTGTATATGCAATTGATGTTTTGGCTTTCTTTTGTGTTCTGGGTATCGGGAGGTATATACTCTACTAGAAAATAGTGGCCATTTTTGACATTCGTCCAATACCAACATCATACTAACCAATTCTTCTCTACTTGAAATCATTTCTGTTGCAAAATTAATAGCAAATCAAGAGCAAATTAAAAAAGTTCGAAATGGATTTACTAAACTCGATCACTCTATATAATGGCGAATAATTTCAAGTTAAGTGTAGGCCATTATTTTACTCAACAATTTACCATTTAGTTTTTTAGTATTCATTCCTGATTCTTATAAAAAATTGACGACATTTCGTTTTTTCAACTTTAATCGCTTTTCTCTCCGTAACTATGGGTTTTGGAACCAACTAATGTTATATCAAATTGTTTTTAGTAATTAGCAGAATCGATTGTAATATTTTAATACCGAGTGTCCCATTTAAAAAGCAAGTTTGGTTCATCACCGACTGCTTCGGTTACCTGTATAAAGAAAATATTTTTGAAACGTAGCCCATGTAGCTTTCAATCAAATTACAAAAGGTTTTGTGGTGGCGACTAATTTTTTTGAGTCTAACATTGAAGTACAAGATACAATTGTTCCTAGTACTGCCATAACTTTCTATTTTTGTTAAATAGTTATTAAGATGTGACACAACTGTAGCTCTGTTTATTATAATTTATGAGTGTGATGTGGTGTAGTAGGTATAGTGTTTTAAATTATACTATACCACACCACAGAACATTACAGCACTACATAGTAGCAAACAAACCTTATATTATACTATAGTATAATATAAGTTATAATATATAGTTTATGTAAACAACACAACCAAAGATGAATATTAACTTAGTACTACCAAGTATCACCAACATCCCAAAATCCCTCATAGAAAATCTATATACACTGAATGAATGTTTAGGCACTTTTGAGATGATTGACAATTTTTTTTTTCCGGTAGAAAATCTTTGATGGACACCATGCGCTTAATGTCTGTCGCATGGTAGTGTGGGACTCGCAGATGCGAAATCTTACTGTCCTACCCACTAAAAACCACCCTGTATCCTCCAGGCGCATTTCATGGAACCATCACTAAGGATATCTACATCATGAAATCGCCGAGTACCTAGTTCATTCTCATATCATGCTGTTGCTACATACGTTGCTGCCTATTGTGCAGTTTTCGTTCTTCCTCTTTCTTGGTTTTCATTATAGTCATAATCGCACTATGCAATATGTCCCAGTGAGCCTTATTCTCCATCATTACTTTAATAAGATTTATTGGCATTTTTTCTCGTCCTAGCTTTCTACTAGTTGCTTGTCTTATCGACTCCTACCTTTTACAATAAAAACTGTATGTTTCACAGTGTCTGTGTCCCCACAGTATACACACGCATCTCCCAGTGCTTTGCCTATTCTCTTTGCATATGATCTAAACACTCCATGGCCTGTCATGATTTGCGTAAGATAATAGTCTACGCGCTTATCCATGTTCTTAAGTCCATGTTCTTAAGTCGGGTATTAGTTCTCTAGTCCATTGGCCCGTAAGGGTATGGCCCCTGCCATCTTTTCTGCCAAATCTGTAGGATTCTGGTTTTTATACTTTTAATTGTTTCCTCCCCTTCTTGCTCGTAAATAAGTTTTCTCTCCAATGCCATGGAATTGGAATAGGCGGAATTGCCGTGATTACCTGAAGCACTACAGTAGGTGCAGTCTTGTAAGCAGCCGTAACTCTAATAAGAATTTTACGATGCATCTTCTGTAACGCTAACCAGTTCCTGCGTGTCTTCAGCGTACCCTCCCAGATTCGTGCCCCGTACAACAATACTGAGTTAACCACCGCAGCTAGCTGTGCCCTCTTAGAGCTAGTTGGTCCTCCAATACGCAACATAATCCTGGTGACTTTAGCCATCTTGTCCTCTGCCTTCTCAGCTGCTTTTCTGAGGTGTTCGCTGAAGCTGCCGCTAGTGCCAAAGTGAACCCGCCAAGTACTTAATATTATTCTTTGGTATTATGTTGACGTTATCTACCCTAAAAATCAGGCCATGTCTTTTTCTTTTTTTAGTCATTATAAGAGCCCCCATTTTTGCCGGTGCAAGCTGTAGCTCGTTGTTCCCCACCGATGCACTTATTCTCTTGAGGTTTTCATTGGTGTTTCGAATCAGATCTGCTTTGCTGTCTGCCGTTACTAACAGCGCCAAGTCATCAGCATATGCAACAGTTTTGGCTCGCTCCTACAGCTCAATTTCCAACACATCGGTATATAGGATGTCCACAATGTGGGTCCCAGGACAGAGCCTTGTGGAACTCCTGCATAGATTTCTAGCAGATCCCTCTTCGTTACCTGAATGCTTCTATCTTTCAGGTAGACGTCTATGATGTTGATCAAGTAGGCAGACACTTTTCTCTTTTCCAGCTTCTCGAGGATTAGGTTCCAACAAGCCGTATTGAACGCATTCTGAACATCAAGCGATATTGAAATATTTCATTTCTTTGCATTCTCCTGCGATATCTTTTTGATTATACCGAGTGCTTGCAATACTGATCCCTTCCTAAATCCAAATTGGTATTTTGCTAGATCTCCTTTCTTTTCTATCTCGTCTTCCATTCTCCCGGCTGTCCTGATTTACTCTCCTTGGGAATTAATACTATAATAATTAATTTTGGCCACCTTCCATTCTCCTGGAAATTTTTGCGTTTTCAGAAGTTGGTTTACTGCTTCCAGGAGCCGTTTTCCGTTTGTTTTTTTCTGTTTCCTTTATGGCTTCCATGGGAATTCCGTCCAGCCCCGACGCTTCTCCTGTCTTCAAATTACTAATAGCCTCTTTCAGTTCGTTAGACATGAATGGCGGTACTGTGCCCGTCCTCGTTCTGTGGTTACTCGTTTCCCTTTCCGACCACAGCAAAAGCTTTCTCACTACCTCCTTTCGCTCTCTATCTGGAAGTTTATATGGGACCGGTTTTTTTATTCCTGTCGCCGTTATTGAGATTTGAGATGATTGACAATTAATTATGTCGTAAAGCGCACTATCAAATGAGATAATGTAGATTTCAAGTAATATTCGTTAATTAATTATTCAAGACACAAATTTTGTAGGTATATGTAGATGTGGTACATTTCATGAATTACAGAAATTTAATAGCAGAGAGAACATAAAAAGATCGATGTCACTGTTAAAAAACCCGGTGTGCCTTTGTCCGATTTTTATTACTTTGTACAAACGTAAGACTTTTGTATGTGACAGCATATGGTAACCTACAATGAATAGCAAACAATATGCATACTGTACATAGTTTACCGGTTTTACGATAACTATAACTAACCTCATCGGAATCAATACAAGTTTTTGTTATTTTTGTTCTGAAGTATTTAAGGCATTGTTGCAAAATGGTAGTTCTCCAAATATAGGGACTAAACTCGATGTTTTAGCAAAATACGATTACTATTTTTGCATTAGTCAGATTACCAATAACTGCAGTATACCAACAACACCTTGATGTATGTAGTATATTACCTCTAAACTAATATATTTTTTATTTTACAGTGTATGCGTACCTATGTAGAATTCGAAATTGCGGCGGGAGCATATGATATTTCTTGTCCAGACACACAATGTCCATCTCAGGGAGTCCTAAAACCAGAAGAAATTAAAAAGCTCGTTGGTGATGATTTATTAGAAAAACATAGAAAGTATAGGCTTAATAGAGGTAAATATTTCTAATTTTCATTCAGCTTATTATACCGTATTGTAGTCGTAAATTAATTGATATGCAAAAAGGCTTTACATGGAAATTCTTCATCTATGATTTTTAAATTTAATTTTTTTTTAAATTTCCAATATATTCAAAGTACCTACAGCTGAGAAGATATATCAATATAAACCAATATGTATACCTATATTAATATAAATGACGAAATACGTTTAACGAAACATGTTTAATCGTTTCGTTTTTATCATTTATAGACATACGTACGTTTATTGAAAATTACAGCACATATACAAGACAACTAATCGCACAAGTAAAGCTATTAGTGGTATTACTTAGCTTTATATCAAGTTTCTTCATTTACGGATAAAGTTCTTGACAACTATCGTTAAGATAAAGATAATATACATTTGAGTTTCTTCACAGTGATTTTTAGTCAGATAGGTCTTCTAGGGCATAATAAAACTGTGATTTAACAACGTTGTGTTTTAGTGATGTATACTTTACTTATGTGTATTGTTATTATGTAGTATGTACTATTTATAATGCTATTGTCATTGATATAAATTTTATAATACGGTATGTTGATGCAGTATCTATGCACCGTTGACACATGCGGCTATTTATAAAAAGCTACCTGATGCATAAAACCCTGAAAGTCAGAAAAATTGTCTTTACTTCCGTGACATATCTATTGGTGCAATAAACTCTCTTATCCGTTTGTGTTAATTTTAAGCTAGAAACACATTTATTCTACGCAACGTCATGCTGTTCTACTCCTCGCATTGTCACATATCTAAGACGTGCTAAATATCTGATGGCGTTGCATTCTACTCATTTATATGCATTATACGTTTATTTAAATTTTGTTTGTTTAAATTTGTTCAAGCCTACGTCATGCCTTCATATACCAGTCAACCTACGTAGGTAATGATGACCAAAATTTTTACAAAAACGTCTGACGTAGGATGCTCTGATAAAGGGATTTGCACAAAGTTTTGCCGAAACTAGACAAACAATTGGTGTTGATTAATTTGCCTTGTATTGTTATGTAAATAGTTAATAATTATGACAGAAAAAGAATTTATGGAAAGAAGAGGTAAAGATCACGTGATGCAATTAAAATTTGACGTTTACATCATAAAAGGCTTTGTTTCGGCAAACATATCATCGCGCAAGCCAAATTACCTAAGGACAGAAATTTGAAATGTTGAGAGAAGATATGTATATACCATATATTATATATATGTATGTATTATTATTATTACAATATTTTATATTGTAAGCATCATCTAGGAAGACATTTTTCGAAATTGAACCTGTGGGAGGAATGGAGGGAGAGAAGACACCTGTTTTGTCGTTTTTCTTAAGTCAGCTCCTAGAAGAAAACAATATTTTTATGGTACCTATACACTATTTGTATAGATTTTTCATTTATAGATGAACTGTGAACCTGACAACATGTGTATACTGAGAATGAAGCGGATGTGCCATGGTGTACGTTGAATCGTACACACCACTAAAATTTGCAAATACAATTTGTCAGGGCAATTGTTAAACAACACGCAGTACCGTAGATGAGAGCATAATTTACGACAATGTTCTAGTTCAAGAGCTACATAATCGGCCTCTTGTCAACACGGGATTACACACTATGATCAGTTGATCTAATAATCAAGTAATGGACCGCTACATTCACAATGCTTGAAACTAATTACTACTACTTAACTCATGTAATTACTCATAGTGTAATTAGAGTACATTGTAGTATACATCCAATTAAAAGAAAAAAACGGAATAATAAATAGGTGTGTGTATCAAATAAAATAACCCTACAAATTCATCGTTGTACTGCTCTACGCCCTCTGTGTAACAGTGTAATATTATTTTTAAATATTTACCAATATATATTGGTGTCGTCCAACCTTAAATCAGAGGAGCAATTCAAACATTTTCAATAAAAATTATGTATTTGGACACATACTATCCCTGTCAACTAGAAAAACTTACACAAACTTACACAGGCTGCTTTACTTCTAATTAAATTAGAAAGAGGTTACGAATTTCATTAGATCAATTCAGTTTTTGCCAATTCCAAGTTTACAGTATATAGAATAATTTCGAACGTAACACAGAAAAATCTTTATTGATAAACATTTCGAGGTTTGTTGTCTGAGTAATAAACCATGAGTGTTAACATAAACATCTCTGGATTGCTCATTAGTATACCTACATTATTAGTATAACTCCAAAATCAATGCATCCTTAGGAACGATGCAACTATTGTTTTGTGTGTACCGACGGCAATAGACTAAAGCAAATGCAAAAAAATGATGCAGTAACGGCTATTATTTAATAGTAACAGATAGTTAAAAATTCTTAACTACCATTCTGTAAATCCAACGAACGGAAGTACTGCA
This sequence comes from Holotrichia oblita, assembly GCA_023690525.1. Classification (NCBI taxonomy): domain Eukaryota; kingdom Metazoa; phylum Arthropoda; class Insecta; order Coleoptera; family Scarabaeidae; genus Holotrichia; species Holotrichia oblita. The sequence continues at coordinate 128,363,033 of CM043015.1, read as the reverse complement.
TCAATGGTAAGATACTAAAGATAACCGAAAACAGATCAAAGATTGTTCAAATTTGGCCTTCAACTCAGTTTGTGTATCAGTTCGTAAAGCGAGTTCGTGAAACTGGATCGTTATTGCACAAGACAAGCTGTTCTCGTTCAGTGCGCTTAGCGGAAAACATTGCTGCTGTTGCCTAAAGTGTGCGTGAAAATCCATCAACATCAACTCGTCATCGTTCTTAGGAACCGAATATTTTCCCCACTTTTATGAGGAAAAATTTGACATAAAGACCTTGGAATGAAGGCTCACAAAGTTCAATTAGTCCAAGCACTGAAGCCTCATGACCATCCGATGCGTTTTCGATTCGCCCAATGGGCTGGAGATCGCTTGCCTGAAGATGAGCATTTTTACTGAAATATATTTTCAGATGAAGCCCATTTCCATGTCGGAGGCTAAGTTAATAAGCAACATTGTCGCATTTGAGGCTCAAAAAATCCAAACGTCATCATTGAGAAGTCAATGCACTCAAAATCAGCGACTGCTTGGTGTGGATTTTGGCACGGCGGCATGGTGACCGTTACCGTACCATGCTCAACAGATTTTTGTTTCCACAAATTGAAGAGGTTCACATGGACGACGTTTGGTTTCAATAGGACGGCGCTATTTGTCACAGCCAACGTAACGATTGAACTTTTAGGCAACGTTTTAGAAAACCGAATAATCAGCCGGAATTCTTATGTCAACAGGATGGCGCTGTAGGGTCAGGCGTGTCAGTCATTTGAATAATGCTGTGTTTCATCCTTAAATGTAAAGGTTTAATCTTTCTCATATTTTTGAAAAAATATTCGTCTTTTTTCATTCAAATTCCAAACGTTATATGGTCCACCCGTCAGTAACAGCAAAACATCAATAAATCAATACAATTTCGCGGAAGCTTCAGCTTCCAATCGGTAAACCGTGTAAATGAGGTTGAGCTTCGTATGATTTCCGAGATAAGGTATATCACTTAATTAAAAGAACTCAGTAAACGTATTTTCCAATTCATAATCCCGACTATGCGAAACAAATAGGCATTAATCAGTATCAAAAAAATATATATACAAATATATACATATATATACAGTACGGTCGGCCGTCCTAGGGTCAGTCGATGTCATCCGAAAGCGTATACAATAAACCAGACGCGTTCAGTAAGAAACATAATGACAAGAGATAAATATTCTCAAGCTCCTCTTAACAATATGAAAATACTACTAAATATATTCCTTTCAAAAAGAAAAGTCCTTCCACAAATACTATAAATTGCTTTGAAAAAAGTCAGATTTATTGTTTAAAATACAAAAAAGGAAGGTTCTATGGAAAATCAGGATAAAGGGAAACTTAAGACAATAAATTCTCAAAACGATCTCCAAACTGAAATGAACAATTCAGAACAACAATACATAGTAGTAAATACAAACAGTAATATAGTATTATAGTAGCAAATACATACAAAGGAGTGATACTGTCAAAATGACAGCAAGAAACTAAACCTGTCTGTGAACGCGTCTGTGGTGTTTTGCATACCCATTCGAATGACATCGACTGACCCTAGGACGGTCGACCGTACTATATATACAAACTTAATTCAATGGAACAACATTTTGCTCAAGTTTATGTAATCGATTTAATTTATTACTTTTTTATTTCCAGAAATAGAAATAGATAAAAATCGTACGTGGTGTCCACAAGCAGGTTGTGAAACAGTTTGCACATTGTGTCCTTCTCAACATTGCCAACCACAAAGTGTCCATTGTCCTACTTGCACATTAGATTTCTGTAGCAGTTGCAAATTAGAATGGCACCCTGACATAACATGTGAGGAGAACAATAAACAATTGACAAAGCAAGGCAAAGTAAGTGTAAACGTATACAGAATCTTGTGAAATAAAAAATTCAGATAATGACGGTTTACTAGGTATTTCAACTTTAAATAAAATTTAAAATTTTACGGTAAATGTTCTTACGGTTATCTATATATATATATTGTTTTTAGGTACAAGATGTCGGTATTCCATTTAATTCAGATCTCATTAAATGCTGCCCCATGTGTAATGTTCCTATTGAAAAAGACGAAGGCTGTGCTCAAATGATGTGTAAGAGATGTAAACATGTTTTTTGCTGGTACTGTTTAGCCAGTCTTGATGTAAGTATTATATCTGTATGATAATAATTTTTATATTGAGTCTTATAGTACCTAGTATCTTAAAACTCCTGAACATAACTAGAAACTAATATATATTAAGGAAAACTTATCGCTAGAACTTTCCAGTAGAGCCATTAAGTGACATTTTCTGTCGATTGCTTTCTGAAACAAGTATCAAGTTCAACTAATTTCGATTTTTTAGTGAAGTTTCACAGAGTACACTATACATTTCTGTTTGTTTTTCGATACCACATGATTATACAGTATAGCCAGTATTGGCTATCCAATACTAACTTTACAAAGAAATAACAATCACATTCAAGACATAAGTATAGTTTAATTTTTTTATTAATTTAGCATCTATATTAGTAACTAATAAATAAACAAGTTAGAATTTTGCTCATTAATGCTTTATAGAAATTCTTCGTCACTAAGTTTATCTTTAAATGCAACAATTTTCATGTTTTTTTTTATTAACCTTAGCAAAGTCTCCATTTTTAATTTATCGACTTCTGCCACATTAGAATATCTAATTGATATACCGCCTTCTTTGGCGACTAATACTTCTTTTATTCGGACTTCTAAATTGAACGGATTGACTTTTAATATCTTATATATAGGTACATATACAGATCGGTTGAGTTATATGTAGGTTTATATGTACCGTGCATATTACACACACTAGCGCACGCATATTTTACATGTAAGTATCATCTGTAGGCGTAGCAAAGTTACCATAGTGGGGGATTTTCCACTTTCAATCGTATTAGTGCGACAGGAGTAACGTAAGGATGTACACCTTTGCTTTTAAGAATTAGCACGTGTAGCTTGATTATCTAGTTTTCTAAATGATGTATCTATACAATAACATTGAACTGAAACAGAACTCTACAAAAATTGTAACTAAAATAAAATTCTTATATTCAAAACGAAACAAAATTCTATAATAAATTTTACAAAAGCGAGCGAGGAATGCATACCTCCTACGACATGCACGGCATCCCCTCCTCTCTGTACATGATACAGGTCTGTGTGTGTGTATTTGGAGTCGAATGGGAACCGTTCACTAGGCCAATCTGTATATTATATAACATAATATATCTAATTTTGGTTTATCATTTCGTTGATTACTTTTAGGTTTAATCACTACAACTTCTACCACGTTAGCATATATTTTCTATTAACCATTTGTTTCGACGTTTTCTGTTCGGTATAATTAGATTCTTTTCATTGATTAATTAATTATCTTAGACCACGTTGTTTTTTAAGTCCTTCTTTACATCGATTTTAGAACTAAAATTCTCGATACAATTATTACAAAATCATATGCTTATTATCGTTAATAAGTTGAACATCTTTTATATTTTAAGTTCCCGCATTTAAAATGAAAATTTCTGCCATATTCATTGAAACAAACCGTTCATTCTATTTACATTTAATATCGCCAATACCGCAATTGTCATACATATTCAATTGTTTTAAAATAAAATGCAAAACATATTGCAAAACATCTAAAGAGTCATTTTATATGGTAATCGTCCGACAATTAAAACACAAGTATTTTTTTTTATCTCCTATTATTATGGGCAGTTGTTCGCAGATTTTCGTACTAATTTTCAAGATAAACTCATCAGAGGTAAGTATTTTCTGTAACACTTCGTCAATTATCAATTCTTCATCTAACCAAGGATTTTTACGTCGTAATCCATAGTTACACATCACGGAATACAATACTTTACACTAAATTTAACTGAACAGACAAACACATGTCCAACAGCGGAGAACTTTCCTTGAAATTATTTAAGGAATTCAAAATCCAGAAGCACTATATAGAGTAGCAAAAATAGACTGTAATGCTTATGGTATGTGTATATACAAGGATTATTCACGGATCTGTTCGATGTTCTCGAAATCTTACAATTCTAAAAACTTGTAGTTAGAGATAGTGTCATCTGGTCTCATTGGCGAAATTATCCAGACGTTTGTATCACTTCTGGTTTACCGGAAGTTCACGTCAACTTTATTAATTGAACTACTATATTTTTTTAACTAGTATATTTTTTATAAGTTTTTTTAGATGGTGCATACAATTCTGCATCAAAACTTATGAAGATACCGTATGCCCAAAACCAGTGATACAAGCGCGTAAATAATTTCGCCAATGTAATCAGATGACATTATCTCTAACTATATGTTTTTAGAATTACAAGATTTCAGGAACACCGAAAAGTTCTGACCAATCAGTTCTGTGAATAACCCTGAATATACAATATATACAGTGTGTTTCACTTTACATGACGACAACCAAATAAATTGTTTATTAGCTACGCAATTATTATTAAACTTTTATCAGTGATACTGGCCATTAAGATTAATATTTTTGTATGAATGAATTTTTGTTGGAGTCTAAATCTGGCCAACTATGATTCAAATAAAAACTAGGCTTTCTAGTAAAGTCATATCAGCGTTGAAGATAAAGCAAAACGTTATTAAGAAAAGTTGTTGCAAATCACTAAAGTAATACGAATACGAAGTTTTGCTGGAAAATTTTAATCTTGAAATTTGACTAAATTTTTATATCAACACATTAAACAAATTTTTGGTTGAAATATCTCCTATTTAATATGTTTTACAAAATTCCAATTTCATGTTTAATGTATTTCCAATTTTAATTTTGTTCGTTGTACTTTGGTGGGGTTCGTTTAATATTTGAGATAAGAATTTTTCGATGAGTTCATACAAAAATTTAGTAAAATTTCAAGATTAAAATTTTCCAGCGAAACTTCGTATTCGTATTATTTTAGTGATTTACTTTTCTTAATAATTTTTTGCTCTATCTTCAACGCTAATATGACTTTACTAGAAAGCCTAGTTTTTATTTGAATCATAGTTGATCAGATTTAGACTCCAACAAACATTCATTCATACAAAAATATTAATCTTAATGGCCAGTATCACTGATAAAAATTTAATAATAATTGCGTAGCTAATAAACAATTTATTTGGGTGTCTTCATGTAAATTGAAATACACTGTATATACAGAGCATTCCAATGAAAAAGATCCACCTTAAATAACCAAAACGTCAAGAAATACGAAAAAACGCCGAGACACGTCAATTTTTGTTTGAAGGGGGAAACTTTTTCATCATTAACGCAAAATCATGTTTTGTTCCCCCTACCACCCGCAGTATCGAGCATTAAAAGTTCAAATGGCACTACGTCATATTATTACATTTTTCGATTCTACATACTATTTGCAACAACTTTCATATAGGACAGCCTATACCTATCCTTAACACTCTAGAGGATATCGTCTAAAGGGCTATTTTCTATTTCATCCGCCAAAAATCTAGGCTGTATAAAGAAAAATGGCAAGAAACTATGTTGAATTTTTTTTTAACACACGGATCAAATAATGTATGTACCGGCTGGTCAACTAAGAATGTCGCTCGGCCATATCTCAGGAACGATTTACAGTACAGCTTTGGGAAAAAAATATTACTGACTAAAGTGACCCCGAGAAACATCTGGAAATTATTTGAAAAAGTGTAGGATGACCGCTAGAGGGCGTAACTGATCACCAAAAGCTTAATTCTTAATTAACGCAAAATCATGTTTTGTTCCCCCTACCACCCGCAGTATCGAGCATTAAAAGTTCAAATGGCACTACGTCATATTATTACATTTTTCGATTCTACATACTATTTGCAACAACTTTCATATAGGACAGCCTATACCTATCCTTAACACTCTAGAGGATATCGTCTAAAGGGCTATTTTCTATTTCATCCGTCAAAAATCTAGGCTGTATAAAGAAAAATGGCAAGAAACTATGTTGAATTTTTTTTTAACACGCGGATCAAATAATGTATGTACCGGCTGGTCAACTAAGAATGTCGCTCGGCCATATCTCAGGAACGATGTACAGTACAGCTTTGGGAAAAAATGTTACTGACTAAAGTGACCCCGAGAAACATCTGGAAATTATTTGAAAAAGTGTAGGATGACCGCTAGAGGGCGTAACTGATCACCAAAAAGCTTAATTCTTATTTTACGCAAAATTTACAAACCTAAGGTTTATCATAAATATGAAAATAGGAATCTACTAAAAATTTTGCATATTTTACATCGGACAACTTTTTTGTATTTTATCAAATAAGGGGAGGAGAAACTTTGTATTGAAGCAACGCTTGTAACTCCGGTTCTGTTGAACCGAATTTTGCAAACTTAGTCTCGTTGAAAACAGCATTACTCCTCCAATTTAATGCTTATAAATTGGAACCGATCTAATAAGTGACGTGCATGCCAGAGGGCGCTGTTTAAATCTTTTTGGGAATTTTGTTTTTTCTCGAAAATATAGAAACATACATTTTTGACAACGAATTAAAAAAGTCAGCTAAATTACTAACAAATCAACGAAAACCGGGTATCGCTATATTTTACCAATCCAAAGATATCTTCAGAAACGTGTAGATGGAAAAAATTTCTTCTATAAATTTAAATTATTCTGCTTCCCGTGAACGGAATTTAGCAAATTTGGTCTTATTAGAGAGGATGTTTAGTTATTGAAGCTGTTTAATTTTATCTTGTCCGTTACCGCTAGAGGGCGATAAAGAAATTTAAATACGTAAATTTTATGATTTTTGAAAAGAACAGTGCGTGGAAAGCTTGGCGGCCAAAAAATAGATTATTATGGATTTTTTAAACCTACTGCTAGTGATTCAAATTGTTTAATATTGTCTTTATTTTTGTCACCGCTAGAGGGCGTTAAAGAGAACAGAATAGAAAACTTGTCGCTAGCAATTCGCAACAATATGCTTTTCAATATGATGAGTCTGCTGTCCATTTCTCCGTAAATGTTCGCAATTTTCTGTAACACGCCAGTCTATTTCCATTGCCACCCAGAACCCCAAATTTGACTGTTTAGATTTTTATTTGTGGGGGCGAAAAAATAACTTAGTTTTGCAACGCGACCTACCGCTCGTTACAACTTGGTTGTGGGAAATATCGTTCAAAGTATTTCTAAGACAGAAATAGAGGCTGTAGTTCTATCTGTTTGTTGTAGAGTGACAGTTTGCATCGAAAATAATAGGAGACAACTTCAAGATTTAGGCCGTCACTAATGTTAACTTTATTATGCTGATTCCTTTTTTGGTGTTTTTCTGCATTGTTTATTTGAATTATACCGTTGTTCTTTTCAGGAAAATCTTAAGCTTTCAATTCATTATTTTAGTATGAGCGTAAATAAACCTTCCACGCACTGTTCTTTTAAAAAATCATAAAATGTACATATTTAAATTTCCTTAACGCCCTCTAACGGTAATGGACAAAACAATATTAAACAGTTGAATTACAGGACATAGGCCAATGAAGATTCTTTCTAATAAGACCAAATTTGCTAAATTCCGTTCACGGGAAGCAGAATAATTTAAATTTATAGAAGAAATTTTTTCCATCCACACGTTTTTGAAGATATCTTCGGATTGGTAAAAGATAGTGATACCTGGTTTTCGCTAATTTGTTGGTAATTTAGCGAACTTTTTTTAATTTGTTTGTCAAAAATATATGTTGCGTTGCTTCAATACAAAGTTTCTCCTCCTCTCCTCCCCTTTTTTGACAAAAATACAAAAAAGTTGTCCGATATAAAAGATGCAAAGTTTTCAGTAAATTCCGATTTTCATATTTATGATAGACCTTAAGTAGTTAAATTTTGCGTAAAATAAGAATTAGGGGTTTTGGTGATCAGTTACGCCCTCTAGCGGTCATCCTACATTTTTCTAAATAATTTCCAGATGTTTCTCGGAGTCACTTTTGTCAGTAATATTTTTTCCCCAAAGCTGTATCGTAAACCGTTCCTGAGATATGGCCGAGTGACATTCTTAGGTGGCCACCCGGTACATATGGCAGTGCCAGTTGTAACAACTATAGATAACCTTGAGTTCAACTGATCCGTTGATGTAACAGAAAATAGCCTTAAAACTTCAGAAGATATCTTCTAAATTGTTAAGCATGAAAGTTGCAAATAGTATGTAGAATCGAAAAGTGTAATAATATGACGTAGTGGCATTTGAAATTTAAATGTTCAATACTGGAGGGAGGAGGGAGAGCGTAGGGTGAACAAAATATTTTTTTCCTTATTGATGAAAAAGTTTCTCCTTCAAACAGAAATTGACGTGTCTCGGCGTTGTTTCGTATTTCTTGACATTTTCGACTTATTTAGGGTGGAATGCTCTGTATAATGTATATGGTATATAGAAAGACAGACAAGATATTTTTTCAATTTGTGGTTGTAGCTAACGTTTATAACAATTACTGCTGTGATATTACAAAAAGAGTGTTCAAATGTAGATAAATATCTAATATGACTCTACCAAGAATAGCATTTTATTTAGAAAGAAACGATTTCTATTTTCGGACCAGTGTTCATTATGTTTTTTCTGCACATTTCAGGCCACACTATCTCCCATAATAGTTGATGATACATTATTTAATACTCTATATGTAATTTGAAAAGAAGATAAATTGATATTTAAACTTTGTTTTCTGTAGGCTTAGATGAATACTTTGTTGACCATTATGTACGATAATCGTTCATATTAAATTATAAGTGTGAGAACTTTAACCTACAATCAGTTCTATTAGCGGCTTATGCAGGATCTACTAGTACCTACAGTTTTATCTAAATCTATTTCAAAATTCATATTAGTAAAATCAGTGTAATAACATATTTGACCAGCGTATTGTCAAATAAATAAAGTAATATTTTCGATAAGCTTTTGTCAATACATTTTCATTAAAAGTTTTATCGAAATTGCATTTGTAGAAAATATGTTGTAGGATACACGTGTTAAAATGTTTTTTTGCTGTTTTATTTTTCTCGGAAACTCCTCTACTCACTATCGCTGCTGGCGTGGAAAATCTTACTCGCAAAATAAATAATAAATAATCACATCGTAAATAATAATTTCCAATTTTAGTAAATTGTTATTAGTTAAACAATTATTGTAATTACATGTATAAACAAAGCAGCTACTATTGCAGTTGCATATATTAACAATCGCTGTTTTTGTGAAATGTATCTAATACACTATATTTTTTAGGATGACTTTCTGTTAAGACATTACGACAGGGGACCTTGCAAAAACAAATTAGGTCATTCTCGAGCTTCTGTAATATGGCATAGAACACAGGTTATTGGAATATTTGCCGGATTTGGAATTCTTCTTCTTGTAGCTTCACCTTTGTTGCTACTAGCTGCACCCTGTATAGTGTGCTGTAAATGTCGGTTTTGCAACGCGGGAACTAGTAAACTTGATAATGAAGAGGAACTTCCAGGAGAAAATTCTTGACATAAACAGTGACCTTGACATTTTTTAATCGATTAAGTTCATTTTTATTACTTCGACTGTTAATTGCTAATAAGTAGAATTATTTAGAATTGTAAAATTAAAAAAAAATAATTGTTAGAATATTCAATACTTTATATTACTGTGTATACTATTTGAGGTATATAAAAGTAGACACATTTTAACACTGTTTGAATTATCAAATAGCTTTAGATATTTTAACGACCTAATTGCTCATAGGTATTAAATAAAAGCATAAAAAAATTTGCCCACTTTTATTTACTTCAGGTAGTGCACCTATATTTGAAAATGTGAGTTTATAATTTTTCTTCGTATTTTACGACGTCTGGTCATGTAGTTAATATGTTATACTCTTTTACAAAATTTTACTTTTAAGTTCTAACTAATAATTTCGTATAATTTTAATTGTTTTATGAAAAATATAGAAAGACTAGTAAGCTGACGCATACGACTTATAAAAAAATTAATCCTGATCGATTTTAATAGATTTAAGGTAATTGGTTACTTACTGGTGCTATAACCATAGCCCATGTTCGTACTTCACTCGTTTACATACTTAAACGTACACACGAATAGACGGCAATGAATAGTTTCATTTTTACTCTGATTCATTCATACCTAAATTTGGTATAAATACATCGAGTTCAAACATTTTATATGAATAATATACAGCCCTAAATACGACCTATTTTAAATAACTTATTTACCTTCTAGTCTATATATTTATAATTAGATGACTACATGATCGATGTATGGTTTGTTAGTTCTTTTTAACTTTAGAACAGTCATGAAGAAGTATATTTTATTTTGAGTTTTGAACATAGACGGTAACTGTGATAGAGCTGTGATTGACTAACCCGTCTGTGTCTTCAAATCTCTTGTATGTGATTAAAGTTTTATTTAGGTTTACATTATATTTTGAACGTTATCCCTCGAATAAATAAAACTTATGACCGAGTGGACCTTTAAACTGTTTATTTTTGTTCTGGTTATTCATAATAATAATGCAACTATATACCATTTAATTACCATAGACGTTCCAGAAAATTTTGAAATATTGATGGTGGTTGTAATTATTCCATATTCAATCACATTAGTGTGAACGTAACGACTCTTGTAAGATGAATCATACAATTATAAATAGAAATTCTTTTATGTTTTGGATGTTATATTTTTAATGGAATAATTAATATTTTTGCATGATATAAATAGTACACATTTTCATTAAAACTTTTTGAAAGTTATTTATTCGACACTACCCCTGTATATAGTCCTCTTTCCCACATTCATATACGTATATATATGATTTTTATCGTAACTCATTCTTCAGAAGTTTGAAAATATGGAACTGTTTCAAATTCGCGACGAGGATTTCGTTAAGTTGTAACTGCAAAAATAAGAATTTCTATTTCAATTTTTCTTTAAATTTTCCGTAATTTTAAGAATAAAAAATAACTTTCCATATTAATAGATACACTGAGAAAAATGTTTACTAAAAGTAAATAAAAATTCACTAAAACTTAATAAAAATTTGTATACTATTTGGGACTAATATACTGTATATTAAATTTAAGTAAACGCGTTTTCATCAAACAAGTATATTTAGATTTAGTACAGTACCAGTAAATATAGTCAACTATTGAAAGCAAATGTTCTATTATATTAAGGACAAATAACTTCGGTATTTATTTCAATATAAAAATATATTAGTACTAGCCTATCAGTTCACTTACAAGGAAACACAGGCAAGTGGTGGTGGCCGATTTAAATGAAATTTGGTGGGTTTGTAGACTGATACAGTGTAAGAACAACGGTAACTTCCATAGATGCTAAATCGTCTGTTTTCAGGGGGTGGTACGCCGTAAAGCCAACGCTATCCTTCGGTATTTGCTTTAATATCTCCAAAACTATAAGACATATCAAAAAGAAATTAAGACAAATATATAACTGTTTTACGAGTACTTTTTTTGATATGTCTTATAGTTATGGAGATATTAAAGCAAATAGCGAAGGGTAGCGTTGGCTTTAGGGCGTTCCACCCCGAAAACGGGCGATTTAGCACCTATGGAAGTTACCGTTGTTCTTACACTGCATCAGTCTACAAACCCACCAAATTTCATTTAAATCGGTCACCACCACTTGCCTGTGTTTCCTTGTTAGTGGATAATATTCTGCTAATTTCCATTACTTTAATAAACTCTCTATAGTGTTCATCTTTGTTGAAATACTAGAACTGAAGTTATAACTTAAGTGGATGAATTGATTACTCGATGAACCAAAGTATCGCACAATGCATTGCTAACAAACAGACGAGAGAAACGTAAAGCCATCAGTACATCAGTAAAACGCCAGTATAGCCAATGAAATAGGCATTTGCACATGGATTTGTGTGTCCCAAGGTCTCTCATGCGCAGGTGCACAATCCGATTATATTACGAATGTGTCCGATAGTTCAATTAATTTGTGTAATGAGAATTATTGACAACTGATTTTACTTTCGATACTTAATTCATTTACTATTACTCTTACACTACAGTATACTAGCTTTAGTTTATAAGTTAGTTGAAAGTGACATTATTTTCAAATATTATTAAACTGTGTACTTAAAAATATAGCATAGATCACCTATCCTAGCAGACCATTAATAGAAAAACAAGTTTACCAAGAGCAGTTACATCAAGTAAATTAAACTAAATAAAAATTCACCTATAATTATTATACTCTTCTTAGCTATACAGTATATTAAGATTATTTTTCTCAGTGTAGATAGATAGATACTTTATTGGTCCTTTAGACTATTACAAAATAGATAGGACAGGTCAAATACAAACAGAAATAAATTACAATACATACAGAGAATACAATAAGTTATCACAGCTCAGATATTGTCAATATATGATACAAATTCACCCACACTATAAAAACAGCATTCAGCCAACATCATCCTTAGTCTACGTTTAAAAGCAACACCCGAGTGCACATTTTTTTAATTCTACAGGAAGTCTATTAAATAAAGTGGAACCAAAATTGATGGGCGACTTCTTATAAAAAGAATGACGCGGTTTGCTAGGAACAATGTTATTTTTGTTTCTGGTGTCGTAATCATGAATATTGCAGTGTTGTTGAAATTTGTGTTTGTTACTAAAAATATAATTTAATAATCCATACAAATATATACATGGTACTGTTAGAATGCGATTATGTTTAAAAACATCTCTACAAGATGTTTGATGGCCCATGCCAAAAATCAACCTCACTAAACGTTTCTGCAGTATGAACACACGTTGCACTTCAGCACCCTCGCCCCAAGCCACAATGTTGTAGGAAATCGCTGAGTATGCAAAAGCATAGCAGACGCTTAACAATTCATCCGTGCTTAGAATATTTCTCAATGTTAATAAAAGATAATAACATTGCTTAAGTCTAATATTCCAGAAATGCTTGTTTTTTATTGCATTGTTTCGGAAACGCCGAACCACACAGACCGAAATTTAATAACTTTGCCAAATTTGAACTGATAGTGTCTTATAATAAACGAAATCTCCATATTTCCTCGCAAATTTGTAACAACCGTTAAATGATACCTTTACATTCATCCAATCGTTGATTTTAGAACTCAAATATTAATAGTATTGTACTTTAATTTATGTTCTAGTACGCGTGTGTGAGGAGCACTACATTATTGATTTTTACATGTAATTCTAAGCAAAAAGACCTAAAAATTCCTGAACTACTAAATTTATATGACATTTTTATAATTTTTAAATTATGTTTAGAAATTTCAACTCCAAAAACGTTTCTCTACTATGGAAGATGAAAACAAAAACTATTGACTCAACTAAGAACAATTGAAAATATTACAGTATTGTTTTTATCACGTAAATCCACATTTTAAAAATTTTCAGTTAAATTGAAATAGTCCCCTGACAAACTTCTAAATGTGTTACGAAAAAATCTGTATATATGACAGAAACATACATTACTTATTCAATCATTTATTGAAGATATTTGTTATATCTCTATAATGTACTTACAATTTATTAAAAGAAATACGACGCATATTTGTGTTTTATTTTACTTTTTAAAAATTGTTAAAATATGTATATTCATACATACAGTATATATCACCATTGACTACTTGACGCGTTATCGTGCATAATTTTTTTCTCCCGCTCTCTAGATGCTTATATTTCACTACCCACGCGCTCTACAGTATCTGCCCCGCCTCCTGGTATAAGATCAAAATGATTGAAATTAGTAAGACAAGAAGAGAGAAAAACAGCGTACGTACAACGGTATCACATTGGTTATTTGGTATATAACGCACACATAAGAAATATCGATTTTTATGTGTTTACATTTTGTGGGCGTGTTTGTCGAAACATCTGCAGATGTTGCATTTAGAAAAAGATAAATCAACAAAGAAGTGACTGGATGAATTTATCAAGTCTACACTTCTTTTAATCTATTTTTTAAATACAATCACGGATGGTGTTATTATTATTTTAGAATTATTAGAATTACATTATATGAATCAATATTTTTATTGAATTTGAAAAACAGCTGTGTATGTTAATGAAGAACCTTGTGAGAGAGAAAGGTTATTTATTTTTATGAAATATTTTTTGTTTAGGTAATTTTAATATGCAAAAGAATTTATAATACACATTTATGTTGAAATATATTCTTATATTCGCGACAAAATACTCATTTTGTGTGATAATTTTTAGTGATAATACTAGCCAATCGGTTTATAATAAAAGTGTTTAGTTGGAAATATTCTGAGAATAGCATTATACGAGGAGTAATCAATAATACTTTCAGTCGCAAACACTCCAGCATTTTGTATGTATCTATAAGACGATAAAAACCTTTACGAAACTATGTATGTTTGCAATTTTGAATATATTTTGTACAAATTTGAAATTATTATTATTAGATTAGAGAGATAGATTATTTAGTGTGCGCACGTATAGATCATAATCTTTGTGATTTTGTATATGATACACTACATCTTTAAAGAGCACGAAATATAATTTGTTGATAACAATACATAAGTAACATTTGATATTGTTGTAACTTGCAGTGTTACAAATTAATCTGTTTAATAGAGCTCGTAGTTTTTATATTAAAACAACGCCGTAATACACACCAGCGTTTCATTTTCATAAGATAGCAATCTACATGAGTTTACATGCTTACATCTAGATCACTAACAATTTACAAATAAGGCGCAAAATTCAAATCATTATACATGAAACCTTTGCGTGCATATCAACAGATATTAACGAAACTCGACAATACTGATGAGAGTTGCTCTAATCATTTTTTAGAACAACGTAGTAGCTGGGAATGAAATACAATCTATTATCAATACATGTCAATTTATTCAATCACTAATTATTTAAAAAAATAATTAAAGAGGAATATAATTAATTACTCCTAATAATTAATAAAGAATATAATTCGCAATATTAAACAAACTATACAAATGGATACTGTTCTGAAGACCTGAACATGAAATCCAAATAATACTCAAATAAAAATACTAAAATTAAACTAGATTGCTGTCGAACGTAATCACAAGAAATATCCGCTAGTTTCAATCTCTAAAAATGCCATTCATGTTATTCGTATTTCTACAGGCGTAACATCGTAACAGTAACATTATAGGTATCGCAAGTTTTATATTTTTAAATCTTTCCCGACAGCCTCTGTATTTTGATATTCGTTTATATTCTGTATATACTTAGAGCATCAGATAAAATTTTGGTTGAAAAGGCAAAAGCATACAAACTGAATGTATGGATGAACAATTACATTTTTTATCTGGTTTATTACTGTTTGTGATGTTATGTTATTAATAATTAAGTAAAATTTGAGTTAACTTAAGTTTTTGTGTTATTTTATCTATTGGCCCCTTATATTTATTCAAAAAGTAATGTTGACTGCTATTTGCAACTGTATCATTATTAAATACGAATAATATTCCGACGTTTGACCATATTTTTAATTGCTAATTACACAAAGAATCGCTTAGGTATAAATTGCTCTTCATCAATCTTTTGCAAAAATTGTAGGCATTACTACCAATATATATTCAAAAAAAAATGAAAACAATCTTTTCCTTTAAAAATAAATACACAAACGCTTTTTAACGTCTATAAGTCAAATCAGCATTTTGTTTACGGTGCTCGGGAAACAAATATACTTTATATATGATACAGATACTGTCTAACTGCGGTGTGTGTGTGTGTGTGTATATATAAAGAGAAGTATATAAATTGAATTCTCGCCTATGTGCAAGAAGTAGGCGGTTACTTTACAGATTTTATTCATAAATGGGTGAATATACGTTTATGCAACCAAATACACAGTGGCGAAAAATCGCCATTTAGATGACAAATCAATTAATCATGATACCACTTTCGCCTCGTGTGATATACAAAAAATGGTAACAAATATTTAAAATCTTTTTGTTGGAGCATGTGTAGCTCAAGGTAGCTTTGACATGACATGTGTTGGTTAATTTTTGTCTGGTTTCACCTTCACGTAAATACGAAATAACATCGAATGCACCACTGCCTACTTTTTAAGAATAAACTAGATAAAATTAATATCTGAAATTATTGTCATCATGTGAAAGCTACCTCGATTTAACCAAATTATTAGTATATAATTGCCAATTAAAACACCAAATTGACTTTTACAAAGAAACTATAAGAGATAGATATAGGGAACCTTACTAACATTTAAAAGAGAAATAAAATTAAAATCGAATGACGATATTAGATACAGGTGGGCCATTTAAAATAAGCAAGTTATTGAGCATTAATTGTACCCACAGTTGGAGGTAAGATTTCAACCAGTCTGTATAATTTGTAGAAAGCATTTTACCATTAGATGTAATGGTATTGCTAATGAATCAATACAACTTAAACCACATAACGTAAATACGTAGAGCAGGTACTCATTCTAAATATTGATCTACATTTTCAAAAATTGTTAAATATCTCAGAAACTGTTGAACCTAGGTATAGGGAATATATAACAGTACCTTGCCTTTATTTAGTCTGCGTCATCAAAATATGCAGTAATATACATGGTGTTCCATTTAAAATTTCATAACTTTGATGAACTTTCTTTCGGGACAGCCTGTATATTTCAAAATTGTTTTAGAATGTGCTCTCATTGAACTTAGGGTCATATTAATATATAGTTCGTGCTTGAGTTGTGTCGATGCTTGAACATGCAACTTTGACAGATTTGTAATGACATTAATGTCAAAAGCGCGTGCTCAAGCATCGGCACAACCTCAAGCACGAATTATAAATATGACCCTTACCTACACATGCTCCAACAAAAAGATTTTAAATATGTGTTACCGTTTTTTGTATATCAACCGAGGCGAAGGTGCGGTTCCCCCAGCCTGTATATATAGACAAGGTGTGGTCGTTTATTTTGATTTATGAGTGGAACAAAACTAAATACAGACAAAACGGAATTGTTCTATAAACGTTGCGTTTAAATGTGGTACCTCTAAGGGTCATATTTATAGTTTGTGCTTGAGATTGTAGCGATGCTTGAGCACGCGAGTTTGACGTAAATGTCATTACAAATATGTCAAAATCACGTGCTCAAGTATCTGCACAACCTCCAGCACGAACTATAAATATGGCGCATTCAATATCTTTTAACACAGTTTTGAACGATTGTCAAATTTACATCGGAATAATAAAATGTACAGAATAAAACCGAATAAACGAAGGCAACTAAAAATAAAGGGTAAATTAGTTCCTTATTTACTTAATATACCTACATACCGTGTGGATGCGAGCAAAATGAACGATGCGGGAGGTGCCTACACCCCACCCACATCCGTTTGATCCCCTCTCGTAACAGAGCATTGGTCAGAGCTGGTGATAGAATTCAGTATAACGTTGTTAGTAGTAGAGTGTAGTTTGATCTATCACGCTAAATTATTTTACAAATAATTGAAGGAATATTCTATTTATTTTTGGAATGGACGTTATTTTTTTTATCTAGCAGTCTATTGTTTTTTTTTATTGTCTTTTTAATATATCATTAGTGAGCTTTCCATTTTTGACTATCACACTATTTTGCTTTAACTTTGATTTTCTTCATTCCCTGTAATTTTGACATTTCAATTAATGAGATTAAAATGCTACTTTACTTTTATTACATATTTATCATAATTTTTTAACTTTATAACTGGTTGTTCCTTAAAGCATTTACGGTATGGCTTCCAGGCTGTATAAGTATGTGCATACGTCTTTCAGGGTCATATTTATAGTGCGTGCTTGAGGTTGCACATTTGCAATGCCATTTACGTCAAAATTGCGTGCTCAACCATCGGCACAACCTCCAGCACGAACTATATAAATAAGGCCCTTCTCTTAATCTTATTTCAATAGAAAAATGTGACAAATCCGGCTATTCAACAAATATAAATTCACAAATGGCAGTCTATCAAATTGGTAGTGGCATTGGTAGTGGACACGTATTTAACGTAAGTAGGTTATACTCCTAGGTAGGTTTGTCACATACAACTCATATTACGAAGCTAGTGATTGTGTTGCATATCCCACAGCCCTCCCCTTACTGATGTGACCAACCTCCTGTAAAAGAGATTGCCTACAGAGTTGAGTACTTAATTGTGTGTGATTTCGCCTACCATTCTTGTTAAATACATTATTAAATTTTGTTATGGTTTAAACCTAAATTATAGTAGTAGCCCTTAGTTACCTTATAGGTTTAAAAAATTACCTATATATTTTTTGAGATAACTTATAAATTCACTTTTGGTTTCAATATTACAGGTACAGTGGAAGAAATCCTAGCAGTGCGCGAAAGAAAGAAGCTTGTTACTCAAACCCTACTGGAACTTCATTATTCTAGTATGCATACAACGAATGGCTGTGCCACATACGGTTCATGTGGATACACAATACAAGAAGGTACCCGTGCATGTTTAGTAAAGGGCGTCCTTCTTACATACCCCGCAGAAAACTTTCTCCCACTGTATGTGACATCGGTATATCATCCAAATTGAAACTTCAGGAGAAGCATTAGGAAGTTAAGTTTTATCTGTTCGTGTGCCACGAAGGAAAAAATTATGTAAACAAGTTTTTGATGAAAATATGTAACAATCTCACAAACAACAACTACTACTACTACTACTACTACTACTACTACTACTACTACTACTACTACTACTACTACTACTACTACTACTAATACTACTACTACTACTACTACTACTACTACTACTACTACTACTACTACATAACCGCGCGTTGTTTTTACTGTAAAAATTAGAAATTCATTTTTCAATAACATACAAGCATGATACAACTTTCCACGGTCCCGTATAATCTGTGTTAATTTAACACATTTCGCTAGATGGCGCAGAAACACGTTAAAATTTTATTAAGGGTATCCAGTTTACAACGAACGAAATGTATATTATTATCTGTAGCCCCTGCACAAATTGTGACCATAGACGACCGAAGATATAGACTGGCCGTTCTAAAAATAACCATACAGTGTGTCTCAGCGAGACCGTTCATTATAGGGCTCTGGCCAAAATATAAATTTGAATTCAGAATTATATATAGTCTGTTGTCTTTAATGAAAATATTATTAGATTTCTAGCGCTTCCGGTTATAGCGGAAGTCGCCATCTACTTTGTTATTTTTAATGGCACACCCCCCGTATATTTTTACATATTTGGATTTACCTGTTTTTAAGCTTTATAAATATCTTTAGTTTTTTTATTCGGGCGTTTTGTAGTTATTCGATTTTTTCTAAAAAAATTTGCTATAGCCGACATTTATTCAAAAAATCGAATACTCGATTTTTTGGATATCAATTTAGAATTCATAACATGCTTGAATAACATGTTCGAGTATATTTTAGCGCCGAGAACGACTGTCTACATTGTGTGATTACTTTATTATAGCACGCTAACTCTTCGATATTTTGAAGAATCATAACTTAATTTTTTCAAATAGCACCCCCATATTTTATTATTTAATCGTCTTCAGCGTCCAATTCTACATTTTTTAATTAATTAATTTTTGAAAGATACACACATAACTCCTCGATACTTATCCAGTGTGCCATGGAAAATTAGCGTTTTCAAAGATTTGATTGTCAATAAAAGTCTAACGTTAAAATCACACTTCGTCGTTTGATGCTTGTGACTTAATAATTATCCGTTAAATGCGGATTATTGCTATAAAGAATTGAAATGGATAACAATAACGAAAACAATGTTTACACAAAGCAAGAAATTCTGAATGTATTTTTAAAGAAATGGGTGTAAAAAACTAGAAAGAAATTATAATAATTGTTCAAAATGGTGATCGGTCGCATTCAAACACAATGTTAAAAGTAAGGAAACAACCTCAAGTGTTGCTCTTTGTACATCTTGAGAAGAGAGTCTGTCGAATGCTGCTCGCACACCTGCTTTTAACTATTCCCTCCTAATCGCCGATGTTTGGTAGACCGAACGCCCGAATCAAAATCAAAAAACTAAAGATATTTATAAAGCTTAAAAACAGGTAAATCCAAATATGTAAAAATATACGGGGGGTGTGCCATTAAAAATGACAAAATAGATGGCTATTTCCGGTATAACCGGAAGCACTAGAAATCTACTAATATTTTCATTGATAATAGACTATATATAATTCTGAATTTTCAAATTTATATTTTGTCCAGAACTCCATAAACTTCTAATGAACGGTCTCACTGAGACAGCCTGTATACTAGTGCTGCCATCTATAGAATGCCGTAATATATTACAAAAAAGTGGCGGTATATTTGAAGATTGAATAAGCACTTCCTAATTACCTACATGTATTTTTTTGAGAACATGTATATTATATTCAAGGAGATTACTTTTAGGAAGAAGAAATCTCCTTGAATATAGTTTACATGTTGATCTACTGCATTCTAATTTTAAAGTAAGGTTAGAGAAACAAATAAATCTTAAAAGCTCATGTATTACATACATCTTGAAAAATAGCAAGAATAAAATAAAAGATAATAAGAATAAGTACTATTTCAATGCGTAGAAGCTTGAAATAGTTAATAAAACAAAAAGAAAAAAACACAATTCCAAAGGAAATAGAAAATCAAACGCGTAATTTACACCAAACTAAATTGTAATAAAATGCTGAAACGGTGATGCAACTATAGTAAAAGCGATAAACTATAAATGGATTCAAAACATGTAATGTAAACAAATGGCGTAAAACAGCTGATATATGTCTGTGTCAATATAACAGAAAGCGTTTTCTAGGATTGGCCAAATGGTAGTAAATGGCACTCTGCAGATCGCGCTACCTGTATAGTGCCCAGACCCTGATTGTGACCTAACCTCCCTAACCTGGGCCAAACAACACTTTAATAGTTGCAATGTTTAATTTGTATGTAATAAATAAAAGTGTTTTTAGAAACATAAAAATTTTCGGTACAATTATAAAAAGAATTGGGGTACACAATAAATTCTACAGTAATAATGCCTTAGATGTTAACACAAATGTAATAAAAGATGTGATTTTATATAAATATGATAATCCTACTTTTTTTAAATATGTAAATATTTTCGGTTTGTGCCAATTTGCATTTTGGGGATATTTATCACATTTTGCTTTTACTACACTTAGAGATGCGCCTGTTGAGATAACTGAAGGTACACCTTGGTGGAAAAAAATTAATCTAGGCGAAAACAAATATAAAAACACAATAACAGTGTTATGTTTTCTCACAGGTAAGAAAAGTTGATTCGATAAACTTGCTATTGTATAAGTGCATATTTCTAGGTTATGGTATATTGACTATTGCTTGGATGTTTACATTACGATCAGTAAGGTATCTGGTATTACGTAAAGGTGGAAGTGACATTACATTTGTCACTTATACACCATTAGGAAAAAATCGCATGATCACTGTACCTTTGTCACACATCAGCTGCAAACAAACTAGATCCTCGGCACAATCACAACTACCTATTAAAGTCAAAAATCATTATTTACATTATATATTAGATATGAAAGGCGAATTTAAAAATACAGCACTCTTTGATCATACAGCAGGATTAAGAAGAAGGTGGAGTTAACAGTCAGAGACAGCTGAAAGTGAGGAGCATTCAACAAGCAATGATTTATTTGAAATAATTTGTTTCAATTGTTAGTTATTTTCAAAAATATATTTAGATAATATTATCTACATATACCATTCATTTACAAATATTTATTTTTATAATTGCAACAATTTGTATACAAAATTACAATAATGTAATAACATATATTTCCTAGTTATCTAATAATTTTATGATGCTATCTATTTATAACAGCAACGTACTATATAAATGGATAAACTCTTCAGGCATATGCTCCCTTAAATAATCTGAAGAAGCTTGAGAGTATTTTGTGTAAATACTTAAAAATTTTAATGCTGCTAAAACATCTATAGGCTGTTCCACATTTTTCCCGTTTCTGAAAATTTAAATATACATATGTAGTTGAATAGAGAACAATGTATGGACACATGATCTTACCCTGCAGTCTGACTTGCTAACTGTAGTGCATATTTACTCATCAATTCAATGAAAGCATTATTTATATTAATATGAAATTGTTTGATTAGAGTATGCACACCAATTATAAACGGAATTCCATCCCATTGTTCCAAGTTACGTTTGATAGCTGTTCCTGAACTGAACATATAGATTCTTAATAAATGTGATATTGTAAACATAAAAAGCACAACAGCATATTCATCTTTAGTCCGTACAGTTATATATATTTTATTGAACGGATTATTCATGCCAGCATAATCAAAAAATTGCGATAATTTTCGTAAAAATTCTTCAGTTGGTTTTGGTTCATTTCCATTTTTTATTTGATTCACCATAGCCCTAAAATCCAGTATTTCAAAATAGCATTAAACTCGAAAATATTAGATATGATTTACATACTTATTTAGCGAACCGAGAGAATTCTTAAGATTTTTTGAATTAAATTTACATGTTGTATTTAAATGAAAGTTTATCAGGTTTCGAAGCAGTTGCAATTGTCCAACACTCAGTATTAGGTCTAAGAAAGGTGCAAATAGTTTAGTGGTTCTGTAAATACAATTTTGGTAAAACTTAGATGGATTTTGATTATCGTCTATAGTTTTCATTTCTGTGCAAATATTTGTAATTATATTATTCCATGCTACATTTTTGTCGTCCTTATTTTGAAGTATCCCTAAAACGATAACAAATATACATACATATTATAAAAAAGGAAACAACATAAAATAGTTTAATTATCGTTTCTAAATTTTTGTTGTTAAATAAGAAAATTACAGTAACTCTGTTGAGACAAATAGAACCAAGCAGTAACAAAAGTTAAAGAAATACGGAAAAAATAGTTGTGGACATGATAGTGTAATTATTATAGTCTTGTAACAATCACTTGCTGCTTTTCTAATCATGTTCTAATAGAAATACAGTATATACATACACTATATCCCGTACGTAAGTAACATGTATGTATGTCATTATAAATCAAGGATAGAGTTTAAAACAGTGAAAAATGGAATACATTGGCTTTATATTTTTATAGAGTTTCTGTGGGCTTCTGACAGCGGTACATTAATTGTGACTGGTAAACTTTTTTATGTTACCCTGCCCAAAACACATCTCTGTTTCATAACTTCTCTGTAGAATTGCCGTTTTGCTAAAGATATGGTTTGAAGCATTCTTAATGTGTCGCCGAATAGCATCAAGTACAGTACAACCTCGATAATCCGAACTAATTCAGCACGACACTGTTCGGATTAAAGAAAACTATTGAAAAAAACAACAAATAAGCTCAAAAGTAATATTTATTCTACAAAATAACATTAAAATTTATAACTTTCGGTTACCATTCTGCCGATCAAAGAAGCCGGTGTCGATTAATCTTGCGCTACGCTCGGTCTTTCCCCGAAAGATGAATAATCGCTCTCCAAATGTAGAGTGTTTCTAGACATTTTCCTAACGATAACAAAGACATTCTAGCACAAACGATTGCATCTCTTGTGACTTGTAGTTAAAAATACATTCATTGATGAAATAAATGGCAAGAATTTTCTTTAGCAAATAGCTGTTTATTCTACCTAATCGTATAACAACCGACGTTTCGATGAGTCGCTCATCTTTTTCAAAGGCTACAATAACAGTTGATTTTTTATAATTGGAGAATTCTATATGTATAAAGTTATAACTTACTTTAATACGGTAAAATATGGTAAAACATTGTTGATTAAATTCTAAATTCAACCATTAAACCAATTAGGTTGAAGAAGCTAACATATATGTTAGATGTTAAATATCGAATAGGAGAAAAATTTGTTGTTTGAAAATTTAAAAAATTGAAATGTTAAAATATTAAAATAACATGTTTTCTATTTGGCAACTGCAGTGGGAATGAATATTAAAGTGTATGGTGGAAGAGCACGCCCGTGAATAGTTGTTATTTATATGGAAAGAAAAAAAAAAATTCTTGTGTATGAAGTAATGTATTAAAAATCTATATGTTGGTTGTATATAGTGACGTGAATTTGAAATTACTTAAAAACCAAAACAAATACATTCATTGTTTTGCTCTCCCCAATTTTTTAGTATCAGCTATTAGTCAAAAGAAACACTTCATGTCGATGTTCGGAGTAGCGAATTTGAAAAAGTTTTTGTTCGGATTATAGAAACGAAATAGTTGTTCGGATTACTGGAGGTTCTGATTATCGAGGTTGTACTGTATAAAGAAGATGTACCCTTTTCGTTTACGGCTGGGGCAAGTCGTCAGTATGTGTCAAATGTTGACCTCGTCTTGTTTCCGTTTGCTTTATATACTCCTCGACTTCTATCGAGCGTTCTTCCATACTTCTAGGAGCTTCTATTCCGCCTGTCCATGTTTCTAGAAGTTTCCTCAAATTTTCGCTCGAGACTTCTACAGTTTTCTATTTCTTTTTCAAGCATCTAGATTTAATTAGAAATGGATGGCAATCATCCATTTCAAATACAAATTCATGATCCTTATAATTTTCTTCCAGAACTCTCGTTTGATCACCCTTAATTTAATAGGTTTCGTGACCATTTTTACCACAATATTCGCCCTAATTGTTACGTTTTTAGGGTTTAATAACATTCACGAACTGTATTAGCTAATAATAATGTTTAGGTGGCCACAAATTTTTTTCTATATCGCAGAGTGTATCCAGAATGTTTTTGTTCGGGTACATATATTGCAGAGATTTACAAACTTCGACAATTGTTAAAGAAAGGCAGTGCAACACTCGTACGCGAAACTCGTAACGATATCAATATGAATAAGAGAATAATTTAAATGTTAAGAGCTGAACAGCATTTGTTTATGAGAAATAAAATATCAGCCGCGTCATTGTCTTTAAATCCAAAGAAGAAATGAGTATTTGAAACTAAAAATACTACGCTGCTTTTTAAAACGTTTTAAGCAAAAAACGTGCTCGCTGCGAATGATACATTATCGTCCCGTTTACTGTTAAAATGAGGTACAAGGAATGTCAATACAATATGAAAGGAAGAAAGTTTCCTATATGATAAAGCAAAATTCATTAGGTCTTAAAGCATCGGTGTCTGAAATTGTTAAACACGTAACACGTACATGTGATGTCATCATTTTATACTTCATTTGGTGCGCCACAGTATATTTACAACAGTGCCGGTTTATTGAAAGCACGCTTTGTCAAAATAACTTCTTACAAATGTAAAACGTCCAAACGTTTTCCTGTTTTTAATTTTTTCGCGAAAGCCAACATTTTCATAAAAATCGGATTTTCTTGAAATTGACAGCAGATAGGTATAGGCAACTATGAACAAAGTTATCCTAATTTATGACGTAGAATCCAAAAATGGTATACAATATAGGATGTTCCATTAAAAATAACCTAACTTTGATATACTGTACTTTTTTTAATCATCCTGTATACTTGCAAATGATTTTAAAATGTGCCGTTCTACATATTTGACTAAAATTTGAAACTCACATCTTTTAGCGTTTAGACACAAGAGATCGAGGGAATAGTCGTGACGCACCCTATACATATATTTATATAGGGTGTTTCATAATATATGCGCAGGACTTCAGGATGATACTTTGTCCAAAAATTTGAAAAAAAGTTTCTATCAACTTATCCTCTAAAATGCACCATTTTCGAGATACAGGGTGTTGAAATTTAATTAAAAAAATCGTTTTTTGGAAATACCTCCGGAACCGTTTATCATAAAGAAAATAGCATTTGTATCAATTTTCTACTTATAATAAGCTAAGTTGTGTGCGAGAAAATCTTTTTTTAGAAGTAGAAGTTGGGGAGAAAAACAACCACTACCCCTTCAAAATCTTCACCAATTATGACTTAATTTTTTTTTTCTCACACACAACTTAGCTTATTATAAGTAGAAAATGGTTACAAAAGCTGTTTTTTTACGGTTCCGGAGATATTTCCAAAAATTTTTTAAAATTAAATTTCAACACCCTGTATCTCGAAAATGGTGCATTTTAAGTAGTAAGTTGATGGGATTTTTTTTCAAATTTTTGGACAAGCTATCACATCCTGAAGCCCTGCGCATATATTATGAAACACCCTGTATAGTATTTGGTAAAAGATATAAGATTTAGCAAAATTCAGCAGAAACTACTACTAGTTTCGCTCACGCGTGCCAGTTTTGCACTCAAGCCGCTAACAGAGTGTGGAAAAGTACTAAAGTAAGCAAATAACTTTCTTCTCGAGTTTGTTCGATCCTGCATTCAAATTATCTATTTAGGAATATTAAAGTTTAAAATTTGCCCGACAATATATATTTGTCCGCTCATCCATATAAACAAATTAAACAAATAAAAGAATCGGTTTTCGTTTACTATCAAAGAGAGAAGCAACATGATTCAAAAGCAAGATTGCACAAAATTCGTATCACATAAAATTGTTGAAATTGGTGAATTTCACATTTATATTATTTTGCATGTATAACAAGTGACGCTTGTTATTGAGTGTTGGGGAAGTGTCCCTCACCGATTTAAATGAAACTTGGTGGGTTTGTAGAGTGATGCAGTGTAAGAATAACGGTAACTTTCATAGATGCTAAATTGCCCGTTTTCGAGGGATGGGGCGCCCTAAAGCCAACACTACCTTTCGCTATTTGCTTGAATATCTCCAAAACTATAAGACACATCAAAAAAAGTTAAGACAAATATATAACTGTTTATGAGTACTAAAGGATAGCGACAATAGTTTGCCTGTGATAGTTATTGTTTTCCAGAAGCAAGCCCCACCCCCATATTCTTAAGAAATTTAAAAATTTTTATTTGCTGGAAAAATACACAAAGTTATGCAGAATCTATCCATATACAGAGTGTCCCAGCTGATGCGGTTTCTATGATAATTTGTTTATTTTACAGTATAGAGAAAAAAGTTTCAAATGAAAGTCCCTATTTAAACGACGCATAGCTAGAAAATATTTTAAAATATACAGGGTGTCCCAATTATAGAAAAAGCGTATGTAACTTCATTATTTTAAATGGATCACCCTATATATTATATATTTTTTAGATTCTACGTGTATGAGCTTTTGTTTTCCAGAAAATAAATATTTTATCAAAAATTTTGCAATTGAAGCGCTCTCGCTAATGAGCTGTAGGATCAAAACTAAAAAAGGTAGAAAATTTTAGTATTTTTTTAAACACAGGAATCAAACAATGTATCTTATTTGATCTCTGTGTTTAAAAAACTCAACATTTAGTTTTTTGGCATTATTCTTTAGACAGCCTAGATTTTTTGCGGATGAAATAGAAAGTAGCCCTTGAAACTTTAGAAGATATCTTCTAAAGTGTTAAAGATAACTATAGGCTGTCCTACATGAAAGTTGTTGCAAATAGTATGTAGAATCGAAAACTGTAATAATATGACGTAGTGCCATTTGAACTTTTAATGTTCGATACTAGGGGGCGTAGGGGAGGCAAGACATGATTTTGCCTTATTCATAAAAAAAGTTTTCCCCTTCAAATAAAAATTGACGTGTGTCGGCGTTTTTTCGTATTTCTTGATGTTTTCGACTTATTTAAGGTGGATCGTTTTCATCGAAATGCTCTGTATATATGGTTTAACACTCCGTGCGGAGTTGCACCGCTGGTAGGAGCCTTTACGATTCGGGGTGAATCAGTCCCCATTCTTCAAGTATCTTCTTGTTAGAAACGTACATGACTTCTTCCACTTCGGGTTATCAGCCGCCATTGTTCTCTATAGTGCACTTTGCTCTTCCGGTCGCGAATACCCAGTTTCAATAGGTCGTCTTCTACTTCCTCTATCCATTTCCGTCTTGGTCTCTCTCTCATTCTTCCACTGTCCCGCCTCCACTCCACCATTATTCTTACTGTTGCCATTGGTCCAGCTCTCCAAACGTGTCCCAAGCATTCTATCCGTTCAATTCGTCTAGTATTTCTTTGTTGTTTCTTGCTCTAAGTCTTTCATCTTCAGTTTTAATAAGGCCTAGAATTTTTCTCATAATCTTCCTTTCTGTTATCCTTAATGCGTTTTCTTTTTTCGTCAGCGTCATTGTTTCAGCAGAATCGGTTTCAGAGTATTGGTCTTATCATGGTTTGTATTGTATAGACGTACTTTAATATGACCCGGCCAAAACCCGGAACCCATAACAGAGACTCGGACCGTGGAAGCCTTCGATATCTCTACGATTTGTTCACATCAATATCAATACGTAATATTACTTACATATATACCTACATACACATGTATTTACGTAGGTATAGCTACACAATTCTTATGTTTTTGTTTTTTTTTTATAAATTGAGTTATTTTATAGCATGTTTAATATATATGGATAGATTCTGCATAACTTTGTGTATTTTTTCAGCAAATAAAAATTTTAAAATTTTTAAAAAATATGGGGGGTGGAGGTTGTTTTTGGAAAACAAGAACTATGAAAGGCAAACTATTGTCGCTATCGTTTAGTACTCATAAAACAGTTATATATTTGTCTGATTTTTTTTTGATGTCTTATAGTTTCGGAGATATTCAAACAAATAACGAAAGGTAGTGTTGGCCCCGAAAACGGGCGATTTAGCATCTATGAAAGTTACCGTTGTTCTTGCACTGCATCAGTCTACAAACCCACCAAGTTTCATTTAAATCGGTGAGGGACACTTCCCTGTGTTTCCTTGTAAGTAAATGTTACATATCGCGCTATGTATTTCACGCAATTTGTGCGTATAAAACATGTGCATTGGGTGGACGCGACTAACGCTATGAAAGTTATACGAACTATAAGCTTAGCCAAATTAGGTGTATTCATTATCCTGACATTTAACATTAATGTCAATTTAAACTTACCAATTATTTTTTGTAAGTTGGTTATTATCATAAAGGAAAATAAGTGATCTAATCCTACTAAACCAGTCACTTCAATAGCGGACGCCATTAATGTTATAACTGATCTATTTAGAACAATCCTGTGTGTTTTAGCATCATACCATGTCGCGGTTTGTTCTATATATGATGTGTTTCTGCAATATCAAAATTTGAATAATTTGTCGAATACATTGGTTGGTTTAATTCATTTATCATATTAGTGAGATTTTTGCTGTAAAATAAAGCATTCAGTATTATACAATAGCAAAACTTTTTTTAAGGAAACATTTTTTATTCTGTACTATTACATATATACGTTATACCAAATATAATACTTATTAATACTTATAGTCAAAGAAGTGTAGTTCCATTAGGGAAGTATAGAGCGGCGCTACCGTATGCTTAGAGCCGGGAGAGCTTTAAAGGGGAAGAGCAAGAGACGCACGCGAACAACTAGCGGACCAAACGAATAATTGCATTCAGTAGTTCGTTAGTAATAGACAATATTTGTCTGGTCTCACGCATCTGCTAAATTCAGGTATAGGCGGCATCTATACTTCACTTAAAGAACTATTCTTTACACGTGTATATATTCATATAGTATTTGGTTATACGGCAACTTCTCCTTATTTCTTGTGGCCGCGTAAATATTGTAACCGTTATGCTTACACCAGAGGTAAAGATCATTTCTACCTAGTTTGCAACTACTACTACTACCAGTGGCGGCTCGTGGTAAAAATTTTAAGATGTTCTGCAATTTTTGAAAAAAATTATCTTGTAAGGGGTTGTCTCCCATCGATTTTATCGTCCTTTCTTCGCTTTCCCTATTGAAATATTGGATTTCTGAAACGATTGTCAATTGCCACACAAGAAAAATAAGAGTCACGAGTCACGCACTAAGCACTACTTCGCTAACAAAAAATTATTTCTTATAAGTTAAGTCTGTTCGACGTTATTTTCGGTTCGCAAAAAATAACAGTCTCTGTAGGCACTATTTATCTAACAAAGTATTTCTTATAAATTAAGTCTATTCTACGTTCTTTTCGGTTCACAGATGTTATAATCACTGTATCATTAACATTGTCTATTTCGGAGACATTTTTTTCAATAGATAGCATAGAGCTGTTAAAAAATAAATTCTTAAATGTCCCGCTCACTGCACATTCGTTACAATTCGTCTGCTTGTCGGTGACTATCGACATGCACCAGCCGCCATTATTCTGCTTATATTTTAGAGTTCTTCATTGCATTGTAGTTTTTAGCAGTTCTGTTCGGATCTTAAAAGTCTTTCTAATGAATGAATTGAAGGAGCTCGCAGAGCACGTTCGTGTAGCCCAGCTATATAAAATATCAACGATCGTGCGAAATAGGTTCGTTATTCCACTGGTGGGCTTTACTTACGCTTAGCCGGCAATTGGTTTGTTATTTCAAGCTGTGGCTTGTGTTCGCAGTTTTTTTTATCATTATGACAATGCGAATGCTTTACAAAATATATTATAAATTTTATATTTGATAAAAGGAAGGAAATATTTTAGTTAAATAGAAGATTTTTTGGGAGCTCTGCAGCACTGCAGCGCTTATGTACTAGCCGCCACTGACTACTGTTACATGATTTATTTCATTTAGTGAGTTGTAAGATATAACAATCAGTAAATAAAGAACACTAAACATAACGCCGATTGGAGGGCTTGCGCTAAGTTTATTATTATATTAAGAATATTGAAATTATTAGTAGTACATTTATTTTTCAATATAATTTTAAAATGCGCATGCCCATAATATGTTCACGATATCATCTTCAATCGTTACCGCGAATACAACTTATAGCATCCATCAGTGTGTTGTTTTTAGTTTACTACATTATAAATGTAAATCGATAAGATATATTTATGGTTTTACATATTTTAAAGCGAAAATTAGTAAAACCATATCTAACTGCTTGCGATTACATATCATTCCACACGGCTTAGTCTTCTCACGGTTTTACTAAACGATAGTGTGCTGTATTTGTCAGACCATCGCCTCGACATTTAACGTGATCGTTTCTTCGATAAGGATAATAGCGTGTTTTTCGTAATGTAACATTACGATTATCGAAGAAACTGTCACGTTAAATGAGGAGGGGATGGACCGGTAAAAACAGCACACTGTCGCTTAATAACACCGTTTGAAAGCTAAGTAGTGTCGAGTGTACAAGTATATCACTTACTTCAAATCCGTTAATTTAATAATTTCTCTTGCTAATCTTCCTATAAAATTTTCGTTTATATTGTCAGTTGGCGGGTAATAAGGAATCGGTACATGTCGACTTTGATATGCGCTTTCCCAGTCATGCACTTTGTTTCTTAAGAAACCATTGCATTCCTGTTCTACGTTGTAATTAATTATACGCGTAACTTCTTCTTGCCAAATTTTTAAACCATTTATATTCACATAATCCTAAAAATCATTTGATTTAATTACATTAAAAAGCAGAGGGCAACTGTGAATATACCTGAATATATTCAAATGACCTCTTGTATCCATCCATAATACAAGATAAATTTTTGAGTTTCTGTGAAAAATCCTCGTGTTTAAATTTCGTGCTGAAAATAAGTTGATTGTTTAAAGCTCTTGAAATATGCTGTACAAGTTCTTTTCTAATTCCATCTTCCAATAGATCTTTAGGATCCAGACAAATAACTCCAACTAACGTACTTTTCATCATGCGCATACCTTATAAAACAATAAAGTTACAGAAATTAGGTATATGTACTTTCAAACAAAGAACAAAGAAGTGTGTAATGAAGTGTTCCGGAACCCCTTAATTAGATTTAATAGATATTAAATATCATTTTTTCCGCTGAAGAAGTACTTTTAACGAAAACATAATAGGTACATAATTGATGTTCTGGAATAAATTGATTTTTAATTAATTCCTGTTTTTTGACCTACAAGTGGAAAGGTATCTGAGATTAAAAGAGAACGAAAGGTGATAGCGGATCTTAGTTTTCGACAATCTGTATAACTAAAATTATATAATTGTTTTATTGCATCAATAAGTGATGTCATCAGCTGTCAAAATATTGTAATATCTGTCATTTTTTAAAATGTAACGCTCTGTATATTATTGCGTATATTATTATATTATATCATCCTATGTCTAATTTCAACTGTTCAGCGCACAATTTTTTTGTCAAGCATTTGTTTCAACTCAATTCAGCATTGCAAGTTACCATAACTAAACATGCTAAATCGATTAGTACGTTGAACGCGGCATATTTTTGCATCTATGAAATCTGTTTTAGTTGACATCTAGTACTCAACTGTCCCTTGCGAATTTACAGAGAGGTTTGGAAACTGCCAAGTGGACAAGGGAAAACAATTCGAACACTCTTTTCAATAGTTTTCTCTTAAACTCTCACTGCTTGTTTGTTTTTTACTATTGATTATTACTTATTAAGATTATTGTATTTGTATACTTTGTTCAATACTTTTTATTGAATAACATTATTATTAATTTAAACATAAAGTGCTATGATAAAAATATTCTAAATTAACTGAGAATTTATGATAAGCAACAAGATCAGATTGTTTCATTTTAAAAAATAACACATGTTATATTTTGACAGCTCGAAAACCAGTATCCACTATAATCTTCGTTCTCTTGTGATCAAGCCGTCCTGGAACATTTGCCCAGCCCGGGATGTGAAGATAGTTATCGTTAATGTTAAACCTTTAGAACTGATCTTAAAAATGAAAAAAATAAAAGAAAACAGAAAAGGAAGTACGATAATTTCAGAAAAAAACTGTTTTACAACAAATAGTTATTCCGAGCTAGAATCATAAAAATAGTTATAATGAACTTACCCATACTAAATACGGAAATAGAATGAGTTAATTTTGCATATTCGAATCGTTCATTTAATTGTGCGTATTCCTTCAACTTATCTTTATCTAATTTTGTTGGTAATTCTTTTAAAACGTTAGTTTGCATTTCTATGATCCTATTTAACTTCTCAAACATCATATTAGGTATGATTTGTAAAACTTTTCTGACGTAAACCTCCAATTCGCTACTATAATACTGTGATACAGAATCAAAGTCTTCACTATGTGCTTGATTAATACGTAATAATGGAATTTCCAAAGCAGAGGCTAACTTTAGAAAAACTGCTCGTAATTTAATAACCAGATTAGGATCTCTTTGTATACCAAATTGCATTATTTCTGTGTATGAATCTATTAATTCCCATGCATAACTAACATCGCCAATAACTTGCATAGTGATCAAAACATCTTCTTTTATGTTCATAGTTCTAATCATTTGATTCAAGTGTTTTCTTGTTTCACCTAAGTATTGAACGATTTGCATATTAGATTCTAATTGATGGTATTCTTGAACCTCCTCTAATGCTTGTATTAGCTGAATGATTTTTCTGGAAGATGCACTATCAGTTTGTGTAAGCATATTAACCTATAAGAAATATCAATAGTAATCTCTAGTAATAGTAAGGCAAGTCATTCTTCATAGAAAATAAAATATAGTTTTTTTGTGCTATTCGGCATAAAATAAGATGATTTTAAACTTTATCTTACTTTATACTACTAGACTCGTCCTCGGTGTTCAAAATCTTCTAACTCAACATTTCACTACTAATGTAAGGAGCTTCCTCGGTAGCAAAAAGTGGGTAGGGGGTATCAGAACCTCACGGTAACTCGACATGTAAATCACACGAAAGGCGAAAACCTTCTGAAAAAAAATACCTGGTACGCAGGAGTATATATGCAACTGTCCAGCGAAGCAGATCAGTGAGCATTGGCTATTGAAAGAGAACGCGTTTCTAAATACGGAAAAGTAAGTAAAACAGGAGAAAGGGGAGAATCCATAGCAGCTTCAGAGGTTGGTTGGTTCCTCGGCAGGTGAAGTACGTTGAAGTGAAACATTTTTGAGCTTAATTGGTTAGATCTGAGAGTTCACTGTCTTGGACTAATATAATAATAATTAACGGATTTTAGCGATGGAATCAGCGACAGGCACTTTCGTGAAGAGTGAGGTGACTTGAAACTAACATCTCCAGAACAGCGACAAAAACAAGAACCTATAGTCAAAACTTAGCGTTTACAGTGCTAGGACCGAAATTCCAACATCTTATTTCAGTCGGTGCTCTCTCCACTGTAAACGTAATCTTAAAGATATGGACATCCAAGTCTTCTTGGATATATGGTCGAGAATATTATATACGTATCTCAGCACGTCCTGTCAGAAGGTTTCTGCCTCTACCGCGGCTAACACATTGAGTTACCATGAGTTTGTGACATTCTTCGACTACTTGAAGGTTTGCGCCTCTAGCGTAGTTGGCACAAGTTACCGTGATTTAATATCCTCTACCCACGTTTGCTGCTGAGAATGACATTTATTCATACAATCAAGAATCTTACCTGATTAGATATTTCCAAAAACCATTTGTGTAAGTTCACATTTTTTTCAATCCTTGACAAAGGTTTGGTTCCACCAAATACATCAGCTAATTCATTTAGGCTGTTATACGATTCCTTCTTTAATTCATCCCATTTTTTCTCCCTGTCGGCGAGCAAATTTTTAAAAATATCCTTAGTAATTAATTCTAATTGCGCAGTATTCAAAAGTAATCGAAATATTTGTACATTTTCACATTTACATTCGCTAATAACAAGATCGCGAATTTGTTTGATTCGCTTATGTTTAATTGTATTATTGTCATGTTTCCCATTTGCAGTTTGTAAAATTAACCATCGCATAACAACATTGCAGTCTTTCAGAACAGTAATGATATTGCTTATAATTGATAACAGATTATCGTGCGTAATGGTGCCTTCTTGTAAAAGTTTAACAGTATCGTTATATAATTCAATTGCTTTATTAGAATAGAATACAGTTAAATTCTTTACATTTGATGAATCCAATGTATTGTTTAAAGCAACACGCGCAGCTTTAAAAGGTTCCCATGTTTCTATTATATTTGCTGTAAACCCCATGTAAATTGACAACACCCAGCTATCTGGAAAATATTTGTCAACAATTTCTCTCATGATAGCAGGTTGATTGTGTAAAATGTCCGTTAAGAAGTACAGGCAAATATAAAGCATTGATGCCTGAGTAGCAAGAGCAGTGCTTCTATGTTTCGTTCTTTGATAAATGGTGAGCTGATTATAAATATCATCAGATCTCAATCTACCTATAACGATATCAATGTAGGATGAATTTATAGGTATTCGCCTAAAAATGAAAATAGTCTTAACATGAAATTTCAAATAAATACAAACCAACTTAAAGTAATCTTCTGGGTAGTTACTGGTTTTTTTGTAGTCGTATATCCAGTATCTCGTAAAAGCTTGCAAACTTCATCAATTCCACTTTGCGAATCACCTTTTTGTGGAGTATATCTATAATACGACACTAATAATCTTTCTCTTATAATGCCTTCAATGTGAGCATCTACCATAAGCAACATGGTGCCATATAGGAAAAGCGCTTCGCACTAAAATGATACATAAATTACTAAAGTACTATTAAAGAAAAAAATCTTTCTAAAACCCAAACACCAGTCCCCCACAATAGCATCATAATTCCACCTATATCGTGATATTAAAATAGAGTCTGGAAGTAACATTGGATATACAATAAACATATTACGAAAGAAGAGCAGATCTGAGCAGGTGGTATTCATCTATATAAATGTAGCAGATATTACTGTTATAAAAAATAAAAGGTATTGGAACGTGCTGTAAGAAAGAGGCAGTTTATCTTTAGCAATATTTTGAACTATTCGCTAAAGTAGCCCGTAACAGGTGGCCGCAATAAATTGGATTTGCTTATATTTTCCAATGTAAAATATTAAATTTAACAAAGCTTCCTTTTTTATTGATTTAATAAAATCTATTAATAAATTCTAGTTAAAGAGAAGTGTAATAAAATGATGAAAAGCCGGAAGAGACCGAAAGCTAAATAAAATATGAAATATCTCTGGCCTGAAATACTATGGAACAAATATGTGCTGAAAAATACCACGGCAACTAGTTCAAGTACCCAGAACTTAGATAAATATCCGCCAATTCTTGTTATTATCTTTACTCGCAAATATCATCATTCGCATATAAGAAACTTTGGGAAGTGGATCTCTCATTGATAAGCTGTAGCGTTTGTTTTTGAATTTCACAATAAAGTTAATTTACCTACAAGAAAACAAATCTCCTTTTGTCGAACACTCATCGGCTCATGACCAGACGAAAGTCGTGTATTACCACACATGATATTTTTTTGTAAATAAAGCTGACGAATAATATTTCATTTTTATATATTCCATTGTTCTATTTTACGTCTTCTTACTCAATTAGAGGGCCCTAATTTTCAGTCATTTTTTTCGTATTTATTCAATAACAATGAGAGAATTATCGTTACAGAGGGTACAACAACAGTTGTACACGTAAAAAAAATAATTTCTTAATCATAATATACAGAGCATTCAAATGAAAACAATCTACCTTAAATAAGACGAAAACGTCAAGAAATACGAAAAACTTTGTCACCAATAAGGCTATGATTTTGCCTTATTGCCTCCTGTAAGCCCTCCAATATTGAACATTAAAATTGCAAATGGCACTACGTCATGACATGCATATTTTTTTAGATCATTTAACATAAATTTGAATATCTGCCGTCAAATACTCTACATGTACTATTCACAATCCTACTATATTCTCAATGAATGTATTTTATTAGTTATTTAGCTTGACAGATATAAACTATGTGTATTTATAATACAAATACAATATCAATTACTTTGTCATCCAAGGATTATTAACATTTTAAATGCATTAAAAAGGCATATTTTTCGGACTTTCACCAGAAAAGTAGTAATAACTCGAAAACCGTAAAAAATACAAGCTAACGTGTCCAATAAGGAATGATAGAGAATTATTGTGGTCCAGAAATGCAATGATATATAGGATGTTCCATTAAAAAAAGTGACTTTCTTCAATGTGAACGTTAATTTTGAACAACCCTATATACATATAAGTACATAATTTTGAATGCCCAGATTTGTTGCGCTGTATTTCAGCTAGTACCATGTCAAATATCAAGAATTCAACTGCAATGGTTCCAGAAATACAAAGTTTTCAACATAACGTTACAGTTGGCCTTATTTTTGAAAAAAATGGAATAACTCAAAAACAGCTGATTTTGAGTAGAAGATACCTTAATAAGATTTGATGCAAAATTACATCATCCGAAAGAGATATAAAAGCATAAATAAATTCGCCAATGAGACCAGATGACACTATCCGTAAGTTTTCAGAATTGTAGGATTTCACGAACATCAAAAAGTTCTAAGGAACCAGTTCCGTGAATAACCCTGTATACAGTGCGGTTCTAAAGTGGCTTCCACCTCCTGCTAATTTTTGGTCGGTTTAATAGAGAAGTTCCAGTTTTGGGTCATTAATATGAAATATTCTATATTACATTCTTGTTCTCTCTACACTCACATGAACATAGCAATAGAACAAAGTTCTATTTTATTATACATTTTAATTACATTGCAGTCAAGTCCCTAAGGTTGCCGTATACCTCGGTGGGAATTTTAACGTCTACGCTGCGGGGTCGGGGGGTAGAGCTCGGGGGAGTGGCGTATCTTTATCCCACTCAACTTTTTGTTTTCAATCGTATGTTCCCGATCCCCGGTCGTATAGCAGCGTCTAATAAGAAAATAAACAAATGCAGGGCAGCTTGATAAAAAATTTCAATTTTTAATGAATTATTTATTTATTGTTGAAAATAGAAGAAAAATGTATTAGAGATTATTGATTAGAATAAAATTCTGCAGGCGCGAACGTATCCGGTTTTTTTTAATTAATTTTTTTTGTGATTTATTTTATTTATTAATACGAAATTAAAAAAGAAAACATTACGTCGGGACCTACAGAGTAAACTTATAAACACATTTTATATAAATCATTTTTCACGAAATCTTAAATTACAGCCATAATTTATAAAATTCTTTAAAGGCAGCTATACGGCAACCTTAACATAAATTCAACAAATCTTAGGTGGGCTATGAATTCTATTTTATGACATTTATAAGGTAAGAATAGGCATAATAAGAGACACATGTTTTAGAAGAAAGTGGTTTCTAAATAATTCAGAATCAGGTAAAAGAAAAACCATAGAAATCTAAATAGCCGCAAGTTGAGCAAAATTATACAAATGGCCTTTAATAAAAATACAGGATGTCCTAGCTGACGCGGTTTCTTTGAAAATTTGGTTATTTTACAGTATAGAGAAAAGTTTCAAATAAAAGTTGTCCCTATTTAGACGACGGATAGCTAAAAATATTTTCAAATATATAACGTGTGGCAGTTATAGAAAAAGCGTATGTAACTTTATTATTTTAAATACATCACCCTATACCGGGTGGTCCATTTATCGTAGCCCCCTCCCCCCTCAAATTTGGAAGCAGTCAGTTTTATGAAAAAAAGTTACAAGTCAAAGTTTTACTACAAGAAGTATCCTATCTGATGGTTATGCAGCCGTACACCAAGGAGAACGTTTGAAAGGCATACGAAGGTCATTTTTTTAATGGAACATGGCATTTCTTTACAAATTCCGAAAAAGGATGTAATTGTGAGTAGAAAAGTACTAAAACTCATGTGGCCTAAAATTAAGATTCAGCGAAATATTCAAGAAAAACAAAAAAAATGAAACATTTTTTTTTTTAAGAATAACGTAAATAGACAAAGTATCCGATCACTCCTGGGCTAAACTAATTTCATTTAATCG
Organism: Holotrichia oblita; assembly: GCA_023690525.1. Taxonomy (NCBI): domain Eukaryota; kingdom Metazoa; phylum Arthropoda; class Insecta; order Coleoptera; family Scarabaeidae; genus Holotrichia; species Holotrichia oblita. The sequence continues at coordinate 128,324,250 of CM043015.1, read as the reverse complement.
GGACAATTATTACGGAAACTTCGCACTTATTAAAGTAAGTGTTCAAAGTGTTGACCTTCAACCTCGATACACTTGAGAATTCTCCTACTAAATGAATCATGGACGTTTATTAGCACGTCTTCCGTAATTTCTCAGCATGCATTTATTATTCTTTGCTGCATATCTTCCGGTGTTGTTGGGGCAGTTCGGTACACTTTCTCTTTAATTGAATGCCACAGAAAATAATCGAGAAGGGTCAAATCTGGAGAACGAACAGGCCAAGGTGTAGGGCAGCCGCGTCCTATCCAGTGATTGCCGTAATCCCTGATTAATATTTCTCGACCCGCCTGTGAATAATAAGCAATTTGTAATTACCTATATCCGATATTTCAAATATGACTTATTAAATTATTATTAAAAATTAATCCTTAATCTATTATTAATTATTTCGTAATACGTCCACATATTGCTTTCAAGATACTGTTTTTCATGTATTATTTCCAATTTATATTTTGGTTTTCTTGAATATTTCGCTTTAGTATTTTTCTACTCACAATTACATCCCATTTCAGAATTTGTAAAAAAAAGACTTCCATAAAAAAAAAATTACCTTCGTATGACCTTCAAACGTTCTCCTTGGTGTACGACTGCATAACCATCAGACACTTCTTGTAGTATAACTTTTACTTGAAACTTTTTTTCATAAAACTGACTGCTTCCAAGGAGGCCCCGATAAATGGGCCACCCGGTCTATTACTTTTTTCTTAGATTCTACATGACATTCTAAGTAACTTTTATTAAGTCCTTCCTAGAGCTATGTGCTTTTCTTTTCGAAAAAATATATATTTTATCAAAAATTTTGGGGACACTCTATACCCGTTTACAGGGTTGGATGTAAAATTAAATTCTCTTTCTTTTCGTATAAGAATGTATCTATTTATCTTTAACCGTTTTAGAGAAAAATGTATATTTCTTCCGCTACTGTCGAAAAAGACCACTTCAATTTGCACGACATAGGCTTTTTTTATAAAAGGATTGTGAACAAATGTTATCATCCTTAGAAATTGCTTTATACCACAAATTTAAATTAAACTTATTACTTGTGTATAATTATAAATGGTAGAAATTGTTATTAAATATAATATGTATCTGCCATAATATTATTGTTACGTAGCCTACTTCGTGCAAATTGAAGTGGTCTTTTAGGACAGTAGTAGTAAAAATATACATTTTTCTCTAAAACGGTTAAAGATAAATGGGTACATTCTTATAGCAAAAGAAAGAGAATTTAATTTTACATCCAACGCTGTAAACAGGTATAGGTGTCCCATTAAAAAAAAACAGAGTTATTGGTATTTAAATGTTTCCCAATGTTGGTACCAATAACTATGTCAACAAAAGGATCCGTACGTGTTAATATTGGGAATTGTAAACTTATTCAAGACGTATCAATTTGCGCAAATCAAAATTTTCTATCTATTTTGGTTTTTATGCTACAGCTCATTAGCGAGAACGTTGTAATGGCAAAATTTTTGATAAAATATTTATTTTCTCGAAAACAAAAGCACATAGATTTAGGAAGGTCTGAATAAAAGTTACTTAAACTATCATGTAGAATCTAAAAAATGTGGTCTATTTAAAATAATAAAGTTACATACGCTTTATCTATAATTGGGGCACCGTGTATATTTGAAAATATTTTCTAGCTATGCGTCGTCTGAATAGAGACAACTTTTATTTGAAACTCTTTTCGCTATACTGTAAAATAACCCTGTATGTATATAAATATCTTATGGTTATTTAAGTTGCTTGATTTTTTTTTGAGCAACTTTACCAAATTTTAATTTCAATTACCCCAGGAGTAGAGGCTATTTAAAATACAATTGAGAAATAAAATCAAACTGGAAATTAGGCTGAACCAGTTGCATAATGTAGGAGTTGTATATCGAAGTGGATGTGCAAGTGGAAAACTTTGATGAAGATAAATACGAAAAAGAAAGTGAAGTTGAGGTAAATAAAGAAAATCCAAGATACCCTACAAACTGCAAGAAATGTATTAATATCTCAACTTGGTAGACAGGGGAGCGTATGGTTAATTATAACTACATTGAAGTACTGAAAAAAATAAAATATTTTATGCAAAAAATGATTGAGAATAAGAAACCAACAAAAATTTTAGAGTATGTCATAGGTTCGTAATAATAAAGGTGACGTTGAGTTTTAAGTTAGCCTCTCAATAGCATGAACAACCTGCTAAAATAAACACTGTTTTATTTTGTTCACGACATAGATAGCCTCCTGTATTTGACATCTATGCAAACTGTAATTAGGTATTGAAAAATTCATACCGATTCTTTTAAGAAATGCTGAAGAACATCCAATAATAGCAGTACTGGCAGAAGTATGCATGTGAATAAACTTCTCAATATACAAAAAATGAGAGTTGCGTCTGTATAGTTCTCCTTATCTGATCACCTACATATTCTGAAATTACAAATATGGCCTTCCTTCTGTTTAGCTTTAAACAAAAATATTGAACATATGAACAATTAGCCTGTGCGTATATATAAAATTCGCTTGACGATATAACCAATAGTGTCCGATAGTGACAGGAGCACAGGTCTCAAACAATCGGACATAACAAAAGTCCATGTTGGTATAACATATGATACATAAAGTTGGCTTAATTTTTTTATAGGTCTTTGTAAAATGAAATAAAACATAGATTGTTGGATTTAAGAAAACACAACTTTGAATAAAGTTATCACCATAATTGATCTACAATACTGCTATATAAAACATATTCTAAATACACTGCTATTAAACCTCTGTAGCCTATGGTGTTACTTGTGGACCATCTGTAGCAATTCTCATATAATTGACATAACTAAATATAATAAGTATTGGCGTCACTGGCTTATTGAATGAAAATGTGAATAGAGAACTAGGAAACTTATTTTAAAACTCAACAGAATACAGGAAAGAAAGTCTTGATACTGCAATGATTTTGCTGTAACATGAGGAGATATAGCAACGATTTGCAGAAAAAGCTGGTATACCTATTACCTGATTCAACAAATTCTTAAGTGCATTATATTTTCCAAATAAATTTAATCACTTTACTGTGCGAGCAACATATTAATTAATTAATAATTTGAATTAAACATTAATCCTTCGGAACTCGCGCCGCGGAGTGTAGTATGTGTTGATGCGCACATAGTTCCAGTTGTTTCTGAAATATTTAAATTTGTGGAGTGTCACTGCGCGCGCGAGTATAGAAGTTATAGAAAAAGTGTATTGTTATAAAGATTACTAAGATTACTTTTTGTTATCTTACTTTGACTACTTCAGAAAGGATTCGTCCGAGAAGGAACGACAGAGGTTAGAAAAGCTAATGGAAGAATGTTTGAATGAAAGCGACAAGGAAAATATGGAATCTAACGACGAAAGTGATGAGAGCGAGAAAACTGAAATTGAAGAATGTGTTTTTGATTCTGATTCCGAGCAGGAAATAGTAGCAGAAGAGAACGAATCTGATGTAGATATGGAAAACGTGTTTACAACAGCAAACATACCATATTTTGTTGGGAAAGAGAAAACAGACAAAACAAAGTGGTATAAACATACACCTTCACAAAAAGTTAGGGTACGAGCACAGAATTTAGTAAAGCACATGTTTGGTGCTACAGCAGCAGTGCGCAATTTAAAACGTCCTATTGATATTTGGAAGCATTTTTTCACAGATCAGATGATAAACGAAATTGTAAATCAGACCAACAAACATGTAGAACTAAACCAGCATAAGTATGCACGTGCGAAAGATGCAAAACCAAGAGACTATTCTGAGCTTCAAACTGTTTTTGGTTTATTGTATCTCTCGTCCGTTTTGCAGTCTGGAATTATGGAGTTCTTCAGGTTTGGGAATTGAAATATTTCAACTAACACTATCTCGAACAAGGTTTCTGTTCTTATTGCAACATCTAAGATTTGACGATATTGCCACACGAGAAGAAAGAAATTCGCTTGATAAATTAGCTCCTATAAGAAACATTTTTGAGCAATTCGTGGAAAAATGTCAGACTACAAAATATACTCTATTTGAGTATCTTACAGTAGATGAGAAGCTGAAGTTTTTTCGGGGCAGATACAGCTTCTTGCAATACATATCTAAAACGCCAAATAAATACGGCTTAAAAATATATGCACTGGCAGACACCAAAATATTTTATGCCTTGAATTTGGAGATATATGTAGAGCGGCAACCAAGTGATCAATTTGCTATAAGCAACTCTCCAGAGAATGTAGTGATGAGACTATGTAAGCCTGTCTATGGAACAGGTCGAAATATAACCATTGATAATTGGTTTTCCACTTTATCATTATTGGAAGCTTTACTTAAGAACTTAACTGGCTATTAGCCACAATTAGAAAAAACCAGCATGTTTGCGTTCCATGAGATAGCTACTCTTGTTTCGTTTATTCCAAAACGCAATAAAAATGGCCAAGTTCTGTCCAGTTTACATAGAGACGACAAAATAGATGAGAATACCCAGAAGCCGGATATAAACCGCGGCCGCAGTCGGGCAAACTCTTATGTAATTTATAATATAAACAACCCAAGCGATAACAACCAAAGAAGACTATTTCTACGCGAACTGGGATATCAACTTATTGACAGTCATTTGCGAAAACGTACTGCGAACACAGCGACACCAAAAACAATAGTGTTGAGAATAAAAGAAATTTTACAAATTGAAGACCCAGAAGTGCAACCAAATACTTCAAGAGCTGTAGGTAGATGTAACTACTATTGTGATTGGAAAAAGAATCGGCACATGGTATTCATGCCTAGAATGTGGTAAATGGATGTGTTTTCAACATTCTAATTTTGTCTGTTCACATTGTAATCTAAGGAGGACAGCACCAGAAGAGAACTGAAATTGCTTTTGAAATAAATGTCACCATTTGTGTATTTTAAAGAATTTTCTGAGTAAATACTTTATTTTATAACTTGTATTTTTTGTTACTTGTATTACTACGAGTATTTACCCAACTAAACAATTGATTTTACCAAAAAAACCGAATTTTAACTAATGCGGAGTGAGTTTCCACTGCACGTTCTCTTGTCCCAACCGAGTTCTGAAAGGTTAATACTTATTTTCTAGTTACAATTTTATTTCTATTATAGAAATCAAGAATTATTACCAGTAATTGTCTGCCTTCCATATCTGCAAATACAGTTTCCAAAGTTTGATGTAAATAAATACCATCATTTAACTCTTCAATGTAATGATTTAAATCGCACACATATGTATGTATACTTTTGAATGCCAGATAGAATCGCTCTATAATCTGAATATGATTATCACGAAATTCAGCATCTAAGTCTTGTAAAATCTAAAATGGTTTTGTATAGAATATTCTTCATTAATTTAAATTACTATACTTACATCGTTACTTTCAATTTTATGTTCCTGTCCTTCTGCAATTCGGAAATAACTAAAATCTAATATAATATCTGCATACTTTTGAATTTCTTGCTTATTTTCAAGTCTGTAACATACATATGATAATAATAGTTAAAAATTAGCTTTTACGACATACCTATATACTTTGGGAATATAATCTTTAAGACGCAGTATTTCTGCTATAATCGCATTACCTCGAGATACTAATTGTAAGATGGTTTGCCCACAAAGATTATTTTCTGCTAAAAAGTCTGGCATGGTGAGTTAAAATCCGATCATATTAATACTTGTTATAAATGTTCAGAGCCGAATCGTTTTTATCTAAATAACTGAAATAACGAATGGTTTGAGGTTAAACAAAACGTTATGCAAATTGGTTATCTATAACCATAGGCACAGAATAAACTAATAAAATCGATTTTTGGCGAGCGAACTGTTTACTGTTTATATGCTGTTTATAAGCACGGTTGATTGTATGTTCGCTCGTGACGTCATACACACGAGAGAACGCGAAAACGCAGTGTTCGGCAGGTGTTCGGTAAACATCATCCATTCTTAGAATGGGTGAAGTAAAATTTAGGTTAGAACAAGGTTAGATGGTTAGACTAACCTTGTTCTAACTTAAATTTTACTTTGGTCTTAACAGGTATCCGATGTGTCGTGCGTTTATTTGGCTAGCTAATTCTTATAATGAATGCATACGACATGTACATACATTTTAAACAACTTTTTTAATGATACCCCAACAAACAAAATTCAAATTTCGCGCAATTATTTTTAGTAACTCAACGTTGAAACATGAAATGACCTATAAATTTGTTTCAGATTAATAGTTCTTTTTATACGATTATGTTGTAGTTACTAAAAATAATTGCGCGAAATTTGCATTTTGTTTGTTGGGACATTTTTAAGTTATTACGTTTTGTGAAATAATTCAACAAACATATACTTAAGACGACACAAAATGATATTGAATGTTAGACAAGAAAGAAATGATTTGCTTCACATTTTAAATTTATGACCTACTGTGTATTTTGTGTCCATACCTTCCATTTTATATTAAATAAAATAGTAAACACAAAAGTCTAAAGCAGTGCAGTAGGTTATGACTTCCTGAACTTAGATGTGTAGTTCGTGAACGAACTATTAAAAAGAATTATTCTTTGAGCTGAACTAAAAAAACTAGTTCGCAGATTCGAAATGAACTAGTTCGCCCGAATTATTAAGGCTTGATGCCGATTAGGCACGAATTACATACACGTACACTCGGTACGACGTCTTCGAACGATTTTAGTGAGTTACCTTACTAAAATCGGCGTGTGTAGTTACACAACATTTGAAGTTATTCTCTGTAGCGTTATACAGGGTGTTTAAAAACTTAGTTGCTTATAAATAAGTTCAATCTTCGGAAAGTAGATTTTTTAAATAGGAAGGTATACATTTTATTAGATATTCTGATTCTATGATAGATTCTCTTTTAATCCGTGTTAGGTGTTCCTCTACCTAAAATGAAAGGTGAATAAGTTATAACGATTTAATTAGCCTACCATGCTCAGATATGTCAATTTACTGAAGCAAGGGTGCTTAACTCATTTGTTTTACATACTTACTTGTCACTTATTTTGACGTCTGTCATTTTGTTAATCGTATTTTCGTAAATTCTTCGCATTGAATTATGGGAATAAGGGATCGTTTAGGCAAAAATACCAGATGCTATTCGAAGAGTAAGAATTATAGGAATACGTCTCTGCATATAGAATGCCTCAATAGAAACGGTTGCCATATCGAGCCATTTAGATATCTTATTTATTTATCTTATTGTTGTTCTTATAATTTTTCTACTGTATCTTTTATCGTTTGTTGAGAGTATCTACGAGAATTCTTAGATAATCTAAATTTTTTACTGATATTGTTCTTTACCATATTGTTCTACGAATATATCGGTTGCTAAAACTTCTTATATCTTAAAATTTTTTAGAAATTTTTGCTGATCATTGGTTGTAAATGTTAGTATCTTTTACTAAACTTTCGATACGTTTATTTTACTATTTGATTACATTCACTTTCCATAATAAATAAATTCATGATTATAGGTACTTGATTTGGTCTATTCTCAATGCTAATCCATTATAAAACCATATACCGTGAAAAATGTATTGTACAGAAGCGAAAATAATGTTATTACAGGTAGGATAAAAATTGTAAACAAATACTAAGATTACAATATGTTTGGTAACAAACACAATAATTTTTTGTTGTTTTCAAGTAAATACTCGCATTGTTTACCCTAATTACTGTATTCGTGCAGATCTATTTCTCTCAGTGTACGCGAGAACAGCTAACTAATATGACAGACGTCAAAATAAGTGGACAGTATCTATGTAAAACAAATGAGCTAAGAACCCTTACTACAGTAAATTGACATATCTGAACATTTTAGGTACGGAGGTTAATTAAATCGTTATAACTTATTCACCTTACATTTTAGGTATAGGAACACCTAATACGGATTCAAAGAGAATCTATCATAGAATCAGAATATCTAATAAAACGTATACCTTTCCATTTAAAAAATCTACTTTTCGTAGGTTGAACTTATTTATAAGCAACTAATTTTTTAAACACCCTGTATAATGTTACAGAGAAGAACTTAAAATGTTGTGTAACTACGTACTATCAGCTATGCGTATACAAAATTTCTCTTTTACTCCTACGTGACGTAATATGACTACAAAATAAGATCGGTATCTGTCACTTTTTTCTTTAATTGCGTATAACTCAGAAGGCATGGTATTTAGGTATATGGTATGATACATGAAGTATGTGAAGTATCATAGAAGCTGAATTTGTAATTTATTTTATAGCATGCTATTTAAAAAATCGAAGTTGATGCCCACTTCCGGTTAACCGGAAGTGATATTTATTCAAAAATATTTTCACGTGATAGTTCATATTCAACCATATCCAACTGCAAAATTTTGCTTTAAAATTCCGTTCCGTTTGTGTAATACTTTTAATAGGCCATTCTCACCAATCACCCTGTATATATATATAAATTATTTAATACACCTTGTCATAATCTTCACAGTGACAGAATCGTTCTTTTTTGCGTTACGCGCTACTCCACAAAAAAATAGTATCGATATAAATATATTGTTTATTAAATAAAATTGTTAAAATTTTGCTCGTTACAAACAATATTATATAATCCACGTTTGTGAAGAACATTTCCAGCATTCGCACTAATCCGCGCTCATGCTGGAAAGTTGTCTTCCAGAACTTGTTATGTAAATTACTATTTTCTTGTTTATAAGAAAAGAAACTATGTATCATCAACTGACTTTTTCTTTTTTAAAGCTAACCAGTGAATGTCACACGCAAAAAGAAATATCATGTCAGTAAGTTAAGACAGACTACACATCTATGATACGAAATATCTACTTGTACCAAACAGGTCTAAAGTCTGCATCAAAGCTGCACACCCCAGACAAACACATATTTTTTAAATTTCGCGCGTCACCGACGCTCAATTCAAAATTGGATTTGTTGGTAAACAAGATGTGCTTCCACTCGGCAATCCTCCAGTAGCTTGCCCCGACCCACTGGCGCTGCGTGCGGCGGTGCTCGCGAGTCAGTGGAATTCGCTCCCGAGCACGGCGAGCTCGCAATCCCTCTCTAGCAAACGTGTCCCTATATACAGTTCGCGTAGTGAGCAAGTCTTCCCTTGGCGACGTTATAGCGCTGAATACAAGGGCCCAAGTGCCGCACTGTGATCACACTAGACCGTCCTCATCGCAGCTGAAGGCGCGTATGCCATTGCTCATTAAATTCTCGCCGTGTCCGTTGCATTGCACCTACCATGTGCATATCTACAACCATTCCTCGCTCAAACTCCGTCAGGTAACACAAACGCCATTCCATTATGCACAAAGCAAGACCTACATAGTACCCCGTAGCAGCACAGTAAGAACAGATGGTTTCTCCCACCCGCTTCGGATTCCGTGCCGACGAAATGCTCCGCTAGAACTATGCATGTATCTTTACGGGTTCAGATTATACAGGGTGTGGTCGTCACTTTTTTCCAATAGTGTACGTTGCAGACATGGTGCCGTCGCATGTTACTATATACAATGGAAGTTACAAAATCAACTCATTTGTTCTGCAGAAATCAGAAGGCTTGCTTATTGGTTAAACAGTAAATTATTTGGCGTAAATTTAATGGAAGGTGGAAAGGTGGTTGCCTGTAACTAAAATAGCATCAGCTGTCAATGACATTTATTTGATAGTTATATTATAGTAACAATCCAGTTTTACTATGACGTGAGTCACCATATTGACTACAGTATTACCGCCGATTACGGTATAGAAACGTTACAGAACTTTAGCCGCATTGTAACCTCAATTACAAATTGCTGCTTCGGGGAGGACATATATACACATCGGTTCAGCTCGTAGTGGAATATAGGCAGTATGAATTGCAACAGCGTATTCCTCTCGTCGCGTTGTAGCTTGTGTCTGGCCTCAGACAGGCATGCACAATTCAGTTGAATTTAAACCGAGCAAGGATACAGCCGTTGGCGTATTCGTTCTGTATATGTAATTTGCCCATATGTTCAGATTACAGACATAACAACGACTTATCAAAAAGTGCTCTAGTCCCTTTGTGAAAATCAAGTATCTTTGATAGATAAGTCAGGTCGTTATATCTCCAATTTATTATTATTTTTGTAGTCATAGCTGCTACTCAAACGAAAAAGTAATTCTAAGAAATAATAAAATAATAACGATTCTTAAAAGATAAAAGTAAATTAAGTCAATAATTTTGCAAAATAAATTTAAATTTTAACCGCAATGTCATGCATGCATAGGCGAACTCTAAATGACTCGCGATCGAACTTACGTGGCGCATGACTAGCGCGTTGCCACATCGTACATATATTGTAACTTCCTATGTTCCGCTGCGGACTGAATCTATGTGTATAATGTCTTAGTGTTTTATACCTCGGTTTATTCTAATCTTTATGCTGTATATTTATACATCCCTTTTATGAATGCTCACCAGTATCTTAATTGTATATCACATGCTAATAAAAAACGTAAAAATTTATTTCACTAAATAATCTGAATACTAAAATGTTAAACGTGTACTTACCTGTATACTTGAGTTCAAAATTGAGTGAAACTTATAATTCAAACTTAAAATTAATATTTTGAGCTTATTTATAAGTATAATCAAATTTAGAAAAAATTTAGTGGTCCATTAACGTTGGTTTTAAGAAACAAAAAAAAAGCGATTTATTATATTTTAATCGTAATGTATATTCTGGTGTGTTCAGTGCGATATGTAGGAAGATCAAAATGAGTTGTAAGCAAGTAATATACATTAATCTGTTCTAATTCAATGCGTGAGATAATCGGTATTGTTCGCACATATGCGACGACTTTTCAACAAGAATTGATCAACCAATTCTAAAACAATAACCGTGCCGTTTTAACAAGAGGAAAACAGTAATGACAGGTAAAAAAACATTAATAACGTAATAGTATGTTTTATAACACGAGATATAATAAAAGTGATCATTTTTGGGGAGGATCATTTTTTCACTAGCACTAAACCAAAAAAACATTTTCATTTCGAGTAGTAAATGCAATTTTTTTCAATATATTTTGTGCAACATCGAAGAGGTATGTACACGAAACCATAGACGGCTTGGGTTTTCCAATGTTAGCCAGAAAATCATTTTTTGAAAATAAATTTAACTGATTGGTAGTAAATAATATTCACTCTCATTTTGAAGAGTGCTTACAACGCAATGGATGTCATTTATATACATACTATTTTTAGTTCATAAATTTCCATTGACTATACCTTTATTTCTCATAAATAAGTTACTCGAAATTTAAAATACTCATCTATCAACTTCAAACTCCTGATAATCTATTTGGTGTGGACACCTTATAGTAAAAAGATATATTTTTCTTAATGAATTGCTTAAGAAATCGTGTCGTTGAACAATTTTGCTGGATATTGAACACATGCGACTCGTTCAGGTAACCACAAGAAAATTAACAGACACATACACATTGTGGTCTTTTTAGGGAATTTGCAAGCACCTTTGTACTAAATTGGTATCGGGACCGGTTTTTTAACTAACAAAATTACTTAAGCGATGTTAACAATGAAATTATTCAAAGTGAATGGGTACAGAAGATAAAATAAATTTGAATGGATTACAAACTCAACTCAAGAAAATTCAATACCTTTGTGTAAAAGTATTGAATTTTGCACGCAGAGTTATAGTTGGCAGATATCAAAGACTATTTTTTGATAATTTGTGTAGGCTTATCCCGTTACTCAAAAGCTTATTGGCAAGAAACATTTACATGTTTGGAATAGCACGAGAAAATAATAAAACAAATGTCAACTGATTTACAACATATTGACTTTCTAAGGCGTAGTGTGTATTCATAGGATATCTGGCAAAGGACTTGATGGAAGTTTATGGACCAAAAACCCATTCCGTTTCTTCAAAAATTTCCATACTTCACACAGTTTACTAATCATGAAAAGAAAAGTAAAATTCAAAAACAAATGTCCATCACTGGTACACTACTACAGTCGATAAGTTCGACATGTTAAAGTCCTTGGATTCCTATGAAGCAGACCATAAATTAAGAAAATAGTATTGAATATTTTAGTTTTATCGATTCTATTTTACTCATTTATTATTTATAATACGCACCATTCGAAAAACACTACTTTGAAGCACTCTCATATATCGAAAAATATTTATATAATTATTTATACAATTGGAATTATGAAAAAAAAAACAGTTCATCATGCCAATATGGTCAATAATCATTATGGAAATCTTTCACATGTGATGTAGGATTACGTATCAAAGAAAACCACAATTACTTCTATAACTATTTCCAGTAAGGTTTAAGCCACAGGATACAGCGCAGAGTTATATTTTGAGTTTTCTTGTTATTTATTAGATTTTATCGTAGTAACATTATTAATACAAAGGTACTAAAAAAGTATTGTTGTTAATTAAAGCCTAATGCCTATTTCAATAGTTAGCCACAGCAAATATACGTTACATTTTTTATATCTAATATTTACTTACATATGGATATGGAAGACAAAAAACTTGCAGCTCACTTTGCAGTATTAGTTTCTAATTGAGTCAAATATGCCAAATATAATGACAAATGAATATAGCAAAAATAATCATCTATGAAATTAGTATACAAGCGGTGTTGGTTAGTAACTGTCTACTTAAGAACTACTAACAAGTACTTAGATAGCATCATAATCCGGTGCTAACGATCCTAATTTAATAAGTACAGATTTATAAAATTTTTCTGGGCCGTTATAAATTCCTTCAACAACAGTATGTTCCCTCATTACTTTTCTCCATTGTCGTAAATTAGTGAGCTCGTCAGATTTAAATGGTAACCGTTCGCCAAGTACAATTGCAATGGTACCAGCACGTTCAGCCCAGGGCCATAACATATAGTCCACCTGCAAAACGAGTTTATAATAATAAACATTATCACAAGCAAATTTTTTTGTTATATCTTCTAAAATGTCTAGGAAAGAATAAATAGGTCTTTAAGCAGTTAACTGTTATACCATACCATATTGAATAGGAAGTAAAAATTGTAAATTATAAGTAGGTTTAGAAACAAAAGAAATGGAGTCTTTATTTTGCTTATTGTTAGATAATAGTATTTGAACCAAACAGGCAGTTCTTTATTAAACCATAAAAATCAGTAACTAATGATTAAAATACTATTTTGCTCCTAATATATGAACTTTTGATAAACACAACAAACAGAAAACTGATGTAGAAAACTTGTCGGTAATTTATTTTTGTAAATTGTGTATTTGTTATTATGAGATTGTGTATGTATTTATTGTTTTTGTGAAGAATTTTCCCTAAAGGCAATCTGATGAGGTTTACAAAAACCGGAACGCATCATTGCATGGCGGTAGGATGGTAGAAATATTAATTAAATTGTAATGATCGTTAATTAGTTTAAATGTTAAGCCACTGCAGCCGATATTGATTTCATCATTATTATTCACTTATCTTAGTCCAAAGGTTACGTGTTCTGGTGAGTGTCCAAGATTGGTGGTCATAAAGTATCATTTTCTTTAAAGTTTTTGTTAAGTAACTTCTTTAATAACCAAAGAAATACCTATAATAGGCGCTCATGGTATATTGTTGAATTCACCCTGCGGGCGAATGCAATGAAAATAGATCAAGCATTAGAAGTGGACCATGTGGTTTCGACATTCCAGGTCTCATCAGCGCTACTCCGAATGCAAGATCTAATTTCACCGCTTTTCGCATCTCTACTTATGTGTATGATACTCCGAAGAATTGACTAATTAGAACCTCTAGTGAGCAAGGTAGGAAGTAGCACACCGCAAGGACTCTACACACAAGTCGTTACACAGCAGATACCGCTTCTAATGTTTGATCTATTTTCATTGCATTCCAACAATATACCATGAGCGTCTACTATAGGTATTTCTTTCTGATGCAGCGTTCATCGACAAAAGACACATTTTTAATCCTAATACAACAATCTACTATTTCTATATTTTTTTTGTTTGTTTTTATAGCAAAAAAAGTAGCAGTCGTTTATGCGATGTTGACTTATCGCATAAATGAGATGTGTGTATGTTCTATTGTCATTCTTTTTCTACGAACGTTATTGTATGTATCCTTAATTTAAATTTCACAAATGATGTTAGCGCTAATTCCTACAACAGTTTTTATAACAGCAAATGAGCATCTACTTCATTGACATTCATAGTTCTTTTTGGTGTTTTACATTTTTCTTTATATTTTGCGTTACATTTCATTTTTTGAGTATATTGTAACGAACTTCAATAACATGATTTTATTTTATTCTATCTTAATTGTTACAACAAACTTAAAAACGATAACATGTTTGAATCGAGAATAAAGAGACCTTTCAAACGATATATAATTTGTACATAATTTGAATGTTAGATTTAGGGGTGCTCTCACTCCGCCGATTCATTCGACATCCTTCTTTGAGAGGGGCTTCTCCTACAATATAGCTAAACATTACAATTCAGTTATACATAAGTACGGGCGATTGTCTGTTCAGCGGTTTGGACGGGTTGTCTGTGCGGAACTACAGCGACATCAGTGTGTATCTCTCGGTTTTGGGTGGTAGCTTTGGCGTTTGGTATTACAGTGGTAGAGTTATTGAGATATAGGAAATTTGTGTTTTTGTTTGCATTTACAGGGTGGTATGGAAGAGCAGATGGCTTAGGCCAATTCTGAATGCCGCCCTGAGTTTTGCCCACAGCTGCGTGAATGACTAATTTGTGTGGTATCTGCTTATGTATACTTATGTTACTTTCCACATATGTTGTATGTAATAAGAGAAGGAAATTGTGTATTTGCACTGTGGTCGAAATAAACGAATTATTATTATATCACAAGCCTTTACTTCTCATTAAAAAAAAATGGGGGTTGTACCTGTCATTCGAAGGGGGTTGAACGTAGGGATCGCATTTTCACGTTGAAGAATGTCAATTTATAATTTAAATTTTACGTGTTTCGGGATTTTCGGGATTTTTTATAAATATTTACAATAACCGAAATAATGAATTTATTCCATTTGGCTTTTACACACTGCCCCCTAGTGCGCGGAAGTCTAATATCTCGGTTTATAAGAGAGCTAGTGAATCTTTTTATTTCATGTGTTTAGTTTTCCCAAGATCTACAAATAAAATAATTCCGATTATACGGGCTGTTCCATTTCTTCTACACTGAAAGCAATTTCGTTTTTTTTTAATACAAACTTTTTTTTACGATTTACTTTGAATCTACACGAAAAATAAAAGGCACTGTATATACAGGGTCGCTGATATGTATGGAAACGGTCGATTATTAGGTAAAATATACGAGATACATGAAAAAGTTAAATACAAAAGTTTTAGGGTTTTTAAATGCTTATTAGTTGATAATAATTTTAAGTATACAGGGTCGGTGATAAAGTCGTGGCACGTCAAAGTTACATTTTTTAAACGGAACCACCTGTATATTATTAGATAATTCAATTCTTTCAATTTTAAGTAAAAATTGTAATACACATAATGTTCCGAAATCCAACCGTTTCGAGTTATCGATCTTTAAAAGTATTACTTATAAGGGTCGCTGATATGTATGGAAGCGGTCGATTATTGGGTAAAATATACGAGATACCTGAAAAAGTTAAATACAAAAGTTCTAGCTAAGTCTTAGCTAATAAGCATTTAAAAACCCTAGAACTTTTGTATTTAACTTTTTCAGGTATCTCGCATATTTTACCCAATAATCGACCGGTTCCATATATATCAGCGACCCTTATAAGTAATACTTTCAAAGATCGATAACTCGGAAACGGTTGAATTTAGGTATATTATGTGTATTACAATTTTTACTTAAAATTGAAGAAGGAATTGAATTATCTAATAATATACAGGTGGTTCCATTAAAAAAATGTAACTTTGACGTGGCACAACTTTACCACCGACCCTGTATACCTAAAATTACTATTAACTTATAAGCATTTAAATACCCCAAAACTTTTGTATTTAACTTTTTCCGGTATCTCGTATATTTTACCCAATAATCGACCGTTTCCATACATATCAGCGACCCTGTATAGTATTTATATGAAAAAACTGACAGTCTTTAAGATACTTAGTTTACTATGTTTTTCTAGTAAATTTTCGTCAATTATATCGCAAATTTTTTTGTTACGCTAATTAACAGAAAAATATGTTTTGATCAAATATTAGGCAATAATTGTTCTTCAAAACACTATGTCAGAAACTGACCTATAGTATAAGTGGTGCGCAGAAAATGTTGTCAAATTTGACGAAGAAATTTATGAAAAATCCCCATTAATGCAAATGGAACACCTTGTAAATTATTTATCAGTAGAACGCAGAATTAAATATTCTACAACTTTACTATAACATTTCCCATACCTAAGTCCAACACTTTAATAAAAAACGCAGTAACAGTAAATTTATGCATCGCTTCAAATTTACAAAAAAAAAAAAATTAAATATGGTACCGCGTTTTGTATATCAACCGAAGCGAATGTGGTGTCCCACCCTGTATATTATCTATGGTGTCGTGGTGTATTCATACATCAAGCGTTGGGTAGAGGCCCGGCGGGCGGGGAAATGGATGAAGCGTTCACCCATGCGCAAAATAATAAAATAGGTTTGTTTATGTACAGGTGTCCCGTTTCAACGTGGATCTTAGATATCTGCCGTATTTGTGAAAATAGAGAAAAAGTTATAAAGAAAAACTATTCTAATTTATGTTCTGCATAACCTAAAAATATTTTTGACTATACAGAGTGTCTCAAAAGTAGGTAAACACATACTTGCTCCGTTGTTTTAAACGGGGCACCCTACACATTTTAGCATTTTTTAATAGTACGCTAAAAAATATTCCCACTTTATATAAACTATCTTACCCATATTCCTAATAGTTATGGAGATATTTTACGTTTATGTAAAAACTATCCCGATTAGGAAAATAGGTATCGAAATGAAATGAAGAATATGTAAACTATGTAGTCCGGTATAGACAATAATAGCAACAGAAGATGATATACCTACTTCCGGTTGTCAGAAATGATTTAACGCATTTCCGGAACTTCGTCTCTATTTTTTTTTGTAATGGCATCCTATATATTTTGTTAGATCGATAAATTACTCATTTTAATACCTTTCGCTGCACTAATTCACGTGTCAAAAGCCTTATTAGGAATTCACGTACAGTAGATTTAAAAATAATAATTTTTAGGCTTTATTAAAATGACTTTCTTTGTACTATGATTGTGGAGATGTTCATTGTTAACCCAGTTATAATATGCGGCACTTAAATTTGAATGAAGTAGTAGTAGGGAGATAATATTCACCGAAAACCGATTTTATATGTATTCTCCTATGTCCCACTCGGCCGTGGAAACCCTGTATGTACAAGGATCATTACATCAAACAGCTTTTTTACAGATGCATGTTTCATATTTGTGTACAGCGGTAAGCGGCTGTATCTCGGAAAGTATTTGTCCTACGTTCTGCGGGAAAAAGTTTTGATAGTTAAAGTAGACAAGAGAAATTTCTGGAAATTATATTTATATCGAGATACGGTTTTCAGTAAAATATGTGTAATTTAAATCAGCTTACGAACCTATTAACGCAATAGTATCGTTTCATTTAATTTTTTAAAGAAATTCGTAAAAATATGTTACCGCTGCAGAAAGCGACGTCTAGTTTATCAGTTTGAAACTAATGGATATAGCATATAAACCCTGTTTAAAGTACACGCAATTCCCTTTCAAACGAGTCCAAGATTGTTCGGATAGGTTGAATAGTAACGGAAATATTACACTTTAAACATTGACGAATAGATGGTGTTTCCCTCCCTTATTATGACAGATACGAAAAAATGTCACGAAAGAAAATTATCTGGTATTAAATGGGCTTTCAATTGATGATATCAAAGTTACAGCTTATTCTGCGATTTTTTGAGATAATAGGAATTTTAGATTTAAACATAGCAGTTACGCCACCTAGCGATAAAATCTGGAACTTGAAAATAATTTCCAGAAATTTCTCATGGCTACTTTAACCATTAAATTTTTTCCCGCAGAACCTAGGACAAATACTTTCCGAGATACAGCCGCTTACCTCTCTTAGTGGCGCACCCTGTACAATTAAAATTTTTATTGCTATATCAAATGATCTAGTCTGGATAATAACTAAATGACTATAGACGAAACGATAGGTTGTACAACCGTAGTTGTAGTTCGACAGTGTATGTGTTGCGGAAAAGCAGCAACTGACTTGTCTATATGACTCCATCTCCAACTTGTAATACAACACATCAATGCGTCTGTAGCCGCTTAAAACAAATGATATATTTTACACAATAAATACAAAAGCCCCACAAAAATCTTTCTAAATACATAATGTTTTTCTTTAGATAGCAAAAGAAACAATTTTGAGTTCAATGCTTATCTTTACCATTTTAATTTCAATGTGTGTAATGGTATAAAATGTGATATATTTTTATCCAATTAATTAATTATTACTTTTCTTTTCTCTCATAATTCACAATCATAATTAGTAGATAATTAATATACAGTAATATTTTTGAAAAGGTTGGTTATTATCCGATGATGATTGTGAATCACAAAGCAAATGAAAATAA
This sequence comes from Holotrichia oblita, assembly GCA_023690525.1. NCBI lineage: Eukaryota > Metazoa > Arthropoda > Insecta > Coleoptera > Scarabaeidae > Holotrichia > Holotrichia oblita. The sequence continues at coordinate 128,305,532 of CM043015.1, read as the reverse complement.
CTATTAATTTTTAATTACCATATTTCATAATTTTATTCTTTTAAATAAATAATTTAATATTATTATTCCTACTAGAAAATAACTGCATAAGAAAATTACCATTCCTGGGTTTTGTCCTCCAAAATATTTCTTGCCGCGCTTTTCCAATTCCTGGTCAAATATTTTCAGATGTGGTACTAACTCATTTTTCCATTCTTCAAGGCTCTTTTTTTCTTTTCCTAATATTATGTTATTAAATGTATTTACCAATGGATCGATTTTTTGTATAACATCTTTGTCTTTTTCTATAGCCAATGGTTGTGGTGGATATAAAGGTGGATTTGGATATTCTTTATCAAAAAATTACATATATCTAAACTTTCAACAATAACTTTACTACCGGTATCCAGAGCAGGAACCTTGCCTATGAATAATAAATCGTCAATAAATATAGATAATTTATAATTATTTTGCACCTTCTGGATGTACATTGGCATACCATTCTGGTTTATTTATTAAATTTATATTTACTATATCATAGTCCAAATTTTTTGTTCTTAAAACTAGTCGAACTCTATGAGCATATGGACAATATTCCATTGAATACAATCGAAGTTTATTTTCGATTTTAGGAGGCTGTTCAGATCCTTAAACATTTTTAATAATTTTTTATTTACATGTTATGTATTTGAAAAATTACCTTTAGATAGATGTTTAGTACTCATTATTTCGCTTTGGACTTGAGATGATTTAACTTTAACTCAACTGACTGTTCAAGAAAACGTTCAAACATGCAACAAACAGAACGAATTGTCAACTGTTGTAACACACTCAAATGCAATTTAAATAGGATTTGAACATTATCTTGTAAACTTACCTATTACTTGAATACTTGACATGTATGCAGAATACAATTTAAGAGGTTTTGAAGAGTGGCAATCAATATTACCCATTAAATTGCAAACAAATCGATATGTAAAGCAACGTAAAGCCCATTTGAAGAATGAAAACTTAAAAACGGTATTATTCGTAGAAGCATGAGAGATGATGACAGAATAGTAGAGTGCTCAGTCGGTAACCGAAAAGTTTAGAAAAAAATAATTGTATATTTTATATTAAACATGAAGATAATGCCTCCAGAGGGACTAAGCTATTTTGTTTGTAAAAATAACGTCAAAATTTATTTCAAACAACGAGTAAATAGCAATAAATTGATATAATTTCGTATTTAGAACATAAGGAAAAAATCGTAGATGAATGACAAATTGCGAATATTGTAAATAAAGCATTAGTTTTTGCAAAAGTTATGTCAGTAGCTACCAAAAGCTACAACATGATATGATGATATATGATTTAATTATCTGTCAAATGAACTTTGGCACTTTGTAGGATGTTGATAATTGCTTGTGCGTATTAGGTTGCCTAATTTGATAAATTTAAGAAATAAAAATATTTTAGTAATCGCTGTCGAAAACATTAGGCATATTTTCGCGGGTAACCGTTGAACTGATCTCGGTAACAGTTATGACGTCACCTGTTACAACCGGTATCCAAGAAACAAATTTCGACACGAAAATGAGAACGGTTACACAGTGACAGAAAACATAAAATTCAAAACATTTTGACGTTTGTAAACTGGTACGTGATTTAATTGACAGCAACAAGTATAAACAAAAGTAGGATAAAATTATTGTTTATGGATAAATAATAAATAACACATGTTTAATTTAAGCAAATATTGAATATACTCCCTTGCTGCATCGGCATCTAAAGAACATTGTAGAAAATAAAAATTAAAGTTTATTAATGTTATTTAATCATCACCATTTAGTAACATTTCTGCCGTTTCCATGTCTGTTTGCACCATAGAATCTATACCTCCATCGTTCAATATTATTTGCATTGTTTCGTGTTTAGCTTCATCTGGGTTTCTTTTAGATTATACCGCTGATAACATATTAAACCTCTCGAGGACGGTAACAAACGTTGTTCAACGGTTACAAACTTTGACGTCATAGCTGCGACTACCCGACTATCTCGCCAAAACGTTCCGGTCATGTTACCGCTGAATGTATACAGATCGTCGCATCGCAAGTGCCGTCAAACGCTCGCTCCGATTGACGTGTTACTTGGTTGAGCAGGTCTTAGTTGTAGTATGTATGTACAGTGGGGTGCAAAGATATCCGGACACGTTTAGATAGAGAAATACCCTGCGCTCAATACTTTATTCCAAAGAGCCGCAGGGCACCTTACTACCTGCTGAGGTTAACCGTAGTTTTTCGCTCTTACAATAACATTGCAGTATACAAATGCGTATAATACGTATACAGGGTGTAACAGTGGGAACGCCGTGGCCTCTGGTAGTCTAACGGTAACAATTTTTAGAAAGTTCTATACCGGAACATATGTAAGCGGATTAAATCTACAATTTAAAAATAATAGGCAATACACAGGGTGTTTCAAAACTTAGCAATGTACCAAAGTTATGTTTTTCTTAATGGAACGCCCTGTATTTTATGGCATTTTTGAGTTGTATACTGAAATCTAGATTAACTTTCTTTAAGGTTTCCTATGTCTAATTTTTGTAGTTTACGAGATATTTCAAGTTTTTGAAAATGCAATGTTGCACGAAAAGCTTAGTATCTCGAAAATGACTTAATTTAGAGAAATGGAACGAAAAGCGTAAATAGTAGATCCTCTGGCTGATTGAATGCCATATTCAAAGTTGTCGAGTATTCTACAGGTCGTTCAAGTACCGAGGCCAAACTTTGTGAACTTATTTCGTGCATAACTTTATTATTATTAAGCTCAACTTATCAAAAAAATTTCACCTGTAATTTTTGCAGAATTCAATAGACATTTAAATTTAGCTTTTAATAGAAGATTTGATAAGGTAAAACGTAGCAATATAATTAAATTCAATTATCTTAAAAATTCACAACCTACAGAAAATAAGCCGGTTTCAGATAATAGTAAATGGTTTAAAAATATTTCCGATACAGTTATACCAGAGCAGGTCTCTGATTTTTTGTCACTTGGCCCTAAGTTTGGCATACCTCCTGTTGGCAAACAATTAGATATTACAAATTTTTTAGCTGATGTTGAGTGCGTGATAGACGCTATCCCTGATACAAGTAGAAGCACTGTGCGAGCTAAAGTTGCGAACGTTGTCACAAATTTTTTCCAGACTTCAAATACTGACAGACCATCCCCTTACTTAAATGATTTTAATTCCACCAAGAAATTCCTGAAAAATAATCCCAATCTTTACATTGTACAGGCTGATAAGGGAGGTTGCACGGTAGCTATGAATAAAACAGACTATTTAGAAAAAGCTGATATTTTATTAAATGACGCTTGACTTACAAAAAATTACAGACTGACCCTACACCGAAATTACAACGAAATTATAATACATTAATTAGATCTATCAAATCTAATAATGAAATAGATCAGGATACCGCTAGATTTTTAACTATCTATAATGCTATTCCTCCTAAATTGTATTGCCTACCTAAAATTCATAAACCAGAAATTCCGCTCAGACCTATCGTTAGTTCAATTGATTGCATAACTTACAATCTCTCTAAATACCTTTCCAATATTCTTACCACGTCATTAGCTAACAGAACGAATTATAACACTAAAGATACTTTTTCTTTCGTTAACGATATTGATGGACTGGCTTTGCCTAGCAATTTTGTTTTGATTTCTTTAGACGTTGTATCTCTTTTTACCAATATCCCCATTAATTTAGTTTTAGAAATTTTAGAGTTACAATGGCATTTGATTGAACCTAACAGTAGTATTTCTAAAGATAATTTTTTTAAACTCATATCATTCATTTGCAATAATTGCTATTTCACTTTTAATAATATCTTTTATTCTCAAATTTTTGGCACGCCTATGGGTTCTCCGATCAGTCCCATTCTGGCTCAGATTGTAATGGATCGGTTGCTGGACATTGTCATTCCACAATTACCGTTCAGTCTCCCATTTATTTTTAAATATGTAGATGACATCGTTTGCGCAGTTCCGCACGATTCGATTGATATTACCTTACAATTATTTAATTCTTATCACACTAAATTGCAGTTTACCATTGAGAGAGAATCCAACAGCAGTGTTCCTTTTCTTGACACGTGTATAATCAGAAAAAATGATAACTCTATTATTCTAGATTGGTATAGAAAACCAACTTCATCAGGCAGATATATTAACTTTTTCTCAAACCACCCTATGAATCAAAAAACTAACACTATCATAGCTATGAAGAATAGAATCACACATATAAGTAATGATATGTTTTTAAATAAGAACCTTGCTACTTTGTTTGATTGTTTTGCCAACAATGGATATCCCAAACCATTGCTTCAAAAATTGATTTACAATTCCAATCATTTTGATGGTCCTACAGAGAATACAAACATTGATTACAAGTACAAAAAAATTCCTTACATAAATGGCCTTACGGATAATATTATAAAGTGTTTTAAATCATTCCCCAAATTAAAAATTGCTAAATATAATACTGTTACAATAGGAGATATTTTTACTAAAACCAAAGACAAAACACCTTTTCTTTCCAACAGCAATGTTATCTATAACGTCCCTTGCATTGATTGTCAAGGCAAGTACATTGGTCAAACTCCACAGTCATTGAAATATAGATTAACACAGCATAAAAGTGATAGCCATATTGGCAAAAGGTCCTGTGCTTTAGCTCAGCATACCCAGGATCTTGGCCATTCATTTAATTATAATGGTACTAGGATTTTACGGAAGGAGACAAGTTATAGAAAGAGGTTGTTTTTGGAAATGATACATATAAATCAAACTAACAATTCTATTAATTTTAAATCAGATACCAACCAACTCTCAGTCATTTATTCCAATATTTTGGATAAGTCATAATTGTTGCGGTGGTTGTAGGTACCTACTTTTTGGCTGCACTTGGTAAGCTGTTGTATCTTTCTCACTTTAACATAACAAATATAAAAAAAAATTTCTGTAGGTCTTTTTCATTAGGTATATCTAAATGTTATACATACTTATTTTAAATCATTTTATCCTGTTAGAATTTTAAAATGTAACGCATTTTCGCAATTATCCGTTGTCTAGTTTTAATTAAATAAAAAAAAAATCATTAATGTCATTTTAATTTATACAAAGATGAAACCATAATTACTACATTAATGAATTAATTGTAAGTATATTAGTTCTTAAGTGATCTTTCTTTGTTCATCCAGTGTTTGATCGTTGTTTTTCTTGTAGTTACATAACTCTTTACCTCCTGATGAAGTCATAAATAAATGACGAAATATTGAGGAAAATAAAGAAACTTTGGTTTTCATTTAATACAGACCGCTTACCCGTTAATTGCAACCTTTTTTCCTATATACATATATATATGTATATGGATATAGCATAAATTAAAATATGGAAATTCAAGCCTCCGTAGCGTCAAGTAGATGATATTATTATTGCTTATAGTGGCATTACATAAGTATAGAAATGAATATCGCGACTTTGACTTGTTAGTTTTAACGAAAAGTAGTCAATATCTAAAATATACATACTACTCCTTTAGTAAATAATAAATCACTCAGCTTACTGTAATAGAAGTTATAATGGAAACTAAATTTTTAAGGCTTCATAAAGGTAGTAATAGAGAGATTATTCAATTCTGTTTAATAATAACTAATGTATTTATATTTATTTATATTTTTAAACATAATAATAATAATAATAATAATAATAATAGTCTTTATTACCCAACAGATTTACATCTATTTACAGGATAATTATGCAGATTAATTAAGATAGTGCATATAGACGAAAGAAACCAAGTAATTTATTTAAAAGAGAAAATCACACTGTAGAATTGATATCTATGTTGCATTCCAAACAATAGTTAAGATTTAATTACTACCTACTGATAACATACAAACGGGTCATCACAAAGCTTGTTAGCATTTCTTGCCATATGTGTTAATGGTGCTTTTACAAGAGTATTTGTCTTCGCTCTGGCTACACAAAAAGTATTACAGTATCGTGCTCCGGCTCTAGGCACAAGGAAGTCGACTTGACTGAGTAAAGACGGGGAGTCGATCCTGTTATTAATTAACTTGATTAAAAAGTTAGCGCTAGCAACTTCTCTACGATATGCTAGTGATTCCATGTTGTGGATATGCAGAAAACTGTCGTAATCTTCTCCGCGAGGAGGATAGACCCCAGTAACTTTAAAAGAAAGGTATTTTAAAAACCTTTTTTGAACCCTCTCCAGTCCCAGCTGTTGGTATGTGTATATGGGATACCAAACTACTGAAGCATATTCGAGTTTCGTGCGCACAATACTACAAAACAGCAATTTAAGAACTGTAACATCGAAAAAATTTCGGCAAGATCTTATTAAAAACCCAGGACTACGAGATGCGGAATTACATACGGTTTCTATATGTTCAGTAAATAGAAGATGATCATCAAATTGTACGCCGAGGTCTCTGATGCTAGGTTCCCGTGAGATACTGACATGGTCTACACTGTAGGAATAAGTAATAGATGATTTGCACCTTGTATAGCTTACAACTGCACATTTGTTAATATTAAGTCGGATCTTGTTCTCCGTGCACCAATTGTGAATTATAGCTACATTCCGTTGCAGTAGATCACAGTCAGACGGAGAAGTGATTTTATGATATATTTTTAAGTCATCCGCATACGCCAGGACTTTACAAGATAGAGATGTTAAAAGATCGTTAATATAAATATTAAATAGTAAAGGTCCGAGATTTGATCCTTGTGGGACTCCTGATGTTGGTGTAAAAGTATTTGAAAAGAATCCATTGTAACTGACGTACGCAGATCTGTTGTGCAGATAGGAGTAAATTAGGTTTACAGTTGCCCTTGAGAACCCAAAAGCTGATAACTTAGAAATTAATATGGCGTGATCGATGGTGTCAAATGCTTTCGCAAAATCAGTATAAATCACGTCCACCTGTTGTCTTTCATCCAAACATCGGCTCACAAATTGGGTAACTTCCACCAAGTTTGTTACAGTTGATCTACCTGTCATAAAACCATGTTGAGATGAGGATATGAGAGGATTCGCGAACGCATAAAGTTTATGTTGCAGCACTTGCTCAAATACTTTAGCACAGGTAGATAGTATGCTAATAGGTCGATAATTCGATATGCAATTTTTGTTACCTTGTTTAAAGATGGGCACAATTCGACTCGTTTTCCAGAATTCGGGAAACGCAGATGTCTCGACGCTTAAATTAAAGATTTTTGTTAGCGGTTCACTTAACAAGAAAGCACAGTCTTTAATAAAAAAGTTCGGTAGACAGTCATGACCGGAAGTAGCATCAGGTTTAATTCTTCTCAGCACGTTTAGAACTTCACCGACATTTATAGGCTCTATTTGCAGGTAGTCAGATGTCGACTTGCTTGCCGCAGAGGTGTTAGTCATTAAGGCAGATGGTTGGTAAACACTTGAAAAAGATTCAGCAAATGCTTGTACTATGCCTGCGGGGCTGGTGAGCAATTCAGATCCCGTTGTCATTTGAGCGGGAATCCTAGACTTTCCCTTTTTCTGGTGAATAAAATTCCAGAACTGCTTTGGATCCTTTCTTATATGTTCCTCAGTATTATATATATACGTTCTATATTCACGTTGAATTTCGGTTTTGACCGCTTTCCGTAATCTCGAAAACTCCTCATAATATCCTGTGGATCTAACTTGTTTCCATTTGCGAAAGTAATACTCCTTGAGTTTAATTAACTTGATGACTGATGGACTAAACCATACTGGATATCTACGGGATGAGGTTGCCCTCCTGGGCACATGCATATCGACTATAGAGAGAATCGTCTTGTAAAATGCTTCCACTGCTAGATTAACGTTGGTGTATGTATCTAAGAACGCCCAATCAATGAGCATCATATCATTGTAAAGGCTTATATAATCTGCTTTGCGAAAATTATAAGTTTTATTTGTGTTAGACCGAAAGTCGTTAGTTTTATCAGCATCGATTAAGTCAATTGTAATGCTCAGAGCAGGATGATACGAGTCTTCTGACACAAACGGATTATTCTCACGAGTTACATTTATACAGCAGTTAACATTAGTAAACACTAGGTCAAGTAGATTACCATTATTATTACGGATACAGTTATGTTGACGCAAATTTAAAGTATTCAAGAAATTATGCAAAATAATACATTTCCGATTGACATGTTGATTCTCATTAAACTTGGGGCAATTAAAGTCACCGCAGATTACGACATTCTTATTAAGAAGTTTTAGACAGAGTAAATCAAAAAATATTTCGTAATCGTCAGTGTGTAAATCAGGAGGTATATATATTACAATAAACAATATGGTTAGTGACATAACTATACATTTCGAAATAGCCAAATCAATCATTGGCACTGAATTAGATAAGTCCGGAATATCAAACAACGTAGAATGCAGGTTTTCGAGCGTCGCGATCAGCACTCCACCACCAGTCTTCCTTCGTACGGTTTCACAGCTACGATCTTTCCTCAGGACGTAGAAGCGGTCGTCCAGAACCTCAGAGTCCCTAATGTCAGGAGAAAGCCATGTTTCTGTCAGCAAGATAACATCCGCATCAGAGCCACAACTGGAGCAGTAGATATCGTCAAGTTTTGACCGAAGCCCTCGTACGTTTTGATAATACACAAGAAGAGATGGCGTGCTGAATCTGTTGGGTTTTTTTAGTTTACCGATTGACTTCCTTTAACAATTGTTGGCATATCTCGCACATATCTCATGGCGATACCAGTCTCGCCGTTGCTTAGGCGCTGATCCAGCTCCTGCTTCACTGATTTGTAGAGAGAACTTTGGAAGGGGGTTTTATCTTTTGATAAAAAGACGGACCTATACTTCTCACAGCGCTTCAGGTTTCCATTCTGACGCAAGGCGGACATAACATCATCATGGGACGGCAGAGTTATCTTTATAGGTCGTTTACGATTCTGCTTGGTGGGGTCGAATTTACCAAGTCTTGTTGGGGTGGCGCGTGCCAAGGAGATGTCAGCTACCTGAAGAATATCAGTCACCAATGCAACATCAGCCGCGACCTGATCAGCTTTAGAACCGCCTTCCAGCTCAGGAACGTTGAAGATTATAAGGTTATTTCTTCGCTTTTCGCGCTCAGCGACCTCCTGCACAATCTTTTCCATCATGAAAACATCAGGAATATCTTTGTCGACTTTTGAGCAATCATTGTTGTTGCGCTGCTCCTTCAATTCTCTCAGTTCATTTTGTAATGTACAAACTAAGGAAGTTAATTCATGAACCTTCTTGAGTTGCTGTTTAAAATCAGAACATGACACGCAGTAATATGTTAATTTGCGGATTTTAGCTTTCAAACATTGAATTTCTATTCGCGATAAATCGCTACAGGTGGTATGAACAAAGCCACGACAGAGATCGCAAGATATCTCGTTATCAGGATTTAAATCACGAGAGCAAATATTACAGTTAATACTCATGTTGTTTGACTAAGAAACGGGAATAAGACGAAGGGCAGGGATCAACACTGGGAGACAATATCTTCGCACCGAGTGGGCCCGTACTGGTGGCTAACTACTACACAAACAGAGACAGGCCGCGGAGAAAAAAGGAAAAAGAAAAAGGTATATATATACACACAAGTTTATGCGAGATAAAAAGAAACGTAGAAAACAAAAAAACATGTAAAAAGTGTTAAGAGATTTTAAGACGAGTAATATGTTTTAAGGAAACAGTAAATTATGAGTTAATAATATTACTTACTATTTTACATGTACTATAGTTGGATAGGAAAACTTATAACGATCAGAACGATGCAACATTGATAGAAAATAAAGCGGTTTATGCCTTTGAAAACAGCAAAAAAAACTAAGAACGAAGCACTGCACTATCGATACGATAAATTCAATAAACATGTAGTTAGTATTCTTATTTATGGTTCTATATATGATTTAGTTGTATGAATTTTAGGTTAGCTGCAAGGCAAAATAGAAAACAACGTGATAAAAGTGTTTTGACAGATTAACACCTTTTAACTCAATTACATATTGAGAATAAAAATATTTCATTTATATTATAATTAGTATAAATAGTAGATAAATTTAGTTTAAAATAATAAAAGCGATCTGGAGCTTTCGCCGATCGCTTACTGAAAATATAAAAACAAAATTCCACAAAAACTAGCCCGTTCAACATAATAAGGATGCTGCAGTAATTAAAATTACATCTTAAACATATACAAACGCGTATTGGCAAATTACGTGTAAAACCAAATGTGCCCGTATAGCAATATAATTTTAGTAATACCGTACCTAGTTTTAAAAACATTTTTCATCTGAAGATGATTCACTTAATACAAGCGCAAGTATCATCAGTTAACTCATTTAAATACTTCTTAGTATTACTAAAACCCAAATACATATACATATTATATGAAGAAAAACGTAAGAAGAGATTAAAGATGTATGTATGTTATCAGTTATGAGTATTTGTCAAGTTTATATGTAGGTGCTTATGATTGGTTAATCCACAAACACAACTGTATTAATCTATATATCTTATTCTAGAATTAAAGTGTAGTATTCTGTTGAACATTAATCATTTGTTTTATACACAAACATTCTTATTGTTGTTTTTAATGTATTTTACTATAAAAAATAATATACATTTTTTATGAAGTTTTACTTATCTTTTATTCCCTATCATTAATTACAACTTAAAATTATTCTAGTTCACATCTTCGATTACAACTTTATCGTCATCTTCTCTTTGAAAGGTAAATGACAAATAATATCAAAATTTAAAGACATGCATGTTAAAAATATTTATAACCAAATTAATCATTGATATATTGAACCATAAATGAACACTAACTTAATGTTAAACAATTGTTAATATAAATAAAGTGGTTTTCACTAAACAGAATTAAACAATTTACTTTCTATTATGACCTCTATTGTATTATAGCTTCACAAAATATTTTATGAGTTTGCAAGATAAATAATCAGGTACACTAAAGCTTAGGTAAAAAAATTGATAATGTATTCTTTTCACCTGATGAAGATATATAAGTGTGAACATACATATATTACTATTTTGTATCGGAGGACAACAATCTTTTTTTTTTTCGATATGTATTTGCAAAAATGCTATTCCTCTTAATAGTAGGTTGATCGATTACAATTCAATAAAGGAGTCATATATTTATTAATTTTTAGTAAAGCGGACAACTCGGAAAATATCCGTGATATAGAACAACCGTCCTAAATTCTAACATTTTAATTTATATAATATATCTACATATATGCGTTTATATAATACAATGCTATTGTACGAGTGACAAACCTAACCTAACCTAACGAGTGACAAACTACGGTCCCATCCAGCAGGTACTAAGCTGCCCTGCGGCTCTTTGGAATAAAGTATTGAGCGCAGGGTATTTCTCTATCTAGACGTGTCCGGATACCTTTGCACCTCACTGTACGTGCATAGCTGCGCCGGTGGTATGAATTATACGTAATGTAGGTAGACTCATATGATAAAATTTTCTTTAACGTGCACAATGTGCCCGCTGTTTTTATCCTCATAAAAACTAAATATGTAGTTATAACAAGAATAGCAAACTTGTGCACAGAATATGTATTGTAAGAAGATGTTTATGACGAATGAAAAATGTAAAATATTAAAGCAATGTGGAGAATAGTAATACTATGTATTATCACAACAATTCACAGTAAAATAATGAAATTTAAATTCTGTAATTAGTAGCTAAATAAAAAATGAATATTCTCATATTTGCAGGAATAAACGTTAAAAAATATGCATGTTACAACAGAAGGAATCTATTATTAGTCATAAATAATTATTTTATAAGTTAACATAAAAGCAACCACTTTTCTAATGCATTAAATGCTCGAAACGTCTTCCGGTCGCCTCAAAGCAATATGCTAAACGATCGTAGAAGCCTCGTTGCGCATTCTGTAAAATTGCTCGAGGAATGTCATCAAAAGTGTTAATAATTTTTTGTTGCAATTCTGCCAAATTGTTTGGTCTATCGTTTTCAAATGTATAGATCTTAGTTTTCATGTATCCCCATAAGAAAAAGTCATTAGGGGAGAGATCTGGTGATCTAGGTGGCCAGCGAATAGTTCTCCAGGTACTTAGAACACGGTTTGGAAATACATTATGAAGATATTCCCGTACAACTCTACTATTATGAGCGGGACACCCATCCTGTTGAAACCATATGTTATCCAAGTTGAGCGCCAATTCGTGGAGGCGTGGGATAATTCGATTCTGGAGCAAGTTAAGATACTTCTCGCCTGTTAAATTGCCATCTATAAAAAAATGATCCAATTTTATGCTCTCCAAGTAATCCCGCTCAAACGTTTAATTTTTGGGGATACTGAGTTCTAGCATTGTATGTTAGGTGCGGGTTTTCTCTTGCCCAGTGTCGAGGTACAGCGGGATTATGTCTTCCGTGCAACGGGAAAGTACTTTCATCCGTAAATAATATATTTGCAATAAAATTTGCGTTTTGATTGCAAATATGCATCATATTTTCGCAAAATTCCATTCTCTGTTCTTCATCTTCGGGAAATATTTCATTTGTTTTCTGTAATCTGTAGGCATGGTATTTATTTTTCTTTAAAGCACGGCATACTGTGCTTTTAGAAATATCCAGCTGCTCACTAATACCCAATGAAGATATTTTCGGGTTCTGTTCGACACTGGCACAAATTAAAAGATTTCTTTCGTCTTGGCGAACAAATGGCTGCCTATTACGTTTGTGCTTGTTTGGCATAATACAGCCCAATCTTTCAAAATTATTTATTATTCGCTGAATTGTTTTTAGAGCGGGTCGTGATTAATAATTCTCATAAAAGAGCTCTATTATTTGCCTTAAGGGTATTTCTTGATGATACCACTTAATAATTTGTTTTCTTTGAACTAAATTATAAACATCCATTATTTTTATAACATATAAATACCAAACAAACAAACTAAATAAATACTTATGTATGTATCTTACACTAAACTCTGCAGAAAACCTAATAGAAACGACGACAAAACACTAACTAAACGAATATGTTTAGCAAAAATGCTTGAAGAATGAGACAATTAACAGATTAGGATATAATAAGAAAATGCAAATGAAAAGAATATTGTTTCAACAAGAATAATAAAAAAATGAAAATGTAATAAAATATCGCAAAGCGCTAGAACATATGAGACAACTACCTTCTACAATGCCTAACTGGATACTGCAAATATCCAAATATATTCATACGTATTCTCTGCAACATGTATCGGCGCCGGCGCGGCATATGGACTTAACTAAGACATACCGTTCAACTATCGATATGATATTTTGACGGCACTTGCGATGCAACGATCTGTATATTTAAAAGTTTGCCTGAACTAAAAATAATTTATTTCGTTCTGCATAAATTATACATGTACCGTCTTTGGCAAATTAAATGCGAATTTTTTAACGAGAAATTTCTATTTACTAAATAAAGGCAAAGCATTGAAGCAAATTTAATTTCTCTAAAAGAGAATACTGCTTTGAGGAACTTCTTTAGAGTAATTAAATTCACTTTAAAGCAAAGCCTTTATTTACAAAATCAACATTCCCCGATAAAAAAATCGCATTTAAATTGCCAAAGATGGTACATAGGTAGTAAGAAATAAATATCAAATACAACAAACTTTTAAATGTATTATGATTATGGATGAAATAAAAAATTTGTTCATTTTTTTAAAATTTATATACGTCTACATAAAACAAAAGTTACAAATAAATCAAAATGTTTGTGCATTTCATTGAAAAATATATAGGAAAATAAGACAAGTTTGATATACACTATTATGTTCATTGAAACCAGGAAATATGCTGCAGATGTTAAGCAGTGAGGTAGCGTTCGAAATACCTTACCCCCGGTACACCGAAGAATTATTGTATTATTATATGGATTATGGATACTTGTTCTTCACAATATCCGAAATCAAAACGTGATACCTGTGGTGTTGCGTTATATTAAGTTTAACACTTTGCTTGGAACAATAACTTTATTAGACTTACTTGATAACTGTTTATAACCTTATAATAATCTATCTTATTCAACTGACGCTCACTGTCTGTCTCTGTCTGTGTGTTTTGTGTGCGTGTGTGTGTGTATGTACTGTGTTGTCGGTATTACAGGTTTCTATAGATACTACATTCCTCCTTGACTTAATTCTGTTGTGGATGTTGTGAGAATTGTGTGTTGTCTAGATGTAGAATGTAATCTTTTAAATATGCAGGTTGTTTCTTTGCTCTCTCAGGTTTGGTGAGATGTTCCATCCGTGGAGTCTGATCGATTTCTTCTGGGTTTCTTGCGTCGTCTTGTGAATCTGCCATATCGTCTTCTGGGTTTGTTTCGTCTATGATTGGCTGTGCAGATGATGTGTTTCGGCTGATGCCTTGAGGATTGGCTACATTGGAATGGCCGGTAAGGGTGGGGTGTTCATGGAATGTTTTGAAAAAGGACTGGTTTCGAATGATTGTTTTATATTTGTTTTTTGCTATTATTTGTGTTCCTTTTATATCTGTGATGGTATATGGTTCAGGATCGTAATCAGGTGTCAATGCGTTTCGTTTCTTTTGTTTGCATAGTACCTTTTCGCCTATAGTAAAATGTTTCCTATTAGTTTTTATTCTTTCGTTGGCGTTTTCATTATTTTTCTTTCTTCTTTCTTCTCCTGGCTGTCCCTTGTTATCTGTTTCTTGTGTTGGTAAGTAGTTCCTCATTTTTCTTCCGAACAACAATTCGTAAGGGGACTTGGTTGTGGTAGAGTGGGGAGTGCTTCTAAAATTTAGCAGAAACTCGTTGAGTTGACTATCAAATTTCGAGGATTCTAAATTGGCGCATATTAATGATCTCTTAACTGTCTTCACAAATCTTTCGACCATCCCATTTGCTTGCGGCCAGTATGGCGTGACTTTGTGGTGTCGGATTCCATAGTGTTTTAAAAATGTTGTAAATTCTTGGCTATTGAACGGAGGTCCGTTGTCTGATTTTAATTGTTCTGGTATGCCAAACGTGGTAAATGTTTTTTCTAGGATCGTTTTTAAATTATGGAAGTTGGTTGAAGGTGTTATATCTACTATAGGATAGCGAGAATATTCATCTATCAATAAGAATATATATTTGCCATTTGGAAATGGACCGGCGTAATCGACGTCTACGTATTTGAACGGTTCGGTACATCTACTTTGTGTTATTATTGGTGCTCGATTTATGATGGATGACGTTGCTTGGCAAGCTAAGCATGATTTGATCTTCTCCTCAGTTAGGCCGTCTAAGTTAGGGAACCATACCTTTGATCTTAATAGATTCTTGGTTTTACATATTCCTTGATGTCCTTTGTGTGCTACATCTATTGCTTTATCTCGCAGAGCATATGGCAAAATTATTCTATGTCCTCTTAATACGACATCATTGTGTACTGTGATCTCATCCTTAATGGTTTTATAAGCTTTTAGTTCCGGTGTGTTCCATATGGTGGTGTTATGTTTGTGTAAGTTTCCGATAATCATAGATAAAATTTTATCTTTCCGTGTTTCTTGTTTCACTTCTTCAATAGAAATTGCTTTTGGAGTGCTGATCTTAGTTACAAAATTTACATATTCGTTTATTCTGTCGTTTTTTGAATGTGTTGACATTTCAGTGGGGTGTCGTGATAAGTAATCTGAAGGGTTTGTCTTGCCTGGTTGGTGTACTACCTCAAACTTGTATGCCTGTATTTTTAGTGCTAAACGTTCGATGCGAGCACTCGGTGCTGCTCTGGGATTCTTGAGTATGTGTACTAACGGTTTGTGGTCTGTATGCAGTATGAAGGTTGTCTCAAATAAATAGAGGTGAAAGTGCTTGATAGCCCATGCTATTGCGAGCATTTCCTTCTCAATCTGGCTGTATCTTTCTTCACATTTCGTTAATGATTTACTGCCATAGGCTACGACTGCATTTGGTGATCCTTGGGATAATACGGCTCCTAGACCTTTAGGTCCTGCGTCCACGTGTAGGTGTGTAATCTGTGACGGATCATAGTACGTTAATTCAGTTATTTCTGATAACTTCTGTTTCAAATTGTCGAATTCTCGTTGATGTTTTGCAGACCAATGCCATGTTATGTTTTTGGTTGTTAGATTTCTCAAATGTTTCGTGTTTTCCGAAAGGCTGGGTAAGAACTTTCCCACATAGTTTACCATACCTAACAAGCTTCTGACTTCCGTTGGGTTTTGAGGTGGTTTTAGCTTCATAATGGCAATTACCTTCTCGGGATCAGGCTGTACCCCTTTATCTGTAAAGATGTATCCAAAGAAGTTTATTTTGTTTGTACTGAATATGCTCTTTTCTTTGTTTATTGTTAGGTTTCTAGAACTCAACCTATCCAGGACTTTTATAAGTGCTTCATTATGTTCCGCTTGACTTTTACCAAAAATGAGTATGTCATCGCTGATATTAATTACGTTGGGGATGTCAGCTAAAACTTGTCTAATTGTTCGTTGGAACATCTCTGCCGCTGAGTTTATTCCGAAATTTAGCCTTTTATATTGGAAGAGGCCAATGTGAGTAGCAAATGTTGTTACATTGCGTGATACTTTGCTTATGGTCAGTTGATGGTACCCTTCTTTTAAATCTATCTTACTAAAAAGCTTTGATCCGTTTAGTTGCGATAGGATGTCGTCGACAGTTGGTGATACATACATCTCTCGTTTTATTGCCTGATTCGCTGCTCTCATATCTACACAGAGCCTGATTGAATCTGGACGATGCGCTTTAGGTACGATTACGATTGGTGATACCCACGTAGTTGGACCAGTTGCTTCTTCGATAATGTCGGCTTCTTTAAGTCGCTTGATTTCATCTTCGATTTTGTTTCTGATACTGAAAGGAACTCGTCTATGTGTTTGTGTAATAGGTTTTACTTGTTCATCCACGTGTAAGTTTACTTCATAGTCAGTTAAGTTACCTACTCCTTTAAATAAGCTAGGATAATTGTTTTGTACATACTTCATATCAATGTGCTGTCTGTTATTGAATGAGATATGGACTAATTTTAATTCTTTTGACGTGTTATAACTTAACAAGGACTCACCATTTCCTTTTACTACATAAACTTCTGCTGCTGTTATATTGTCATTATGTTGAAATTCGGCTTTGAATTTTCCTATGATAGGTAACTTTTTGCTGGTGTTATATGGAAAGACAGATGCTGTTTCTTTGATTAGTTTAACATTTGACAGTTTTCTAAAAGTGTCCATATTAACAAGATTTATGGATGACCCTGTATCAATGATAAAGGATGTTTTGATATTATTCACCTTTACTTCTACGGCTGGTATTTCTTGTGATCGATATACATGCAACCTAAATGTGGTACTACTACTGCTACTACTGTCTGATAAATGTACATATTGTGCGTTAGCGTTTACAGCTTTGCTTTTACTACCTTTTCCTTTCGGTTTGCTAGAACTCATGCATACTTTGGCAAAATGTCCCGGTTTCTCGCATGTGTGACACTTGACATTCCTCGCTGGGCAGGTGTTTTTTCCGTTTTTGTGCCAAAGGTTACCACAGTTTCTACAATTTCGTGTACCTCTATTTTCTCTTGTTAGTATATGTTGTGTTGGTGTATGATTTTCTTTTCTGTTGTGTGGAATGTATTTTTGTCTTGACCTTGTATCTTTTATTTTGTTGATTGTTTCAGTCACTTCTCTATGTTTCAAGTTCATTTCCGCTAGCTGGTTTGTTGTTTGCTCTATTGTTCTACCTTTTTCGAGAAGTTGTGTGAGGTTCGGTTGGTTTGTTAACGCATGCTTTCTTAGTTCTATATTATTAGTATTGCTGATGATTTGGGCTTTGATTTCGTTATCGATATTCGTAAAGCTACAGGTTTTTGCTGCTTTTGACAGGCGGGCGTAAAACTGATCGAGGGTTTCGTCTTTTGTTTGTTTTAATTCTCTAAATTTGAAAACTTCGAAGTCGATATTTGTTTTTGGTAGAAAGTAATTGTTTAATTTTGTTACTACTAGGTTATATTGAGATGAGGGAGGTGTTGTTTCAGGAGGGTCTGGTAGGGATAAATAGATATCATGTGCATCCTCACCGATAAGATGTAGTAATGTTGCCGTCTTCCTTTCGTCTCCCGTGATGTTTGCTGCCACTAGGTAGTTTTCCACTCGATTCAGCCATTTTCTCCAACGTTCTCCGATGTTAGTTGTATCGGTTTTTGCATCGAATGCCAGAATCGGTACAGATTGTAGCATCTTTCCTATTTTACTCGTCGCCAAATGTGGTGTTGCGTTATATTAAGTTTAACACTTTGCTTGGAACAATAACTTTATTAGACTTACTTGATAACATCTTGATAACTGTTTATAACCTTATAATAATCTATCTTATTCAACTGACGCTCACTGTCTGTCTCTGTCTGTGTGTTTTGTGTGCGTGTGTGTGTGTATGTACTGTGTTGTCGGTATTACAGGTTTCTATAGATACTACAATACCTAGCACCCTTCTTAGCACTATATGCAGCTGCATATCTCTATCTTCGGAGTGTACAGTGGAGAGCACCTTAAATGACACCGTTATGGAATTTCATAGCCCTTCTTAGCAATCGGAACGGGGACGTCGTAAACTTATATATATTGAATACAAAATTGGTCAACTGTAAATTTATGATCTGGTAAACAAACAATTGTCCCTCTGATACTTGCTATGAGATGAAACATACATTACATCCATACGCATACATACATCGATAATAAAGCATGTAAATTTGAATATAATGACGTTCCCTAAAAGGAATTTTAAGAAATTCTAAGAAATGAAATGAATAATCCGTATGTAATTGTTCTTGCAAAGAGCAGTAAAGAAAGGGATATAAAACTTATTTCAACATTAATTATGGTTCCTTTCCTTCCCCTTTTCTTCAAACTTTTAATATTTACTTATTAGTGTAATGATTGCTTTTAACAAGTATAAAGTGAATGTATGTATAATTTACTGTTCGCTATTATCTGTTACGAATAATAGAGTGATCGTTGTTCAAGACGCATTTTTCCAAATTTAATAGTATATCTGCGTCGGCCATTAAAATTGCAGATATTGTAGTTTCTTTGTGTTTTAGTTTTATATATGTATATGTATAAAAATCGATTTATTACGTCTTTGGAACTCACAGCTAGCACTAAATGTTTTGTTTTTGATAATTCACTTATTTAAAGTAACATTTTTATAGTATATCAAAATAGTTAGTCACACGATACGTTTTTAATAAATTTGTAAGTTATTAAAACGTTTTTAAATTTCATACATACACAGTTTTCATTTATTCCGTTATCGAAAAAACAAACCGATATTTACTTAAATCTATTTCTTTTTGCGTTATACATTCATCATTATCATACATATACCGGTTAAGTTGTTTTCATATAAATTTCAAGAGAATGATATTCTAAATACAAATAAGAATTTTATTATTATAAATTGTAATGCAACAGTAACAAGAATTACCTAAATATACGTACGCAAGGGTATACCGCAACCGGGTACCTGGGAAAATACAGCGGACCATTTATGTATTCTCGCAAGCTAGGAGATCTGTTTTACTCCTACATTGTGTCGATAAGGTCGACGTTTGCTTAGAGGGGTCTCGTTTTAGAAGCTCGCCACTGTACACACATAAATATGTACATATCACGATTTAAATTTCGCAGTATTTTTATAGTTACTAGGACCCCTATTCTCCAGCGTAAGAGAAGTGATCGCTCTTTTGAGAGAAGGGATAGATCACTTCTCTCAAAACGTTCTCTTGACTGCTTAAATCCCTATTCTCGAATTTGTAGTAGTAGATCGGTCGAAACGTAAACGTTGCCAGATTTCATAAGTAATACCGTAAATAGTGTGAAGTAAGTGGCAAGTACATTTACCAATGAGGATTTAATATCACAACGTTTTATCTCTTTCTAACTTATTCGTAAAAAGGCAAGTCTCAGTCAAGCATTCGCATTCAATTAGAATAAAATCGACGATTAAGCAATTACAATCAATACCCAATAAAACAGTCGGTAAATAATTAGCGGAGCGAGAATCGTGTTAAACGTAATCGATTCGTAGCAACATGTGCAATCTAAGGAACGTATAAAGAAGACAATTTTTTGAGCGAATTCGCGTTTTCAAATTCTATCGATGATTAAGAAATATCAGGACACGATAAAATTGTCTCAACATCTATGCTATAATACTTTATCAATTTATTACAGGCACTCTATTATAAAATTTATCGCCTGCAGTTAAACCAACAACCTACCTGTAACCAATTTAATCAAATACAAAACTCAAAGTAACATCTTCCGATAAATTCCGTCAATTATTGGTTATGTTTATCATATTCAATTTGTCAGCACGCGCGTAGCGGCCTAAAAGCCAATAAAACTTACATTATGTGCGCATGCTTCTCCTAACATTTCAAGATTCTCCTACAAATTTCCGAGAGAGTAAAGTTCTCACGATTCGTAAGAGAAGTGAGACTTTCAAGAATAGCAAATTCTAATGTCAGGAGCTTGTCACGAGAAACACTCCCACTATTCTCATGATATGACCATTCTCTCGATTTGGAGAATAGGGGTCCAGGGGGTATCACGATGAGGGCGTTCCGATACGGATGCGGTACACAGAATTATACCTTCCCTTGATGCACATTCACGCTTGTTATATTAGCTTTGTTTTGGTTCGGAATTCATTATTAGTAACAGAACTGCGCAGAACGTAAGCGCACAACATTATAATTCCAGAATGGTTCCGAACTTTTAATAACCAAAACACATTTTAGGAGCCTGTTACTGCCATCTTTTAGATACAGACTAAAATACAAACCAACAAAATATCAATAGCGAATGTTCTGCGCTAAATCTTTCAAATCCTGTCTCTGTCTTAGAATACCACTCACTTTCCATAAATTTTATTCCCAGGACAGTAATTCACAAAAAAATCAAATACAAACGGAAAAAAATCTCAAATTTTAAAAGACAACGTAAATATCAATGTCATTGATGACGAACGTATCGAAATAACTCGAATTTCTGAACACATGCACCGATGACGTAATTTCGAACTAATAATTCAGAATCGGTACTCATGGAAGTGCAAGAACTGTTTGAACGGTTCCAGAATCATTCTGAATAGATTCTGTCAGTAACCAAAACATCGGACTAAAAATTCGGTTCGCGTTCTTAATTAATCAAAACGCTAAACTGTAAATGCGCGTGCGCAACAACTCTAGAACCATTCTGAATTCTGAACCAAAACGGGGGTAGAATCTCTTATGGCAAAGTTGGGGCAAACATGAGTAGAGTACATGACTAAGTCTACGAGATGTCGTTGGGAGTAGTACGCTTATACGCAGTAAGTGCGCAGGTGCCACAGGATTCGTTGCACGCTGTTTTGAGGACATCGGTTTACTCGCCATTATTGTTTTTGTTGTTATGGGTCGTAGACATCTTTTCGTAGTGCTAGTGTGTGATTTGAATGAATAGCTGTAATTCTTTTCGCTTTATCTAATATTTTCATAGCACTTGGGTAACACAATAACTATTTCTATATCTTCATAGTGTTTGTGTGAAAGATATTGTAGTTTTATGTAGTTTTTCTATCTTCTCATAGCGTTTGCGTGAAAGATACTGTAGTTTTTCATAGTTATTCTATCTGTTCATAGCGTTTGTGTGGAAGATATTGTGGCTTTGCGTAGTTCTTCTATTGTCTAAGACCCGATATAACCTGTTAAAAGTCTTAAAATCGTGTTTTAATGTCTGTTTCCCGTACTGAATTATGTCCAAAAATATACAAATTTCTGTATTAATGCATAGACTTATTGTATATTTATGATAAAACAAGATATGTTTATACAATAGTTGTTCTTTTCACCGTTATTAACGGAGATTAATTTAGAAATCTAGTTCATCTTACTACTCACTGGTAGATGAACTAGGCATCTCAATTAATCTCTGTTAATAGCGGTCAATGAGCACAAATTTTCACAATACATCATTTGAATAATTCATATTACCCGCCTTTTCGATTTAGTTCATGACTATTAAGGACGTACGAGGGAGCACATATACTTTGCTCCAAGTGTTTACATGTGAGTTTCCGACTTTTATATTCGCGGAATGGGGAATAAGGGGTGGAAATAAAAAAACCAAATTATTTTTCTTTTTCAATATATTCACCTGCAAGATCGATACATTTTTCACATCTTTCAATTAATTAATTTATACCCTCATAAAAAAATGATTTCTCTTTATCTGCAAAAAATACGCCGAAACTGCCTCCTTGACTTCATCATCGGCAGTAAATTTTTTACCCCGCAGCTCTTTTCATTTTCGGAATCAGGTAATAATCACTCGGGGCCAGGTCTGGGCTGTAGGGTGGGTGATTCACAATTTCGAAGCCCACCTTATGCAGGGCAGCTAACGCAACCCGGCTCTTGTGGACGGGCGCGTTGTCGTGCAAAAGCAGCACACCTTTCGTCAATTTTCCCCGTCTTTTCTCTTTAATGGCTTCTTTTAGTCGCTCTAATATTGAAGCGTAATATTCTCCGGGTATAGAAACACCTTTATCTTTATAATCAATCAACAATATTCCTTCCGCGTCCCAAAATACCGTTGCCATGAGTTTTCCAGCTGATTGTGACACTTTAAATATCTTGGGAGGTGCTGTGCCCTTTTATGCCACTGCATGGAGTCTTGTTTGGACTCAGGTTCATAATGATGAACCCAAGTTTCGTCTCCAGTAACAATTCGACTCAATACACCATCCTTGTCTTCATTACAGAGGTCCAAAAATGCACGCGAACCAAGTTACAACAGCGCGTAGAGTGCTGTTGTTACTTGGTTGGTTACTTGGTTGACGATAGCTCAAAGACTAACTGTCTAATCGTTGGTCCCTCTTCTCTCTTCCAAGGTTGGACTTGTTGTCCCTAAACCCCCTAGGCTCAGTGTGTGGCCCTTCCAGCCTGTTGATTCGTGATGGACTCGGGTATCAACCCTTGTGTTGGTACTTTCAGATATCATTGCCTTCCAATGATTTTAGCCCTTCTGACTTTTACCTTTGGGGGTGGACGGTCTGGATCCAGCTCCGTTAGGTGTGGGATCAACGGGTTGGCGGAGGAACAAGCTCTGTCGAACGTTTTGTTCGCTAGTGTTGTTAGGTAATCCTTCAGCGATGGGGTGTTGAGATCCGTTCTGAGTTGCTCGTTCCGCACAAACCACGGGGCTTGTGCAACCATTCGGAGGACCTTGTTTTGATGTACTTCCAGGTTTTTGAGGTGGGTCCTCGCTATGCTGGACCAGGACAATGCGCCATAGGTCAGGATCGGCCTGAGGAATGTTGTGTACAGCAGTACCTTCACTTTCAGCGAGAGGAAGCTTCTTGAGCACAGCAGTGGGAGAAGGGCGGATCGCGCAGCTAAGTATTTGTTGGTGATGTTCTTGAGATGTTGGTTGAAAGTGAGTCGTTGGTCAAGTGTTACTCCAAGATACATCGCTGTACCGCTCCATGGGAGGCGAAAGTCTCCCACAAATATGCTGTCGTGCGGTAGCCGTCGCTTGTTTGTGAACCTTACTGCAACACATTTTTTTCGTTCAGTTTGAGTCTCCATTTTGCTCCCCACTGGGCAATGGCATCTATTTGTCCCTGAAGCCTGCGGCAGACGATTTCTTCGTTCCTCGAGGAGGTGTAAATAGCCGTGTCGTCGGCATAAATGGCCTGTTTTACTTGCTCCGTTCTGGGTAGGTCTGACATGTAGATCAGGAACAGAGTTGGGGCTAGTAAAGATCCTTGAGGGACCCCGCTGTTGTGTGCTTTGCCGTGGAGATGGATGTTTCGTATCTGACTGAGAAAGACCGATCTGACAAGTAGGACCGAATGATCCTGACTATGGATGGATTTATACCGGAAACCATCATTTTGTGCACGAGTCCATCGCGCCACACAGTGTCAAAAGCCCTTTCTATATCTAGGAACACCGCTCCCAGCGTTTCCCGGGCCTCTAGGGCATTACGAATTGCCTCAGTCACCCTGAACAGCTGGAGGTCCGTCGAGAGACCCTCACGGAACCCAAACTGTTCATTTTGGATCGAATCTTGAACAAAAAGTTCTTTCAGTCTGCTCAGGATGACGTATTCGGCGATCTTAGCTATGCACGAGATTAGTGCAATAGGGCGGTAATGCTGAGAGAATAAAGGGTCCTTTTCTTGGCTTTGGAATTGCCACTACATGAGCGTACTTCCAGTTGTTCGGGAAGTGTTCGAGTGTGAGGATGGCATTTATAATCTTGACCAGGTGGTCGAGCACAACATCAGGGAGCCGTGAGAGGGCATTATAGGTTAGTTGGTCAGGGCCAGGCGCTTTACCCTTTTTTCGCGTGTTTATAAAGGATTTTATTTCAGCCTTCGAGGTCCTTGAGAGGGATTCCCCTGTTAAAGAGGGGAGAACATTCATGGAGGCTTCGACCAAGACCTCCGTGTCATCGTCTGAGTCCGTGAGCTCATCATTCGAATGGACAGAGCAAAAATGGTCCGCTAATGCTTCTGCCTTTTGAAGGGGATCATATACAAGGCCGTTTGGGCCGTGGATGGGATTTGAGGCATTATTCTTTTGTTGTTTGCTGAGCTTTAAGGCTCTAGAGAATTTCCAGATGGATCTATCGTCTGTGGTTAAAGAGGAAACTTTTTTCCACCATTTTTCCTCATTGTATTCTTTTAGGACACGCTTGAGCCTTTTGGACAGTGAGTTTGCCAAATAGTGGTCATCAGGGTGCATGGTTCTTTGGGCCTTTTTGCGGGGAGCCAGTTATCGAGTGTCGGAGCACGGAAGGATGTTGATTGGTGTAGGCAGCCAGATATACTTTGTGTAAGATTCTGAGCCTGAAGTTCCAGTTGATGTGTGGATGTTGGAGATCCCGGTAAAGTCCATTCCAGTTCCTTGATCTTTTCTTCAAATTTGGACCAGTCTATGTTTCTTCGCAGGGGAGGATCGAGGGCGGTGACATCACCCCCAATCTGATGATAATGGGGTTATGGTCCGATGACAGTTCAGCCACTCCGAGAGTTGCTTTATTCACCGGTGTACATCAGTGATGCCATCAGATGGCATCAAGCCGTTGCTTTATTCACCGGTTGTTTCCTGATGTTCCATCATAAATGGTTGCTTTCTCCACCGGTTAATCGATGGTGTTACACCACATCCACCGAACTTCGAGTTCGATGTTAGCGATGGATTGAGAAGTGGGGAGAGTCAGCTGTTTTTGTTTATATCGGCGTAACGGAAAAATTTAAGGTTATTACAGGTTATTAGACGAACGGCAGATATGGATTATGAATTCGAATATATAATGGGGTGCGCTTTTGCACGCGGATAACAGATAAACAAAGTATGATATTAAGGAACGGTATGTATGGTGTTTGAGATGTTTAAGATGAACTATCTGAGCTATCTAAAAACACAATTCAGCCAATAATATAAATATTTAACGACACATTTTAAACCTGTATCCGATGACGAAACTTGTAGTATTTTCATTAAGATAAAAGATTCTATAATCGACGGTGTCGCAATCTAGACGAATACGTAAAGATATGTACCTTTTTTCGTAAAATGAGAGAAACGTAAATGATGCGTAAATGTCATAAACTGTAAACATAACCTCTCAACATAAAAGTCAACACTGCTATAACACCAGAAATCGTTGCTTTAATCTTCGCAAATTACATGCACCATAAATCCATCTAATTATGACGTCATCACATCAAGCGATGTGGTGTTGATGAATAAAGCAACTCTCGGACTGTCTCCACTAAAATGGAGGAGGGCAGATTTTTGGAGATGGCCATATCCAGGATATCCGGCACAGTGTTATTAAAAATTTCGGTAGATAAAAATTGGACAATACAACACTTTAAAAAGGTATGCCAATCTCCAGAATTTAATCTAATTTTAAAATTTTAATCTTTATTTTCGATCGTAATTTGAAATTTATATTCGTGTTGAAACGAATCAAATATCTGTTTCTTTACTCTGAGATAAAATCTTGTTTTTAAATATAAATGGTCTGTCTTTATTTAATACGTTAAAATTGTGTGTTTTCCTACGTATGTTTATTTGTAAAAATTCTTTAAAAGAATGCGTATAAAAAACGCTATAAAAAATGAGACAGCTGGTACAAATCTGCTTCGATGGGGAACTCACGTAGCGGAGGGGCCCTCATTCCCGCACTCCGCCAATACTGGTTCCTCCCGCCGCCGACCGACCTGCGACAGCCAAGGATGGAGATATGTCACTCTTTTGTCCGAGTCCACCTGTCCGTTTCCTTGAAAATCAAAAATAGCCAACTTCCGAACAAAGCCTGTGGAATATCTGATTATTAATTAATGTTAATATCTGAAATTAATTTCTTTCGTTGGTGAGAAGTGACGTAATCGCTGAGAGATGAAAATTCAGCTGGATGGCCTTTAATTGGCCCCTAATTAGGCCCGAAATGGCCTAGACGGGGCACAGATCTAAATAAGCGAATAGGAGATATTCTTGTCTGATTAATATCAGTCCGTGTATAAAAATAATTCTTCAGAACGCTCAGAGGCGTTTCTTA
Organism: Holotrichia oblita; assembly: GCA_023690525.1. Lineage (NCBI taxonomy): Eukaryota > Metazoa > Arthropoda > Insecta > Coleoptera > Scarabaeidae > Holotrichia > Holotrichia oblita. The sequence goes on along the minus strand of CM043015.1, from coordinate 128,278,819 downwards.
TTAATTTCTGCCAGTCAGTAAAAAGATAATGGTAAATATAAACAGAACCGTGTCAGAGCACGGAGAGAACACGACCGACCGGTACGAACGACGGACTCGGAACTGTCTAATCTATGGTCGATCCATCTCTTTCCAGGGTTGGATTATCATCCCTAAACCCCATGGTCTTCCGATGTGCGGGATCATCCCCGCTGTTTTTCAGTAAAGTCGTCTGTTGTATATGATTAAGTTGACGTCTCTTGTTGAGCTATTGTGAAGGTACAATATTTTTAATGAAAAGTAAAGAAATACAAAATATAAAATAAGACGGAGAAATGTAACAGGATCCATTGGCGTTAATGCTGGCGTCGATGTCGGCAGATCTAGAGGGGCTCGGTGGTTGTGGAGATCCTGTTGACCTTGGTTAAAGGAGGGGGCCGATCCGGATCCAAGCGTGTAAGATGTTCTACCAGTGGGTTCTCGGATCTTGTGACTCGTTCCAGTGTTTTTTTCCGCTAGTCCGGCCGCATACTCAAGTAGAGTTGGAATTCCCAGGTCCTGGTGTATTTGGACATTCCTAACGTACCATGGAGCGTTCGTGATTTGCCTAAGGATTTTATTCTGGAGTACGTTGAACTTCGTTCTGTGGGTTTTTGCAGAGCTCGACCATATACTAAGCAACCGTATGTGAGAATAGGTCTTAGAAAAGTTGTGTAGACCAATAACAGCTTCAGCCTAAGGCTGAGTTGACTTTTTCGGCACATTAGCTGGGAGACCACAGACCATGCCGCGGCAAAGCGCTGGGAGACTTCAGTGAAGTGTGGAGCCAGAGTTAACCTTGAGTCCAACGTCATTCCAAGATATTTTACAGACTTGCTCCATGGTAAACGAAAGTCGTCAATATAGATGTTATCCGGGGGTGCGGATTTCTTCCTGGAGAATCTTATTGCTACACACTTATCCCTGTTGACTGTAAGACGCCATTTTTGGAACCACTCCATATGCGCGTCAATCGCACCCTGTAGCCTAGTGCAGACCAAGGCATCAGACCGAGAGGTGGTAAATATAGCCGTATCATCCGCGTATAGTGCTGATTCCGTGCCCGGGAACCTTGATAGGTCCGACACAAAAATGATAAACAAGGTGGGGCCCAAAAGGGAACCCTGCGGGACTCCAGCCTCAATTCCTCGACGGGAGGAGACGTCGCTTCCAATCTTTATATCGAAGGTACGGTCAGATTCGGGTTAAGTCCAGCCTCATTCATTTTAAAAAGGAGACCGTCGTGCCATACCGAGTCAAACGCGCTAGCCACGTCAAGAAAGATCGCTCCGGTTGAGTCTCGTCTCTCGAGGGCAACTGTCTAATAACAATGAAACTTCGTATTTATACTAATTATGAGTAGCTGCACAGGCCACGCCCCCAATGCGCCTAATCACCCCCCTACAACCCGCTCATTCCGCGAATATAAAAACGCTCCCTCGTATTTGTACCTTATCTATGAATAGATCATTGCCATGCCATTCTGGTCGCCCTGTAACTATTATTTCTCCAATTTGGTCATTATTAGAGAAATAATAGGAAAGAGATGGTTCTTTCTCCAACAAATCTTCACGCTTACATACATTCATTGTATTATATTCTTTCATGAAAGTATACTACACCAATGGGGACCTCCTATTCTTGGTAGATTCATATTTTACATAAGTGTTTGAATAAAAACTGGTTCTTAAAAAATTATTAACTGAATTGAATTTTCAAAAGTACTGTAGTACCACAGTACCACACAACTAAACGTAAATATAAATAAACACGATTTGCGATTCTGCACATAAATTCTATGATCGCTCTTGTCCCTTTTGGTTATTCCACATATGGGTTATTTTTTATTCTGTAGAATTCATAGCGATAGGGACTTTATAGTGGATTTTGTATTGGTTATTTTTTATTAGAATTCATAGTGATAGTGGTGATAGGGTTAGGGATTTTATTCATAACAAATAATTATGGCAACAGTGTTGTATTATGTATCACGTGATCATTATTTAAATCAAACTTTTTGTCATTTAACTGAAATTGAAGTCCCAACAGATTTAACGTGTTTTAATAATAACTTTAAAAATAGTGTATAAGTAAGTATTAGTGTTTTTCTGTATTTAATGATTTTTTCAGTTTCTTGATATTATTGTAAAGTAGATGATTTTTTGTAGATATATTAATTCATAATGGAATCAAATAAAGACAAGAAATCATCAATCAAACCCAGGCAACCACCCGCAGTAAGACAAACTCGTACGAGTGCATATAGAATACTTAAAGCTAATCCATTAATGATGCACGATTTAGATTCAGTAAAGAAAATGGGTATCCAGAACGTAAATACAATACCAAAGACAGTAGATATTTTAGGTATATCCTCTAAAACCAATGAAATTTCTTTGGTATGTCAAAACAATATTAATTCTTCTGAAAGCCAACAAAAGAATGCTACGCATAATATTATTAGTACTTTGCAGACTAGCAAGCAACTGCTTCATTCCCGTTGCAATAAGCCCTCTAAATTTGACATGAAAATTATTCATAATAATAACAAAAATTTGAATATTAAGACTACTAACATGTATAATAAGGATCCAGGTAGAACTTCAATTTCTACTATGTATAGGCAACAAAAAGCTGTAAGAAGATCAAAATCAGTAGAAGACTTCAATCCAAACAAGTGTATTAAAAAGGGTATAGATAAAAATATAAAAACTAAATTAGAAACTTCTTGTTCGTTAGATAATTTATCCCATCGTTTCCAATCTAAAGGATGTATTATCAAACCTAATGACAAAAAGAAAGAGAGTTCATCCAAAGCTGTTGGTTTTACCGAAAACGGTATGAAAAAAACAAAATTAAGGAGATCAAAATCTACTGAAAACTGTAGTTTTAAAAATAGTAAGCCTAAATTAGTTGATGAAATTTCACAAGTTTATAATTCAACGCAGGATCTTGCGGAGAAAACTTTAGATAGTAGTATATCACCGATCAAGAGAGAACCACTAGTTTTTAAAACACCTATTGCATATAAGCGAAGAAGTATTGTGAAACGTACGCCTTGTACATATAGGAACTCAATTTACAATATACGTAATAGTACACCTGCTTCTGCAGACTTACAAAAACGATTGAATGACTGGCTGGATCAACATGGTAAATCATTAAGTTCTTTTCATCATTTGAAATGTTTTGGATTATGTAATCCTAAAACAGACTTGGATAAATTTAGTGATACAGAAGATAAAGAAAATAGGAACACACAAGTAGGAATTACAGAAACTGTTGCTTATGTTAGTAATAGTTTTGTATGCGGTAGGGATTATGACATTATAGCTAGAGATGCTCTAAATGATTTACACAAATTAATACAAGATGTAAGCATTTGTAATGGGGCTATTTATATTAGATTCTACACAATTATTTTTATTTAGGGTTATCCACTGGGACAATGTGAAGCTTGGCTGAGTCGTATCTATCAACAGTATCATAAATTAGAAGAAGAACCTCTTTACTGGGAATGTAGAGCTATATTTGAGCAATCTAGGGGAAATATTTCTTCTGCAATTGAACATTACCGAAAAGCTATTATAAGGGGTGCTGAGGTAGAACTGTTTAAGATAATAAACTGTTAAAAATCATTGAATTAATCAATTATTAAAATTGAAGGTAGAAGAAATTGAAGAGTCTCTAGATAAATTATTGGAAAAATTTAGTTTGCTTAATATTGATCCAGATTTCCACAACGAAAATGATAAAGAAAAGCGTATCATTCTGGATGCTCGAAATGCCTTTAAAAGTACTATCATCCAGTTTGCGGTGCAAGAACGGATGCTAAAAAAGTAAGTACCTGCAAATAATAATGTAAGTCTTTAAACGCATTTTTTTTTTATTTTGAAAGTGTTGGTAAAAGTAATTTAAATGCTATATGTATCATAATAAGTTGAAATATGCTATGTATATACAGGATGTCCCAGCGGACGCGGTTTCTTTGATAATTTGTTTATTTTACAGTCTAGAGAAAAAATTATCAAATAAAAGTTGTCCCTATTTATACGATGCATACCTAGAAAATATTTTCAAATATACAGGGTGTCCCAATTATAGAAACAGCGTATGTAACTTTATTATTTTAAATGGTTAACCCTATATATTATATATTTTTTAGATTCTACATGATATTTTAAGTAACTTCCTAGACCTATGTGCTTTTGTTTTCGAGAAAATAAGTATTTGATCAAAAATTTTGCTATTACAGCGGTCTCGTTAATGAGCTGTAGGATTAAAACTAAAAAAGGTAGAAAATTTTGGTTTGCGCAAATTGATATGTCTTGAATTGATTTACTATTTCCAATATTAACATGTACGGATCCTTTTGCTGACATACAGTTACTAGCGCCAACATTTGGAATGCCAATAACTTTGTTTTTTTTAAAGGGGACAGCCTATATCTGTTTACAGGGTTGGATGTAAAATTAACTTCTCTTTCCCTTGATATCAGAATGTACCCATTTATTTTCAACCATTTTAGAGAAAAATGTATATTTCTTCTGCTACTGTCGCAACAGACCACTTCAATTTGCACAAAGTAGGTTACGTAACAATAATATTATGACAGATATATTTAATAATCATTTGTACCATTTATAATTATACACAAGTAATGAGCTCAATTTAAATTTGTATTGTAAACAATTTTAAGAGAACAGGACCTTTCAACAAATAACAACATAAAAAACGCAACAAAAAGAGTTTTAAAAAGACAAGTAAGTGCATGAACTAGGAAATGCACATTGTAAATGTAGTGTTATTAAATTCATAATTTATTTTTCGAAATATCTTCCGTTTTGGTCGAAACAATTACGAACACGTTTTTTAAATGATTGTTCAACATTTTTCAGCATGATTGGGCTGATTTCTTGAAACGCCAAGATAATTCGCTGACATATGTATATCTTCTCAGCTGCAAAATAGCAAAATAGAAAGTAATTACATTTTTTATAAAAGGATTTTATAAAATGGATATTAAATATATCTGTCATAATATTGCTCTTGCGTAAACTGGAACATTATGGATTTAGCGGTATCGCATTGGAGCTAATAGGTTCACACCTACATGATCATAAGAGACTCGTAATGATTGGTAATGAGCGAAGTCAGCTAACAAGCCAGGAAGCTGGAATTGCCCAAGGAAGTATCCTCGGGCCGTTGTTCTTTATCATATTTGTAAATGATCTGGCATGTAATACAAGTTCACACACAATCCAGTATGCTGACGATACTGTACTTGTAGTATCTGACGGTACCGATGCGATGAGAACCAAAGTGGATGAGGCCGCCGAATCCGCCAATCGCTGGTTTACTTACGAACAGGCTGATGCTAAACAAAGGTAAGACCGTTAATATGAACTTCACATCCAGTCGATGTGATACTAGCTTACATGGTGGCGAGGCGAAGTACCTTAGCATCACCCTGGATAGTCTGCTAACTTGGGAAAAGCACATATCTAGCCTAGTTGTCTCACTACAGGCTCCAGTCTATGTTATAAGGAGAATCAGCAGAGTCGCAGACATAGCATCTGCAAAATTAACATATTATGCTACGTTCCACGCAAGAGCGATGTATGGTATTCTTGCCTGGAGACACTCAGCCCATATGCACAAAGTTATGCTGGCGCAGAAGAGAGCTGTTCGCTCGTACAGCTCTCTTCTGCTTGAGAGGATCTGCCCACGTGAAACAGCCAGACCACTATTCAAACGTCATCGGATACTAACAATACCATCGGCTTACATATGGCAACAGTTAAAGAGAATACACGCTGCAAGACAGCACCTTACACGAAGATGCGACGTACACGCGTACAATACGAGACAATGCCGGGAATTCCAAATGGACTGCCTGCGGCTAAACTCGTCACGGCATGTTAATGCGGGGCGGCAGTTATATAACGCCATGCCGGAGGAATGGAAACAACTCCCAAATAAACAATTTAACCGACAAGTAAAGAAATTTCTATTGGAAAATACATTTTATAGTACAGATGAATTCCTTGCTGCAATATAATATTTATACCATTTGTATGTATGTATTGTATAGTTTTTAGTGTTGACGTGAACTGTAATATTTTGAGTTCGAATAAATTATCTATCTATCTATCTATCTATCTATTATTGGTACGTAGCCTACTTTGTCCAAATTGAAGTGGTCTGTTTCGACAGTAGCAGAAGAAATATACATTTTTCTCTAAAACGGTTGAAGATAAATGGGTACATTCTCATAACAAAAGAAAGAGAATTTAATTTTACATCCAACCCTGTAAACAGATATAGGCTGTCCCATTTAAAAAACAAAGTTATTGGCATTTAAATGTTTCCCAATGTTGGCGCAAGTATCTGTATGTCAACAAAAGGATCCGTACATATTAATATAGGAAATAGTAAAGCAATTCAAGACCTATCAATTTGCGCAAATCAAAATTTTCTACCTATTTTAGTTTTGATCCTACAGCTCATTAACGAGAGCGCTGCAATTGCAAAATTTTTGATAAAATATTTATTTTCTCAAAAACAAAAGCACATAGGTCTAGGAAGGTCTTAATAAAAGTTACTTAAAATATCATATAGAATCTAAAAAATATATAATGTGGTCCGTTTAAAGTTACATACGCTGTTTCTATAATTGGGACACCCTGTATATTTGAAAATATTTTCTAGGTATGCATCGTATAAATAGGGACAACTTTTATTTGACAATTTTTTCTCTAGACTGTAAAATAAACAAATTATCAAAGAAACCGCGTCAGCTGGGACAGCTTGTATATAAATCAAATTAATAGTTGGGCATAAAATTCCTTCTTATATTTCTTCCCTTTGTTAACTTTCGATTAACTTCGTGAACACAGTAACGACAGTGTGTCTGTAGTACGTACTATACTGAATGGAAACAAAGCTAAGAACAACGTGGCATAGGCTTATCAGTTGTGTGGTGTGTTTTAAGGATGTTATTGTAGACGACTCTGAAGTGTCTGTTGTGTATTACGTTGTAGGTAACATGATAAGAACATTTGTAATTTGGATATTTCAACTTAAACTATAATTAGGAACCTTAAACACTCAGGCAGAACATTAGCTTACAATGCAGAAGTATTTCTGATATTTGTTAGCATTATTGCTAAGGCATGAATTATTATTATTATTATTTCATTATATTCGTATGATTTCATACTAAAATTCTTATTTAAATATTTGTCAATTATTATACCGCCTGCGATAATAGATAAGTTCCCTAGTTGCCACCAGTTGTCATATGTTTATAGCATTGAGCTAGAATAGGTAGGGAGACGACATCACGTGGTTAAAACGGGTACAGGTCGGCCACTACACTTACGTCAAATACGTAGATTATAGTGTGTTTCATGTATATTTGCATTAATTGTTTATTACAGTTATATGATATAGTAAACTATTGAAGACATTATGGTTTCTTATGCTCTACGTAGTTGCAACAGTAGAAACAGCGTTGACAAGAATTCGTCTAAAATAACATTTCATAGGTCAGTGTATGTCACAAAAACAATGTGCAGGGCCGTAATTGGAAAATTTCAATTGGTGGCCCTGTATGTAGGTACATAAATAAATATTACATATTGAGTGTTTATATTGTCAAATTATGACATTTATGGGCCTTGGGCCTAACAGGTGTGGGATGACGTAATTAATTTTAAATAAAGCCATCTGTTAAGTGGAGGTTTAAAATTATACTTATAATTTTCGATAGTCTGGACCTAGTGAGACAGCCATATTGGTGCTACACTTAGCCCCGCCCAGTGCGCTGGTTTGAACATACAGCAAATATGCTTCACAGCGTCTCCTTAGTATACTAGCTCAATGGTTTATATACGGGGTTTCTCACGGTAGGCGTTCGTTAGAAGATTCCGTGGTTAGAAAAAAACTTGGAATTCTGAATTTTTAGACTCCAGGCTTAGTCAACATTCTTTCTCATTTTAAAATATTTTCAATGTTGTACCACTTCCGGTAACACCAGAAGTCGCCATTAACTTCCTTATTTTAAATGGAACTCGACCCGGAGAACTTTTATTGTGTTCCATCTAGTTTTCCTATACGTATTTTCATTTGATTTTTAGATATGTTGATTATTTTGTAATATGTAGCATTATTTTTAATACTGCGCCTGTTACTCATTTTCGACTGGTGGTAAGCACTACTTAGATAGACCGGTGTACAAGAATGGCACTTTCGAAATGTACATAGACAATTAATTTGGAATAAATTATCCCAAGTATGGGATAAATTATCCCATACAGGCTGTTTATAATTTTATGACCAATAACATCAATTTAAAGTTGAAAAAGTTCGGTTTTTCAAATGTGACACTCTGTATATTATTAGCACATGAGCGAATTGGGCATCGATGACGCAGAAATTTTGGTGTATCGGAGACGTGGTGAGCGTCAATTCGAGCAGTGCATTCAATTACGCCACATACACCGCCAGCAGGGCATTATGGTATGGGGTGCGATTACAAATGTGGATGTACATGTTTGCTGCGGGTACAGAAGACGATGACGAGTCGTCCATATGTAGATGAGGTGTTACAGCTGTGCGGACTTTTGTAGAAGAGCACCACATATGAATACTTCCATGGTCGGCTCGTTCTCTCGATCTGAATCCGATCGAATGTGTCTGGGATATAATCGATCGGTCGAACCGATCATATCTCATGATCACAAGATCCTTTCGACATTATCTGGATCCATCGGCTAAACTTGAGGAGCTATGGAGACGAGTTGAAGCAGCATGCTCGGTCATCTCTCCCGCTACCATACAACGACTTATTGACTCCATGCCTCTTTGTATAGCGATGGTACTCGCTGCTCGCGGAGGATAACCTTAATTCCTCTCCCAGCAGGGCTCCGGCGTTCTCCAGGTTAGGATAAGTTATGCTATTTCAGTACTAGTCTCATACCAAATTTGATTGCGTTAGGATCACACATTCAGATTATACAGCGTGTGCTCGTCCTTTTCCCAACAGTGTATTTCGAGAATAAATCATAACGGAAGAAGGTATTTATTAGTAAAATCATAACTACAATGAGAAAAATAGATATAGTATTTTTTGAAATTGTTGGAACATCTTTTAAATGAATATTCTCTCTCTTTAAATAAATATTCAATTATGTCGGATTTCATTTGTGACCAAAAAAACATTGGCAACTTGTGAAAATATGAAATATTTTTTATTAAACTGTTTAGAATAATAGTTAAATCATTACCTGTGATGTAACACTGTATACCATACCTTGATTATCTATATAATATACAGTTTTATCATTTTTCTTAAGCTTTCAAGGTTTTCTGTTTTCTCTTTATTTGATATTGGTATATCTTTCATGTTTAAAAATTTTGTAATAGATAAAACGGATCACTTCTTTTGCAGATATGACTGAGCATCAGCATTTATATATATTATGTTTACTGTTTCTGTGTGTAATTTCAAAATTTTATTCTGATAAATGCAAGATTCAACGTGCTAAATATAAATGAGGATTTTTAAGATTTAATAACCATTTTAGAGAGCAGTCACTTATATTTACATGAAAGATTTAGGCCGATAAAAACATCCAATGTGTTTAATAGCTCCTACCACTTCTAACATTTCTCGGAGATACTATAATTTCGTTTGCATATATTTAGTTTTCACAAGAAAATGCAATAGGTCTAAAAAATTGGTAATGTTCATGACTAGCTTCGGCAAAGGGGGTAAGTTTCAAGGCGAGTGTTCAGTAATGTTTATGTACTTGCATCATTTATGTGCGTGACTTTCAGGAGTGTGCATAGGCGATGCGGACGCATGAATATTTACACATAAAATAATGATAAAAAAATATATTCTGAACCACTTACTGTTTTAAGAAGCTACCATGAAATCACAAACTGGGTGGCATTTATTAAATATTGGAATCATTAAACATGTTTCCACACTTGTTTTAGTTAAATGAGTACAGCGGTATAAATATTTTCTAATAATGGAAACGACCGTTCCACATTGAGTGATGTTATATTTGCAAATATAAAGCAATACTTTTGACTTAATAGATCTTTCGAGGCACCTTCTCATATTTGTCTTGGTATGAGAAAATCTGAATGCTTGTCAATAACACTTTCCAATTTTCGTATTACACATTCATTTTGTTGCCTTTCGCCGCACATAGCTGTAAGTGAACATTATCCACAATTTGAACAGAAATCACAAACGACATCGAATCATTTTGTAATTTTTCAATTGCCTCCGCTAGTTCATAGTAGATCCTGCGAATAGTTTCTAAATCACTTTTTACGTGACTACCTTGAAACATTGTCTGACTTTTCTTGATAGCTTCGGCGTATATTAGATCGAATTGTAAAACTACGTTCTTTACATCATCAAAATGTTCGCAGCAGTAAAACGTGGCCCCTCATATTCATATTAGTAATAGGCTGTGATGGTTCAGGCATCTTAGGACACAGTTCATGAAATATTTTTGTACATCTAAGGAGTTTAGAAACACTGTCTTGGTATGAGCTATTAAAGCATTTATTCGTGGGTAACATTTAGGTATCAATTGCTCCATAAGGTTTAAAACATAGATTTTATATGTTATATGTAACAGATTGCCACTCTCTTCTTTAAGAGATGTGCCTAAGGTAAGGTTAGCGGCTCCGTCACCCACAATTGAAATTTGAAATTTGCGCTCAACACCACTTTTAAAATGTTATCGCTAGTACATTTTACAACTCTTTTGGAAGCAAGTAAAGTAGGGAATGACGGTGCAAATTCTTCCATTGCACGTACAGTTTCAATCACCACAGAATTTTATATACATAACCACAATTTTTTATCTTTCAATTCTGCTTTAATTCTTCTTTCAATCTAGTCATAAGCAGATGGTATAACGTTTCTTATCAATGTCCGACTTAATCCATCATCCGAATACTTGCTCCAAAAGGAGAAAAATGCTTCTTGGTCTAGTAAAGTGAACAGTGCTGATGCATTTTATGGATGGCGATTTAATATTAGTTCGTTATATTTCTTCTTAATTTCAACTTTTTCTTCTTTTGCCACATTTTCTAAGCTTTCGTGCAATAGTTCATTCTCGATAATTTTAAGACAAATTGCATAATTGGAAATATTTTCATCATGCTTGTACAATAAAATAAATTATACAACTCCGGGTTACATTTAAAAAACTGTTATTGTTATTAACTTCATCTTTATAATTATGTGATATGTCTATTACATCTTTAAAGCATCATATTAAGTGTGAAAATTTATAAAATCTTAGGGTAGTAATAATAATTTATATTTATATTTTTAGGAAAGAGGAAGAAACTAAGAAAAAGCTTATAGTAACGCCTGTAAGAAGAAGCAGCCGACTTTCTGAAAAACATTCTGGAAGTTCGGGCATAAAATTGTGTTCCTCTATAAAAGACATTCAGATGGATGATAATACAGAATTTCGCAGAAATAATTACCTTTCAATTAGATTTAGTCCTTGATATAAAACTTACTATGCAGTCACCTTACAGATTTTATATATGTTGAAGATTAAGACATTTTATTCTATTGAAATCGCTGATGATTGATTTGAAACCTTTGGCACTTATTATATACCAAAGGTCAAAAATTCGAAAGCTCTCAATTCAATTTTAAAAGAAAAAAAAGATTTATTGCCTCTTAATTTGTACAATGATTATATGTAGTTTTAAAAATATAGACTTTTAAAATGAAGCATAGTCTTGAATAGTCTTGATTTTTTCATATAACTATTTTTTATCCTCTTGCTTCCGGTAAAACACTAAATAGTTTTTCTACCAGAACATTGTAATCGTCGGTTTTTTAATCATGACTTTTCTAGGAGTAACTTTCTTACTTTGCATAGTACTGGCAATTTGAGATGCGCTTAAATGAATACCAGACAAAACTGCTTGTTCTTAGTAAATAACGCCAAGTTAATTATGTATTGCTCTTACTAGCAATACGCGTACTCGAGAGACAGTCATGGACATGCACAGTAGTAATGATGAGACTCGCCTAACAAAATTTGTCCAACACTGCCATTCACAATACAAATCGTTGTACCGTCCATTTGTTGCGCAAAAAATATCGGGCAATTCTGATTTTACACAACAGGTTGCGCAATTCGTTAGTCACAGTTAATTATGTTACACAATATGATTACCTTGGTGACGTGCCTCAGATTCCTCCTGTTATAACTAAAGCGACATACAGACGCCACGATGTGTTGTACTTGTTGTAGTACTACGAGTTGAAAATAAAGTCGTAGAGACAAGCCAGTCGATATTTTTCCTCCACACGTAGACCGTCAAATCAACTACTGTTGTACAACAACAGTGGTTTTAAATAACAAAGTTCTCGTGTTTGAGCATGGTTTATTTTAAGTTGAATACATCTCATTAGATGAAGTGTTCTACTTATAGCAAGGAGATGTACATATTTCCATATACTTACCTATGGTTACTAGAATGGCCTGCTTAAGATGTGGCAGATACAAATCATTTCATTTTATGTATTTTATGTGCTTTAATAGCGAACGAATCCAAACTACCCATTTTTGCATGGATGTTATATTATCGATCTAATATATTATTTGTGTCAATTGTTCGAACTCCGTTTACAAGAAATTGCAAATGCACCTATGAACCCTATTTTTTAGGGGCTGAATCACTCGATTCCTGGATATATAATAACTTTATTATAAGCAAAGTGGTAAAAGGAAAATTATTTATTAAGGAAATCAGTTACAATTTCTACGTATGTACTTCTAAAATATATATAATAAGTTATTATATTCACATATTACTTTTGAAAATGTTTTCTTAAATTCGTCATTATTGCTGTACGCTGGAACTCTACTTCTCTTAAACAAAACGACGAAAAAAGGACTGGGCACTGATATTCAATATATTCTTGACAGGTTGTATCTTGCGCAGTACTTTTAAAGAATTTGAATGTACTTTTTGAGTTCACTAAAAAATAAAACAAAATACAGTTAAATATATGGAATACAGATTACAATTATTATACACACGAAGCTTGAAGCAACGCTATGAACTTCGCATGCTCATATTTTCGTTGTTTTAAAATAATTAATATATGTGCGAAAAATTCAATTTTTGTGTGTGTTTTTACTGTACGTAGCTAATACTGATTCAACTAGTTTGCATCTTAAGATGGAAGTAGGTCAAAATGCTGATTTCTTAAACACTTAACAAAGCTGAAACTTCTAAGTGTCCAGTAAGACAAAGTAGTTTATCTTTTTAATCATGATGTGTTGTTCTTTTTCAAATAATCTGAGGTAGTAGTTATAACTTTTATTAGCCATTTTAGTTTCGTAATGAAAATTAATTGTTTAAAGAACTGTTCAATTATCTATTAAACATTTGTTGCAATGAGACAATTACCTAGCTTGTAATATTGTAAACAAAAAGTAAGTACCCAATTTATTATCACTTTGCAGTTCATAGATTTGAATCCGCTGGATTACTTTGTTTGGAGTTAGTTGGAGAACGCAGTTTAGGATAGACGAATTTGCAATTTAAACTACCAGGAGAAATAACAAATAACTTTTGCAACTGAACATTGGCCGTTTTGCAAATAGTACTTTATAAAAGTAAGATATGTATTGAAGCATATGTAAAACTTTATACTTGAGATAATTATGCTCTTGCTCATTATATTAATTAAAATGTACAGGTTGTTCCATTAAAAAAATATATAAATTTTCAAATTTCTCAGAAATACGTAATTTAATTGTTTTTTCAAGAACTGCATACTAATCAGCGTTAAAAACACATAGGTTGCTAATTTGACCAAAACTGTAGCTCCAAAAACAACGAAGATAGCAACAGTGCACTGATAACTTTGGACGCGGTGTATATGAGCGCTATTCAGGGTGTCTTAGAAATAATATGAAAAAATATGAAAAATGGAACGATACAATTATGTAGAATATAAATCCAAAAAATTGTAGTTCAATTACAACGCGAATGCCAAAATTAAAACCCCCCTTATAAATTGTAATATCTGCCGCCTATGAATGCACAAAAAATACCTCTATCGAACTAACGCTAGACATCGCAAAAACAGCTGGCGATGTTATAACAACTACGAGGTAACGCTGATGTGTCAGCGTTGTTAAATAGGTTTGAATGCTAAGGGTTCAATAACATCAATATGATTACGTATGAAAATGTTATGGAAGACTAATTTATAAAGGAACTTTTATTTTAAATGAAATAAAGATAGTTTCTTCTTATAAATGAAAATCATATACAGTTCATGCGTTGTGTAAGTCATATTCCAAACATTCACATACAACATTGACAAGAGACTGAATCAGATTGTGCGCTGCACACAGGTTAAATAGTGTTCGTCTATCGCTACATCCAGTCTGCGCTATGATATTCTATATTCGCATACAACATGGATTACTTAAAACACAGTGACGCGACGAATATTTTATAAATATCTTTGTCATTTTTTCTCTCACGCATGGGAGGGAAATTGCGCAAAATATTTTGGATTTAAGTTTAATAAAATAACATTTTTCCATTTTTTATATTTTGTCATTTTATATCGAAGACACCCTGTATATTCACCGTTCTTGTCATAAAACACCTGCAACATATATGTTATGTAAATTTGCTTTAATAAGAAACATATATTACATAGAGATGTTACATAACAAATATGTAAGTTTCATTATATCTTAGATATACAGTGACCGGCAGAAAGTGCATTTTCTGGACACCCCTTATAGTGTAGGTAAGTTTCTGACATGGTGTTTTGCAGAAAGATTATTGCCTAATATTTTATAAAAAAAAAAGGTTTTCTGATAATTAGCATAACCACAAAATTTGCGATATTATGATTGACGAAAATTTATTAGAAAAACATAATAACCCAAATATCTCAAACACCGTCAGTTTTTTCATATGAATACCAAACATAAAGTCCCTTTTATTTTTCGTGTAGATTCAAAATAAGTGATGAAAAATATAGGTTGGTATTTAAAAAAACAAAGTTGCATTATTTTAAGTTTGTAGATCTTGAAAAAACTAGACACATGAAATATAAAAAATTCAATTATCTATCTTATCAACTAAGACATTGGACTTTCGTGTACTAGGTGGGCACCCTGTATATAAGGTAAATTATATCTCTACTTATCACGTCTGGTTTATTGCGTATTCCTCACGTTGTAAGATGTAAGTTTATTTATATGATAGCGACTGAAATATTTTACTATTGCAAATTATTTTCTTGAAAAAAATATTAGTAACTTAAAATTATGTTAACGTATTTTATGTTTAAATTTATTAATTTTAAACTAGAACTAATCAGAATATCCTAAATATAACAATCAATTTTTGCATGTACGAATATAAACAAATCAGTTTTGAGGTTGGTTACTGTGGCAATTAGCAGCTATTGGAGTTGGACATATCTGACAGCGGTGCAGTCATTTTTTTGTGTGTAACTGATTCTTATTTCAGGATAAATACTAAATAAACGTTTTTGTGCGTTATTGGACACTGAAGCACAGTTTTCGAAAGAATTGAAGGGTAATTCAACCAGATTTAATTAGTATATGTTACAGTACATCTATATCATTCTTATAAAAAATAAGTTATCAAACATATGAGCTCATTGTAATTAAGTTATACCTATATTTTATTATACAATTAATAGACTTGTTTTATGAGAGCAAAGTCAGAGATGGCTATAAGTACAAAGTATTTACTAGGTATATGTTAAAATCATCCATAAACAATTAGAAAAATTCAATGTTGTAAGCTTTCGCAACATAGAAATCTTCATAGAAATACATTTAGAAGTATCTACCGTTAATTGATATGAAACTCTTTAAAATTATGTAATAAGAATCTTCGGAATAAAGAATTTACTCTTTTATTTGTAAGTACAGATCGTAAGTTTAATTGTGAAAGTAATTTTTCTATTTTAGCAGGCATTTAACGTCAGTAGGAGCTTAGAATTTAAAAAATTGTATTTTCACGATACTAAATAAAGGAATAATATCCAATAATCCAATACTTTAGGAACACAGAGTTCTTAGGTTCTTAGCTTGGTTATCGAAACAATGTTCGATATGTGAGTCTCTATTGATGTAGACGTTTAGTATTGAGATTTAACAAACAAGAATATATTTTGTAAAAATCTATACATAATATATGCGTATTGCTTATGTCTCAATTTTCTTTAATTTCGTTCATTTTAACATTATGCGAGCACCAAGAAGCAATAGAATCAGTTCATTTTGACGTCTCCCACGTTTCATGAATTGTACGCCCCTAATACACAATTTTAATAATATTATTGGTATGCTGCTGTGATGAAACCGTTATATTTGACATACCTACCTTGGTGTTATGTGTATGATATATCTATGAAATCAAAAGATATATTAACGTTATGTTAAAGTATTGAAATGATATATTGCTGATATGTACCTAAATGATATATAAATGTTATGTTGCTCTTTAGTTACATAATAACATATCAGATACATTGCATTCATATTTCAGTGTGGCGGACATATAGTAGATACATAAAACTTACCTGATGCATATCATAGCAACTTTAAATAGGTAACTAAATTACGTAACATGCATATTTATGATACGTTAATTGCTTTGCTGAGTTTCTCTCTATAAAGATTCGAGTTTTCACCGGTATATTAACTATACAGAGCATTCCAATGAAAACGATCCACCTTAAATAAGTCAAAAAATACGAGAAAACGCCAAGACACGTCAACTTTTGCTTGAAAATGGGATTACGTCATATTACATTTTTCGATTCTACATGCTATTTGAAACAACTTTCATGTAGGACAGTCTATACCTATCCTTACCACTTTACAAGATATCTTCTAAAGTTTTAAGGCAAGTGCCAAGTGTACTCTTCAAGGCTTAGTGGAGTTACTTGTGTGACAGGAGCATAACTTTCCTTTATACAATTTTAGCTTGCAAAACTGGAAAGAAAATTCATTCAATTTTCCAATATCAACTCTACAAAATGTTAATAAAATGTTTCTCATGTAACGTTTACAGCCCGTACAGCACAAAAACCTTGCAAAATGATTTCAGAAATATTTCACTGAAACATTGATAACATTGCGTAAATATTTCGAAAGGTTATTGAAATATTCCAGAAATATTTATATATGCTAAAATGTCCGCTAATATTTCAAACTTTTGAAACATTTATAAATATTGTATAAATAATATGACAGATACGTTTTGTGAATATGTCGGACATATTTCTGTAAATATGTATGAAAGGTAAATGAAACATAATACTTAATTAGTAAATAAATTTATATTATTTATTAAATTTATATTACAAATACAATACGTTGAATATACTAAGGTTGACCTCTTCTCTCCCTAAAAAAAAGATGAATGTAATTAACAGAGATATTAACACTGTATTATAATACGAATTAACATGAACGTTATTGCATTAACACACGTAATTATATTCGATGCATCAATAGTTAATACTTACTTTTTATAATAATGGATTGTAGCTAGACTCACTATCACTCACTATACATAGAGAAGAATATAGAGGTGTTTCTCTCGTGGAGGGGGTAGGACATTCGGTATGGTGGCGACTTGGTGTAAAGCCGACGAACTAGCATAAGAAATGGCGCGTAGCTTGAATTTTATATATAACATGATTTTTATATAATCATGTAATAAATTTATGGAAACTTCAATTTGTTTCAAAATATACCGAGAATATATTTTGAAACAAACAAGTTGCCATAAATTTATTACATGATACATTATTATACAGGAGAGTTGTAAATAATAGTCTGTAAGCTAAATACGCAATACTTAAACTCTCGCATCGAACAAATATACGAACATGTTTTCAATGCAAACTGGCGCGACTAACTGGCGGCTGTGCGGCACCTGCACATTATTTTAAAGTTTTCGCGCGGTTGCTATGGTTACTACGACTTACAGCGCACGGATGTAAAGACGAAAAACTATTCGAATGTTTACCCCTTCCACCGAGAGATACATACCCATGTCACTATAATGAAAACATCACCTATGTAACGGCAGTGAACATATGAACGATATGAGCTGACATTGGCACGCATAGGTTCATGCATAGGTTATGAATTTATGAATGCTTATGAAGTTGAGCTGGGCCATATGTTCACATCATGTCGTTCGGCAACAATCGAGTGCGTGCTCGATTACCATCGCTACATTAATTAAAAGGTTTGTTTGAAAAATAATTTACCTAGATAAAAGGTAATTATTTCAAAAAATTTAATACTTGAAAGTATCAAAATCACTAATCTAACCAAAGGCTGATTAGACATTTTGAAATAACTTTAATGAATAATGCGTCTGTCAGCTGTCTGAAGTCAAGAAATATTTCAGTTGCAATGTTTCTGATGCATTCCTGAAATTTACTATTTGTAATGAAACGTAGGTGACACATTGAGACGTGTCTGACATATTTCGGACACTTCTTGTGCCGTATGGGAGAACGTTAAACAGTAACGTTTATAGAACGTTAAATTGTAATGTTTATCGAACGTTAAATTATGTTTCATTTTTCTGATATTAAGACGTTTTCAAAACGTTACAACAACGTTTTTAGTAACGCTTCAGAGAACCTTGTTATAACGTTTTAAAAACGCTATATTATATTTCTTTCATATACCTAAATATCACGTGGGCTTTGTCACTTTAAGTGAGTACAATTTTTGTCATATTTTGACAGTTGTTGGTTGTATCGAGCGCAAATTAATTCATTAAAAACTGATTTGCTAATGTTGAGTGAAATTAAAAACTAGTTAGTCAGATATATGTACGGATGAATTTCCAGTCTAGGTATGTAGAACTTGTTTTGTCCAGAACCACCTAAAACTCAGGCAATACCCAATATAAGTACACATACGTTCATTAACCGTACGTAACTAATGATGACTATATAACAGCTTAATTATCGATTCCTATAGTCATTATTTCATACAGCTTGAATCCTATATCACAAGAATAATACGTTAACTAAATGACAGGGTTCACATTTTTAATATCGCTTTTTGAAAGTGTTATTATTTTATAATTTAGAATATATACATATGAATGTATGTATTTATCTGTGTTCTGTATTGGATACCACTTGAAATCGTTATTTAGAGAACTGGTTAATATCTGAAATCTACGCTGGGTAATAGAAGTACATAGGTAAATCTCAAGTATAAAATATCATTCAACTGTAATATTTACTATCAGGCTGTCTAGATTTATTACTATCGTTTCAGTAATTAATAGAAATGCACACATCGCGGGTATATACGTTAATGCACGGTCCTGACTTCTGAATGGAAAAGATACATATGTATTGTTTATTGTTATTATAATTATATAAATAACAACTAGCCACATTGAAAAGCTGATTTAGTTAATGTAATATAGATTGCTCATATTTGTACGGGTAATTTGTTAAATATAAAAAATATATACATATATACAGCAACGAATAAAATTTGTTTATAGTTATTAAATTGTACGTTTGAACGAGGATAACAAAATATAAGGTTACATCAACTAAGTCAGTGTATATTGCAAGTTATTTTGCTAGGTTGAATCAGCAAGTTTTCGTTTTATAGATTGTTTCCATGAAATTACAATACCGATAAATGCGATTTAAAAATAAAGCAGCTTTTAAAGCAAGATAAACATTAAATAATTACCACAAAAGTTTCCATCGAATATACAAGTTTTGTGAGTAGATTCTATATAAAATATATTTTTCTTCTCCTCAGCTTTTATATCAAAATTAGCAACTCCACGATTTTCCAAATACGGCCAGTGCGACAAATGTTCAGTGTATACAACTGAATATTTCCAATGTTCGTAATTTCCACTTTCATGTAGAACATTGAAATCTACGCTGAAAAAATAATTTACATATATTATATAGATATTACCAATTACATCAATACTCAAATATAACATGAATGACGATAATACTCTCCTTCAACTTCAGGTTACAAATGACGATGGTTATGTGATTTCAAAGATATAAAACTTGTCATACTGTAATTAATTAGCTTAATTAGTTTAGATTATGCAGGTAATTAATGATAGTTATACCTACACCTAAGCTTAATTATCGATTATATAGTAGTATAGCTAAAAGTGTATCGATATTTGTGTAATGATAAATGTTTAAGGTTCAGCGAATTTTAGTTGTAGCCGTCTTACTGTAGGTTCTATATATGTATGTAGAGCAGGAGAAAAAAGTATCCGGACAGTGCGCGAAAGAAGGAGGCTTCTTACTCAAACTCTACGGGAACTTTATTGTCCTAGAGTGCATACAAATTAATAATGTCTGTGCCACAGACAGTGCATGTAGGTATACTAAGTCAATAAAATACCCGTGCATTTTAAGTGAAGGGCGTCTTTCTTACGTGCACTGGCAGGAAATATTTTTCTCCTGCTGTACCATCTTTGGCAAATTAAATGCGATTTTTTTACCGGGAAATGTTGATTTTGTAAATAAAGGCTTTGCTTTAAAGTGAATTTAATTACTCGAAAGAAGTTCATCAAAGCAGTACTCTCTTTCAGAGAAATTAAATTTGCTTGAAAGAAATGAATTTATTTAGTAAATGGAAATTCCTCGCTGAAAAATTCGCATTTAATTTGTCAAAGATGGTACATTCTACGATGGGAGAATAAATAGAAATCAACTAAGAAGTACAGTCTACAACTGTGGAAGACTTGTGGAAAATATGTAGTATGTATTTATATTACATATCCTATATCATATATTATATAATATTATACTCGTGACAAAATTGAAGCCATTGCATTTGACCCACCCTGATCAATTCGGGGCTAATAATTTTATTCAGAATGGACCAATATTATGAAGAGTAGACATACAAATACATATTTCACAAATAATACAAACAAGATTGGGCCAATCATTTTAAATTGTAAACTGTTGACAAAAAATATATCTCCAATATATTTTTCATTCTTTAGCCAGTATTGGCCCAATCAATTTGTTCTAAGTGGGCTGTTACGATTCTTATTTGTTCCAATGCATTTCTGAAACTAACAGCAGTTCCTAACAGCTATTTCTCTGTTTTTAACATTTACAGTAATAAATCGATCGTTCCGAACACTTGTCTATCCTGTCCTGCTTGATTTGATACTTTTCAGGCAACTTCCAATATCACGAAAATGTTCTATAGCCCTTACATATATTACATGTCATACCAATATAATAAGCTACGTAATATTGGGAACGCCACTCTTAAATAAGAATAACAGCTCTTGCAGAAGCAATCGAATGTAACATTAAAATTGAATATGGCATATACTTACCACACGCATAGACAGAACTTATTTCGAGCGTTATCGAGTTTACGGTCGGCCACAGTACGCTAGCCGAAGAATAGAAGCTTTGAATTGCAAATTAGTATGCAATCGAGTCGTATATAAATATATTACGATCAGTGAGCACAGTTAACGGTCCAATAATTTTTATAATTTAAATTAAATGCAAAATTGCATGCGCACGTCACTCATATGTGTAAGGAATTGGCCAAGATGAATCATAATTCAGGTTTCTTCGTGACACATGAGTATAAATCGATTTGAACCACTTCAGATCGATAATACAAGAAAAAAGATTGTGAGAAGAAATAAAAATCACAGTATTAATAAACAAAACTTCAAAAACAATTAACGGCATAATCAATATTCCAATGAAAATTTTTTCAGGTCATAAAGAAAATCTTATCAATACCTAAAATACTGCTGTGGTTTTGTAACAAATAACAAAGTTTTGCTAAAAATTGCAAATGAATTGAATTTGGTGTCTGTCAGTTGATATTTCCAACCAACGAATATCTTTATTCGAGAATGCTAAAAATCGACTGATTGGAACATTGGTGTTTTATTAGATGAAAGAACAGCGTGCGCATTTATGTTATTGACCATAGATCTCAAAGATTTAACAAGAGATCAGTGGATTGAACTTTGTAGTGAAAAGACAGGATGATGAAACTAAAGTACAACATGGAGCGCATCAAGTTGTCCACCAACGTCATGAAAATAAAAGATATAATAATAATAAAAACAGTAAGCAATATTTATCATGTTATTGGAAGTCAGCAACAATAATAATAATAATAGTAAACTATGTATGGTTGGAATGATAGTCAGAGATTTAACAACATTTGAGGATAGGTGAATCCGAGTATAAAATTGTCCTGAACTGAAAGATTAAAGCATAAATTATCCATTAAAGGTTTGTATTTAATAATTATTTTACCGCGAACTTGAAAAAATTCTAGTTCGTTATAATTGCAATTAGTTTTGGTCAGATTTTATTAAAGCAAATTCATCAACAATCATCATCAATCAAACAATATTCAGCAGAAAGGGGTCCAAAATTTAAACATAGACATCTTTAGAGTTTTTTCAATAGGAAATTTAACATGCATTTATGCAATATATTCAAATGCACGACGTTACATTTAAATTACCTGTTATTATTACGTATTAATCATTTTTATTTTAAGCTGATAATGATGTAAATAGATAATGGTTGTTATTGGTACAGTTATATTTAAATAACATTAATTTATTCAGATATATTGATTTCATACCTGATCAATGAAGAAGTGGATGTAAATAAATTAATTTATTTCAATACACAATAGTAATCAGCATTTTCATTAAAATGCTTTTTCGATAAAATATATTGATGTCGATGTACAACAAAAAAAGAAAAATGAAATATACAACAATTTCAATAATGTTGATAATGAAATATAAATCTATTTACAAAATAATGCAGGTATAAAATCATATAATAAAATTTACTATCTAATAAGAAGAATTTAGGTGAAGAGTAGCATGAAAATAAAAATAAAATACAGATAATAATAGATAACACCAAACACCAGTACGCTTAATTCATTCTGAACACCTGTTTCGGCGATGCGACATTCGGTTGATAATGATGATCCATGCGTCGTCAAAACACGTGTCGAGAAGTACATAACCGTTGTCGTATTTGGTGTTACCGATCATTATCTGTATTATAAAGCGTGTCCACGGGATGATTGTACAAGGTGTCTCTCTAGTGCGTCCAAGTGCCATAGCTCATTTGTAAATGTTTTTTCTGAAAAACAATTACAAAGAAGTTACTTGAATTGATACGGCACATGTCCCAAAATAAATTTCACTTATACAGGATGTTCCATTTTTACGGAACAAAATACAACTTTGTTATTTTAAATAGAACATCTCATATATTTCTTCAATGGATTCCTCATAGATTCCTCTCTAGATTTTATGTCGACTTGTTTAAATATTCTCTATATGCAATGCACATGCAATTTTAACAGTCAATGTTGACGTTTCGTATGCAGTGCCAACCTACATGATATAATATTAAAAAAATCGCATGCACCTTTTATATAAAATAGAACAAGTTCTAATCCACGCAATTTTCTCCCCGCGACAAATTGCACGAAGGAATTGCATAGTCTGAATGCTAAATTGCATGCGACTTTTATCCAAATAAGAATTGCTGCGAGAAATTGCATAAGTGTGAATTCGTCTAGGGTTATTTTGTCAGATCAAGTAGTTGACATTTATGCTTGACTTATTTTTGAATTGTTCACGTTGCCCCTATAGTAACTTTAAAACACGCGCGTGTTTTAATGATCGATTTACGCACGCGTTTGCCTGTTTTAAACATGCAAAATGGTTTACCAATAAAAAAAATCAAATATTGGTTACCATTTGCACTTGTAAGTGATGTTGTTAATTGACAGGGGAAATTGCTATTTTTTTATATAATTCAAGATTTATATAAATTTTTTCAACTTCTAGATAGAATACGTGAACACTAACAGTAACAAACTTGTTTTTATTAGATATTGATTTTTTTATTATTGATTAATTTTATAGATCCTGAAAATGTGAAAAAAAAAGAATTGCATCGATTTAGACATTAATCTTTAACAGACAATTTTCGCGAGGGTTTTGATAGCATATTTCAAATAAGATAGTCATAGCAAATGTCGGTATGTACGCGATGGTTATCGGTCTAGGGTCGGCTCTGCACATATAAAAACTTCCTTTTACTAACTTTTTTTACTAATACTGGCCTACAATAAGAAAATAAATGTACCTATCTGCGCCGGAGGTAACTTTACAGGTAAGTTTAATACGCGTTATCATTTTAATATTTCGTCTATTGAAGGTGTAAAAATCAAAATATATTATTTATATCAATTTGTCACGTAGACATCTACAAACAAAATAGCACCGCAGCACAGAATTTTGCTTAATTTTATGGCAAATAAAAAATAATGGAGTTATCTCAAGAACTTATAATAATATGTACTTACATTGTGGGATTTAAATATTTCATGTTGCTAAAATCTGCTACATATTCCCAAACTACTATTGGTTGCACCTTCAACAGCACGACGGAGGCTTCATATTTGTAAGTTCGTAATCGTAGTAGTAGGTACAGAACTGCGGTAATCAGTAAGATGTACAGTAAGGGTCGCTTCCTCCAGTGCAAATTTTGCATTCTTTAGCCACACCCTAAATGAATTATAATTTATTATAAAATGCGGCGATATACTCCATCATAAAAACGTACTTACGAATCAGTTTCGAATGAGACGTCTGCAACAGGAAACTTTTATACAAAAGAGCTTTTGATAAACAAACCGCCTACATGAAACCTAATTTTAATTTTTAAACACGACTGTGTATTTAAATTGTAAATTATATACTCTACGTAACTTTGACGATTTCTTCCTTCTTCTTTTCAGTTTTTTTCCGTTCATGTAATATATAAGATTGTATATAAACGGGGAACCTACTTCTCATATCGACGGGTTCTTATTTTACATTCTGCGTCAGTTATTCAATTTGGAGTATGCTCTAAAATAAAACAACTTGCATTAACACAAAAAAGCTCATAAAAAAAGAAAGAAATATTTAATCGTTCATTACAGATGTTTATAACTTTTGTATTTAAGTTTTAACAGAGTTGAATTTCAACTAGAAGTTATAATTTAATGTCAACGTTCTAAACCAACATACATATGTATCACATATCTCTGCGGCGAATGTCTGGTTTACATTATCATCGACAACTGTGTGCGTGAACTCTATTAGTATGAACTAATAACTTTTATTTCCAAGTATCTCACTTTTAATTTTACATCGTCGTTCAGTTTCACTACTTTACAACAAGCAGTGTAAATATTTCAATTATTCTCATTATTATTCCAATTATACAATAGAATATACCTACACCTACTGTATCTGTGGAAAATAACGTCAAGATATTCAACAAAATAAATTATACATACTTAAAGCACTAATAGATCCACAATGAAAAATTATATTTCGTTCCATATGTACAGAGTCTTCATTTTTGACAGGAACACTAAAGAGTAGGTACCTACTAATGTAAAATGAGAATAAATTGTCTTATGAACTTGTGAACGAATTAAAAGTAGTAGTTAATTTCATTATAAGATTATAAGTTAACGATTTCTATATTGTGATCTCTAACGTGACTGATAAGAAGTAGGTTTACAAATTCCTGTAAAATTAATTTCACTTTAAAATTTAATAACATTTGACTGAGTAGTATTGCAAATGGATAGTAAAATTATTTATTATCGTAATTTTAGATATACATATAGCGATCTATAAAATCTGGTTTTATTAATTTAAAATGCACGCATTTGCAATGCTTTCATGACACTTTGAGCTGTAGAATTGTATTTTTTGACATATTCTCTACATAGATTAGTACGGAAGTTTACATTGTTGTTTACTCATGTATTTGTAACACAAACCACACATCGTACTGAAACTATGTATGCGGGTCTAAGAGATTACAAAAATGTATCTGCGTAAACATTAATTGATGTTAGTCTTTTACAAACAAGTAAAAATAAAATTGTCATTGCATAAAATACTTTGCTTGACAATAAAGAAATCATTTTATACTAACATTTTCAAGCAAAACAGCAAAGTAATGTTTTCGTTAGATATATACACTGTTGGAAAAAAGTGACGAGCACACCCTGCATCATTGAGCTAGTATACTAAGGAGACGCTATATATATCTATCATATTTCCTGTATGTTCAAAACGGCGCACTAGGCGGGGCTTAAATGGTGTACCAATATGGCTGCCTCACCAGGTCCGGACTACTGAAAATTGTAAGGATAATCTTAAGCCTCCACTTAACAGATGGGTTTATTTAAAATTAATTATCATCCCACGCCTATTAGGCCCAAGGCCCCATAAATGTAAACAACAATTACAATATAAACGCTCAATATACATATTGAGCGTTAACTATTACAATAGTTTATTTATGTACCTACATACAGGCGCACCAATTGAAATTTTTTAATTACGGCCCTGCACATTGTTTTTATGTTAAACACTGACCTATGAAATGTTATTTTCGACGAATTCTTCTTGTTAACGCTGTTTCTACTCTTGCAACTAGGTAGAGCACAAGAAACCATTATGTCTTGTAGTAGTTTGCTATATAATATAACTGTAAGAACTGAAATAATCAAATAATACAACCATACATCACATATACACTAGAATCTACGTATTTGACGTAAAATGGTGTACCAATATGGCCGACCTGCGCCGTTTTAGCCACGTGATAGCGTATTCCTACTTATTCTATCTCAATGCCCTGCATAATCTAAACGTGTGATTCTAACGCAATGAAAAAACGACGTACGGTCGGGCGTTGACGTTCATGTCTAGCAGATGTGGGCGCCGCCGAACGTAGGGAAGCACAACGGGCCCTAGCACCTCATCTACGTCATTATCATCTCCGGTATACACACCAGACGACACGTCTGTATGTGTAATCGCACTCTATACTATAATATCCTGCCGGCGGTGGATACGGCGTGGTTGGATGTACTGCTCCAGTTGCCGCTGACCTCGTCTCCAACGAACCAAAATTTGCGCGTCACCGACGCTCAATTCGAATTTGGATTACTCAGAAAATAAAATGGTAACTCGCAACTCGCCGATGTTTTGCCTCGATCCACTGGCACCATGTATAGCGGTCCCCCATCGAGTCAGTGGAATCCGCTGCAACGCACGACGCGCTCGCATCAGTCCACTCTCTAACAAACGCCCCCGTACGGTTCGTATAGTGAGTACGGCTTCCCTTTCTGCTGGCTAAATAGCTCTAAATTACCTTGACGAGGACATACGCGACGCTATAGCGCTGAAAACAAGAGCGCGGTCCCCGCGCGCTGCGGTCACGCTGAGTCGTTTCGTCACGGCTGAAGGCGCGTATGTGCTTACTCATTCCATCCTCGCCATGCTCGTTGCACTTGAAATGTTTCGATAATTTTGTCGTTGTTTACCCCAGCATTTCAATAGATTACTAAATAAAACTCCAACACCAGCTGAAAGCACTTTACTCAACTTCCTCCGTGTTTCATCTGTTCAGTTACATGACGTTCTCAATAATACTAATACTTAAAAACTACCGTACAATTATTGTCTATTAAATTTTCTTCCTAATCAGCGGAATGTTTGCTAGCCGGCAACGGTATATATGGTACCAGACGTACGGTTCCTTGCCGCCTAGGTATGTGCTAAGTGAATGTCCTTAAAATGATGATGTAAAACTATAAAATATACTGAATGATTATTTCACCACACACCGCCGTCAACGACCGTCAACCATTCCTCGCTCAGGTGACGCGACACGGCCTCCTATTACGCACAAAGTACGACTACATAGTGCCCCTTCACATCACAGTAAGAACGGCCGGTTTCTCCCATCCGCTTCGGATTCCATGCCGACGGAATGTTGTATACTTGAGTTCAAAATATAGTGCAGTATCATTAGTAAAACTATTACGAATTCATTGTGATAATCCCTTCATAATCCGAGAACTGTAAACATAAATTTTAAGTACCTGGAAACTATCTGGGCCGGCCTAAGGATCTTAGGAAAATAAAGTAATTAAGATTAATGTATAACTTTAATAGTCAAGTTATCAATAAATGTAATTACAGAGTCACTAACAAACATTGTATAATTAAAATGAATTACATCATAATTGTTAACATTACAAATTATTTAGAAAGCTTAGGTCTAGTGAATTATATCTGAACCGTATTTATATATTTTTGTACTCGCCTATCAAATCCTGTCATTTCACGATTCGATTTGCGTGCGTAAAAAGTCACTTTAAGCACGAGTGCGTAAAAGTAAAGTTGGTACTTACTGGAACTTGATTAATTCAGTGACATTTTAAAATCATAAATCCCTAACCTGAATAATATATGGTCATAAACGATAACGTATTTAACAATATGTATTATTATTATAGTTCTCGTACAAAAAATATTGTACAAACTTCGTGCGTGAAACATTTCGCGAATTCGTGTCCATAAAGCGCTCGCCTCCGGCTCGCGCTTTAAACTGGTCACTCATTCGCGAAATATGATTTCACGCACTTGGTTCGTAAATAACTATTTCATCAATGTCTATAATGGTTTCCTAATAATCCCGACATATATATACATACATATATTTAAATAAATAGTGAAATAATGTTTTCAAATCAGTTTATTTTAAACAGTTAAGGTGATCGAGTATTATAAATTCACAAGTGTACAATGTTCAGACCTTGGGAAAATTGTACTACGGTTACTTTAAGAGATGTTCCAGTAGATGTGGATGATAACGACGGACATGAAGTGTGTGATAAAAAACATAGACAACATTTGTCTATGGATGCAAAACAAATTGTATTAAATGTCTACAATGGTTTAATGGAAATAGATGAATTATCTACTTCGAAAGCTATCGTAAGAACTTCACAACTGACTAAAATACCGGAATCGGCTATTAGAAAAATTGTGACTGTTGGTGTTTGTGGAAGGAAGAAGAGATGTGATAGTGGAAAATTTAAACAAGTAACTTCGAGAGAAGTTGACATACTTCGACAGAACACTCTTTCTATGGAAAAAATGAAGTAGTTACTGTTGCTACTTTGCGAGATGCGTTAATGAATGATGCTACTGAATATTCAAAATCAACACTGCGGAGAGTGTTAATAGCAAACGGATTCAAATACCAGAAGATTGATAGGAGACAGTGTATGATGGAAAGTTCCAGAATCCGTAAGTGGCGGTACGATTATTTACTTGATATCGACAGATATAGACAGCAAGGAAAAACTATCTATTACCTCGATGAAACGTGGTATGATACACACGATATTGTAAAAAAGGGCTGGAACGATAGTTCCGATCAGTGCCAGTTAGATGTGCCTGCATCTAGAGGAAAAAGACTGATAATATTGCATTGTAGATCTACAAATGGTTGGGTTGAAGAAGCTGCGTTTTTGTCTGCAAAACACATAAAAAATTGTTCGTTAGATTACCATGAAGATATGTCGGCATCAATATTCGAAGACTGGTTTGAAAATTGTTTAATACCAAAGTTAAGTGCAAACAGTGTCATTGTTTTGGATAATGCGCCTTACCACTCCCGTTTACAAACGAAAATATCCAACAGCAGCAGCAGCAAGGAAGCTATACAAGCGTTTCTGTATGAAAGCAACATTTTCTTTGAATACTCTTATACAAAAAAGCAACTACTTGAATGCATAAAGTCGTTTGAATTCTCAAAAGAATATGTAGTAAATACTATATATATAATAATATTGACGAAGATTCCACGGAGTCAGAGTTTGAGGGTGATACAGACTTTTTATATAGTCAGTAGATTCATTTATTTCCTTTTGTTTATATGTTTGTTTTATTATTATATACTGTATGTTATATATATATCATAAATTAGGGAGCATTACATTTATAATAGACCTATATGTTTGTTAGTTATAATCAAATATTGATAATACGGTCCTGTAGCTTGTTTTTCATATCGCTTACTTTTATTGCCTACCACCTACCGTGCACGGGTAATTATGGGAGCTTACCGTTCGTACAATAGTTTGAACCGGACTATACACGCGGTTCATTTAGAATCGACTCAAACTGCCATAAAACCCGTTAAAAGTATGCTTTATTGCGGCCCCCGAATGCAAAGCAGTAATAATATGGTCAACTGTATGTAAATTACTAGATACGTATGTAAATTACTATCTATGTATATACCATATATTTTTCTATTAAATCCAGTTTCATATGCAAGGGATCATTTATAAATTCCTAAACCGATAATTTCTTAATGCGAGCTTAACATATGTATGTATAGTTAAATCGCTATCGCATACAATTTCACTATAATTCTTAAGTATTTACGTAATTAAGAAATTACATGAATAAGAATATGTATGGGGGCAAGATATAAAAGTCTATTACATATTAGAGTGGATCGAAAAACGCGTTTTTTTGCATGCAATACAATTCTAATAACGCGGAAAACTTGCGCATAGGCGTCATTATAAATGAAAAAATATTAAAACATTTTTTTTAATTTGAAATCGCGCAGAAGGCGTAAAGTTACCAAAAAAGTCAAAATACCGGTAAATTTAAAAAAAATGCAAAAATTACAAAAAATACATTTTTTGTTGTAATAGTGAAAAAAGTGTTTTTAAGAGTGTCCTTAACGCATACAAAAAATAATTAGACCAATACTTGTTTTACTGAATTCGCGCAAAAGGTCTAAAGTTGCGGGTTGCATCGCAAAAAAACGATATTTCATGATTTTCGACGATTTTTAAACATGTGCCAAAACCCATAAAAGTTTTATTTTTAATTTGTAATAGTGTAAAAACCATTCAAAATAGTTTTCCCAATCCAGAAAAAATACTTTCAGACCTGTTATTCCTTAACTGTATTCGTGCAAAAGGTCTAAATTATAGTATAAGTTAAGTTCTACTCCCGTAAAAACGCCGTTTTCCATATCTGATGAGTGTTTATTTAATACATTAGGTTTGTAATAAGACTCTAACAAGTGATTTCCACATCCACCCCACGCAACCAACCAGGGTGAATTTTATTTACAATATTTACAGTAACTATTTACTTTGTACAATGCATATGTTCGTTGTAGGCAAAAGATTATTTACATAGAAGCCCCTTTGAGTTTTGACTTTTAATTAAATGTGGGCATCAGCTGTCTTGATTTTAAAGTAGCTCTAATATAACCATCTCGATTTTCATGCCCGCATACTTTTTCTGCTGCTTCTGTAACCAGTTTTACATACCACTCAACTGACTGGGTGTGGCGTGGGAATTTGAGGTAGTTAAACGCTGATAGAGCTTTGTCTTTCAACAAAGAAGCAATGTGTTCAGTTGGCATCTTGGACAGTAGTGGCGGCGGTGTTAACTTGCAGATTGACCAATCAATTACTTCGGTATAGTCGTTTGCACTAAAATTTATTGAAGGTATTTTGAAGTCTCTTACGTAACCTTCAGCCGATGGCTCATTTCTGGATTTAAGGATCCTCCTGTAGCCAAGTTCTTTAATGTGTGGTCTCTCATCCATTATCATAGCCAACATAACATTTTCAGAGCGGCAATCCTGCCCGCAACTTTAGATCTTTTGCGCGAGTTCAGTAAAACAAGAATGGGTCTAATTACTTTTTGTATGCATTAAGGACATTCTTAAAATACTTTTTTCACTATTACAACAAAAAATGTATTTTTTTTGTAATTTTTGCATTTTTTTTTAATTTACCGGGATTTTTACTTTTTTTAGGCCTTCTGCCCGATTTCAAATTTTGAAAAAATTTTTTTTAAATATTTTTTATTTATAATGACGCCTATGCGCAAGTTTTCCGTGCTATTAGAATTGTATTGCAGAAAAAAAAACGCGTTTTTCGATTTACCCTATTACATATATGTACTTTAGAGAATGAATATTCACATGATGGTGCAGAAAATGTCCTTCAGAACCAACCAATAATTCAAAAGTTTTCCTGTGTATTAATTTGTTTTCAGTTTGACTGCCTTTTCGTTTACCTTCTCTATTATTTGAAATAAATTATTATTTGTTTACTGTGTGTTTTGTTATTAATTCTCGAATAAAATCAGTGTTTTTAACGAAACAAACTTAAGATGAACATAGATTCCTGTCTATCTGCTTCGATAAATATTTTTTCTTATGGTTCTAAAACTGATTTGTAATATTATTTTATTTGCGTTTATATGTCATTAATGGTAATGGGTGTTGGCAAACGCTATACTACGTAATAACACAGGTATTAAAAGTATCTGAAAAAGAATATATTTCTGCAGCGATCTTCCCATTCATTTCACATTACGTTGCTATTTTACCTGCTCATAAGCAAATTGCTTTATTACTACAAACATCCAGTTAAATGTTGAAAGTTTCTGTGTGCGACGTTAGGTCTACGTCGCTTGCCGGGTGAGTCGATTTTAAATCAACCGAGTGTACCTGTCGGAGCCGCTCAGTAAAAAGTGTTGCTATAGAAAAACTCGATGCATCAACTAGTCTAGGAGAAACCTTTATTCACCGTTAAAATTATACATGTCTTTACGCGTTCAGATTATAGGTACATGATGTGCTCGTCACTTTTTTTCCAACAGTATACAAGTTCCAATCAAATATCTTAGTCAAAAACGAAATCTGTTGTTCACGCTTTAATTTTATTTCAGCTTATGTGTAACGTGATTTTTAATCAAATAAATCGATACATAAAATGTGTACCACATTTAGATACATTTTAAAGTTACATAACATAACGAAATAATCATAAGTATATACATACTTATGTTGAAATGCATGATGATGCTTATCAATGAATGAATTTGCGGTTTTTGTGTCTGTTTTAAAAACGCTGTAGTTGCATTTATGAATTTACAAGGCCGATTGCGTCTATTTATTTGGTCTTTGCGTAGACATAGACAGGTAAGCAAAAAAAACATATTTTGTATTTCTGGAATCTTTATTTATGTGAATATAACACAGGCTTATTGATAAGTATTCATAGACAAGTCATCCAGATAAATGTCGAAAATATGCTTTCTCGAATGATGAGTCATATTAGACACTGACGTATATAAAAACAAGCAGACACCACAATAATATTCAGTTCTTTATACAGCATTGGGAACAGTTAAATGCATATGTGTCGAACGATATGATGTCAATAGAAGACAGGATGCGTGCAATAACAATGTTGGAAAACGGATGGAGTCTACGTGCTGTAGCGCGTGAATTTGGTGTTAATCCCAATACAATTTCTTGCAAATGAACCAAAAACTTCAAAACGAAGAATATCCACTGCTTATCAAGATACCATGTTAAGGCAATTTTACGCAGAGCATCCATTCACAAGTTGCAAGCAAGCCATTGCAGCTACCGCCTTTCCCGGTTCCGTAACGACGGCAAGAAAAAGGTTGAGGGCAAGTGGCCTCAAAAGCTATCGTGCTGCTATTACAACAGAACTTTCTGAGCGCAATCGTCAAGACAGAATAAATTTTGCACTATACTATCAGAATATGCCCATAGATTTTTGGAAAACGGTAATCTTCAGCGACGAGTCGACGTTTCAAAGCACTCCAAACACCCACACGCGCCTAGTTATCCATCCTCGTAACTATAGGCTTGCACCACAATATATTCATCCGAAAAATAGAAGTGGACGGCTTTCTGTAGCAGTGTGAGGTTGGATGTCATACGGAGGACCTGGTACTATTTGGGATATTAATGGACACTTGACAGCTTTACGATATAGAGATATTTTGGAGAATGTAATGTTGCCATCGGTAACATCTCTTTATGATCAGTTTACATTCCAACATGACAACTCACACATTCATACGGCTAATGTTGTCCAACAATGGATTACAGACAATAATTTGAGATTATTAAATTGGCCGGCGCGAACCCCGGATCTGAACCCCATAGAAAACCTATGGGGTTATATAAAAAAAAGAATGAGGGAAAACCCTATAGAACGAGGAGACAGAAATTTGTTGTGGCAAAAAATTGTGCAGGAATGGGAAGAAGTTACTGACGACTATTGTCATAAATTAATAGAGTCCATACCGTCAAGATTGGAAGAAGTTATACAAAATAACGGCGGATGGACTCATTATTGATTTCAGCATAAGTGTATACGTATAATTATTTCGTTATATTATGTTTTAAATAAATAAAAGTAGTAAACCTTTGATATTGTTATTTATTGTATAATAAATATGCTTTTGGTTTAGATCTTACGACAAAAAAAGTTCACGGCAAAAAGTAATGAAATTACCTTTCAAAACAATTTAATAAGACTACAGTATTATTTTATTCGAAATACTTGAAACATCAAACAAATTTCTTTCTACTCAAATACGTCAAATAATAGATGCTTTTTTCCACATTTATAAATGCAGCTACAGCGTTTTTAAAATAGACCCGCAAATCACATCTGTGTTTACATATTTTGACGAGCGTAATGAATGCAATATTGTCTGAAGTAAGTGAATGCAATACTGTCTACTATCCATCCTACGTATGTGCAGTGGCACGTCGTCCAACCAAAAAGAATTCTTAGTGTACCTATTTAGATGCACATGCTGTTTGATGAAAGTAGGTACGTGCGTTAATAGTGTCATAGTACAATGTAAAATAATAGGTATAAAGCATATCTAAAATTGCAACGTTATTCAATTGTAACAAATTACCTATCGGCAGTCGTATATTTGAACAGTAAATGACGATATGCTTACTGCGTTTTCCCACGTATGGTCTCTGCCATGATTGATCATAAGAGTAAATCGTTTTCTGTTTTTACGTAAATCCTCGCGAATTCTCTTAATAATGAAAATTGTACTGTTTATTAGTTTGATTTTAACGTGCTATAGCTTTGCGTTTTTTGCAAAAAGTACAGTTCTTTCAAGGAAAAATTAAAATACACACAATTCCTTATCCTCACCACCTCAATAGTCGCAGAGGTAAGAGCGACCATAGGTAGGGCAGTACCTATATTACAATATTATTGCAGCTTTTTCAAATAATACTCGCTGCACTATGTTTGTAGTGTGTGTTCCAATACTACAAAATTGTAGTTAGCATAAGCTGTAGAAAAACCAACATCACAACATTGTGGTAATTGTTACTGTAAGTTGTATCAATGCTACAAAATTACCATAAAATTGTGTTAAAAACTGTGTCTTTGCTAAAATAGAAATATTTGTGGCATCAACAATGGTTGTGTTCACTAAGCGGATTGGTAAGTCACCGGTAGGTACCGATTAATGAAGTAGTATATTGAATACCTATACCGTAAGCATTGTACCATAGCATTCAGTGCGGTACTTCACTTATCGGTATCTACTGGTGACTTCCTGATATGCTAATTGAACACGACCAATGGCAACTAAAATCCCTTCACGGAGTCTATAGCAGACAGACGGGTGGAGACTGCCAAGTATGCACTTGGAATCAAAAAGCAAAACTTAGCCTGGTAGACGGACGGATCTAAGACGGCTAATGGTACTGGTGCAGGGATATACTCTCAGAAGGAGGAGCACAGCTACGCATTGAAGAAATATGCATCTGCGTTTCAGGCGGAAGTATATGCCATCGTCCAATGCACACACAATGAATGTGAAAGCGGTGACCAACAGACGAATTCACATCATGTCCAATAGCCATGCTGCACTGAAGGCATTACTAAGTCGGAAAGTGTCGTCTAGGCTGGTAACGGAGTGCCTCTACGAATTGGTGAAACTTTTGAACCGGAACAAGGTCTGCTTGGCTTGAATGCCGGGCCAGCAAGGGATCGATGGCAACGCAAGGGCTGACGAACTCGCAAATAGACGGTCAGAGATGAAAATATACGGCCCATAACCTTTTCTACGAAGTTACGAGGCAAACGCCTCGGAGATGCATAGGCGACTGGGTCCGTACGAAACAGCAAGAATACTGGGGAGCTATACCCGGTGTAACACATGGTAAAACCTTTATAGGGAAACCATGCAGAAGGGAGAGCTAGGGAAGTACTACAGCTTATTAGTAGGAAACAACTCAGCGTTGTTACGGGTCTAATGACCAGAAATTCTGCGGTGAAAAAACACCTACACAAAATCGGAGTGTTTGACTGGAACACAAAAGGTATGTTCGCTCGAGTTGCACTACATACTCGGAGTAGCGAGTGCAGTAAAATTGCGTTCGTTGGTGTCAGTGTAGATACACAACAGGCGTTCGTTGGAACTAGTGCGCTTACACCAGTGTTGTTGGTGTATTACACTTTCACACCAAGTCTGGAGTAGGAGTGAGGAGTGTAGAGTAGTGTATAAGAAGCGGGTAACCAATAAAATGAAAATTATATAGGTATTATATATAAAATGTGGACGGCCTTTTATTATAAATGAATGTTATTGATATGACTTGATGGGTAAGTGAATACACATAAAATGTTACTTAAGTTATTTTAAAAACAAAAACCCGTTCGTTGGTACGTGCTCAGTGTAACTTGCACGATTATGCACTCCCCACACTAGTGACGTCATTTTACACTGCACCATTTAGACAGTGCAACTCGAGCGAACATACCTAAAGTGTAGACCTTGTGAGATAGAACCGGAGACAGCCGATCATATACTACGCGATTGCGAGGCACTAGATCGCAGAAGGTAAAAGCTATTTGGGAGAACGAAAGGAGACCCAAACACATACCTGCCCACTCGGTTAGGGACCTGTACAGATTAGTGGAAGGGACTACCATGTTAGAGTGCGTGACTTGAATATACAGACGTGGCGCAATAAGTTTGAAGGCTGCGGTGCCTTACCGATGACCATAGTTCGGACGGGTCTGGTACGAGGAAAAAAAAATTGCAACTAAAAAAATGGTAGTACCTGTCATGTTGTACAGGATTTGCAAATAAAACAGATTCAATGCATGAACATTTTTTAATTTTTTCGATAATTTTTTTTCAACATTTTCTTAACATTTTTATCCATATTTACCTTATCGCATGTAAAACATTTACCCTTTCTAATTCTGCAATAAAAAGTTGAAGTTTACATTAAAAAATAACGATAACGTCATGTCTGTTTCTTGAGATATATTTCAATCTCACGTAAAAAATTCGGGTTCGAGGATTTTTTTTTATTTTTATTTATTCATTCATTTCGTAAATATACAACAGTATATTTATGAAATATATTGTTTTGAAAAACTCCCCTTTTAATTTTTATTTGATTTATCTGCCAGTTTACGAATACACTGTATAGTATTTATGTATTTTTTGATATATAACAATTTAAAAATGTCAATTTGTGATATTGACGACAATACAAAGCAATTATTTCATAATTTGTCTTGTATCTGGGTTTGATAGAAAAATCTAAATTAAGTTTGAAATCGCAATAATATATTTAGTCGATTTGTGAGCGATCAAACTGTGTAAACTAGTGATGTTACTGTGAATTAAAAAGTGCCGGGGATATTTCATATAGATATGTATGAACATATTTACACCAGTCACCAGTACCATAGTTTAGTGTCCATCCATAAAAAACATGTTAAAATTTACTCATGACTAAAATTTTAGTCTTGTGCAGTTAATATATTTATATTATGACCTGCAAGTACTTACATACATTTTAATCCCGGATGTATTTCTACTTGTAGGTTATAAAATTTTGATACTATATCGCCCTCTGTCGTCAATCTTTGAAACTAACTTACTTCAGGAATGTAGTATATAATTATGCAGGGGAGGGGTGGGAGCAGGGGAGGGGGTAGAGGACCCTTTAGAACCTGACATCTGTATGAAACAGAACATTTTTCAATTCAACGGGAGTTTTTATGAACTGCTGGAGGGGACGGCAATGGGTAACTCCTTGTCGCCCTTTTTGGCTAACCTTTTCATGAGCCGTTTTGAAAAGGACTTAGAATCTGAGAGCGAATACTTTCCTAGGGTTTGGTTGAGGTATGTGGATGATATTTTCGCTATATTTGTAATATTGACGATTTTCTCAATAGATTAAATAATCGGTTCGAAACCATAAAGTTCACTTATGAAAGAGAAGAAAACGGTCAGCTACCCTTTCTAGATACTTTAGTAATTAGAAATAACAATAGATTAGAGTTTGACGTGTATAGAAAGGAAACCAGTACATTTCGCTACATTCCTTCAGATTCCCATCATTGTGTTCAACACAAAATGGCAAGCCTGAATTTTTTGGTCCACAAACTTCTCACTTTTCCCTTGAACAAGGCGAGGTATGAGAAAGAGCTTAAAAATGATAAAAGATGCGGCCAAGTGTAATGGTTTCCAGCCTCAGCATATCTATAAGTTAATTAGGAAGTTTAATTATAAGAAAACTGTGACAGAATCTACGACTTTTCGAGAGGATGTTAAAGCTTCCCTTTATCACTAAAGGTTTGAGTAAAATCTTCAAAGAGCTAGATCTCAGAATAGTTTACAGTTCTGGGACTAGACGACCGAAGTCTCATCGGTAACCCTAAAGATAAAATACAACCTCTAGAAAAGTCAGGTATTTACGAAATCAATTGTAAAGATTGTAATCAAAAATATATTGGGCAAACCAGGAGAGCAGTCTCAACTAGATTCAAAGAGCAGATGGCTAATCTTAGATTTAATAGAATTGAGAAATCGAGCGTTGCCCAACACATTTTTGAAACAGTTCACAACATCGATCATACGAGTGTTAAATTAATTAGACAAATAAACAATTGTAAGTTTCTAAATGTTAAAGTTTAGAAATATATAAAAATAAGTCATGTGTAATGAACTGTGACAACGGACCTGCACCGCATTCGTCATTGTTTTCCTTAATCGGAAGTTAATGATGCGTATCGGATTGACCGGTCATAACATTTAGGTTACCTGTATTTGTAGTTTTTATTTTAATTTAGTTTTATTATCGCCTTGATAATGACAGCATTGCTGTTGAAACGCGTCGGTGTTTTAGTTAAAACTTGTTTGGTGTTTAGTGGGTTAAAGTGTTTAGTGTTCTTTAGAACCGTGTAATAATTATAATTATTATAATAAGTATTATTTGTTGTGTGCTTTTCTATTTATTCTAACATAAAAAAAATAATATCCATTGTGACATTTGGAAAATCAAACATTTTATTGCTTTTGTTAAGTAAATGATCGATTTATATGCATTGCCTCTGTATGTATGATATAATATTGACTTAGTAATTGAAGGCTAATAATACTCTCTTTCAGTTCTTCTTTGCGCTACTTTTTGTTGGAAATACGTGGGCATATAGATATCGTTAAATAATAACGCATCTAATACAATAAGCGGCGTTAGAGTTTTGCAGTGTTATTTTTTTTACGTTTACCTAAAGAAAATTAATGTTGTCTTATGAATTAATCTGCTTTTACAAAAAAGAGAATCTCAATCCCAATTTTCAGATTTGTAACCTTTGGTATTTTAAAGACGTTGATGAATGACCAAATGGAATAGATCGAATAGAGTGGATTAAATTTTATTTCACAAAATTTCAAGTGTATTTAATACAAGAAAATAGTCATCTTAAAAATCTGTTTTGGGACGCACTTCTACCCATTTTTTTATTGCTGGTATTTTCTGAACGTTGTCTACAACAGCTTGTAAATTTTTGTAATTTGCGTAACCATCAGCTCCAAGCAGGAAGTTTACTATATGGGACATCGCAAAGAAATAAAAGTCGACCCAAGTCAACTAAAAACAATATTAAGTATTAAACTATCAGCACTGTTTTTAATAGGTATGTAACTTACTTTTTTATTTACGAAGTGACCACCATTTTCTCCGGCAATCTTATCTAGTCTTTCGAGATAATACGGTGCGGTTTCCTTAATTAAAGTCTGTTTTAATTGTTCTTTCTTTTCCTCGTCCTTTTCTTGCATAAGCGATGCGATTTCTACAAAAATATTCAGAAAAATAGATACAAGTAGATAGATTCAATGTTGGTTGAAACTAAGAAAATAAAGTAGTTCGTTAAAACTTGACTATAAAGTTATATTGAAATGTAATTGAATCAAACTCCAGTATATAATAAATATTTTTTTTATGTGTGGTGGGTGCTTAGTTGCAGTGACTCCGTAAGCTGTATCGCTTGTCTGGCTATCACTGCAACTCTCGCGGTGTAGTTTGTGTGTGTAA
This sequence comes from Holotrichia oblita, assembly GCA_023690525.1. Classification (NCBI taxonomy): domain Eukaryota; kingdom Metazoa; phylum Arthropoda; class Insecta; order Coleoptera; family Scarabaeidae; genus Holotrichia; species Holotrichia oblita. Next base: position 128,238,543 of record CM043015.1, on the reverse strand, counting down.
GTTGTGTTCAATGGCTTTGTGACAGCACCATATCGCCTTTTATGATGCCGCGCTGTTAATCACTTTGCTCCCAACAGCGAATGGCAAGTCGATTCGGGATTAAACTCTCTGAAAAAATGTCACCGTCCCTCCAGAGAATTGAACCCCGGCACCTATCGTCCTCTCACAACGATAGTCAGCCGCCTAACCACTGCGGCCATCGACCCGTTTAATAAACATAATGTAAAATTGTACATACAATTTCACATTATTATCCTAGGCACGGCATTGTCACATTAGCTTAACTTTTAATGTATCAACTTAGTTGAGAATAGCAGTGTTTTCACATAAACTTCGTCAGTAGAATAAATTGTTAATCAATAAATGTTAGATTATCGTGTCGTAAGTACTTATACGCATACATACGAAGTTTAGTTTTTATATTCTGGAATAAAATGCTACAGAATAATTACATTTTATTGATCCTGAAGTAACAATAAATCAAAAGTAAACATATAGCAAGCATTAAGAAGTTTTCGAACTATCGTCGTTGGTTCCCTTTTTACTTCAGCTAGAAAAAATCCGTTTTATACTTTTCGCTCAAGTAATCGACTTTACAATATTTTCTAGATTTTCGAATATTCAAAATCAGATTGTGGCATTTTTGAATATAACATTAAATGCCGTATGTTTGAAAATCTCTGCTAGGTGTTGCTTTTTTTATAATTTTTGACGAGTAAACTACATTTTTATTTTACAAGACTCGTAGTATTCGAAGAAATAATATTGCATACGTTTGGTTTCAAATGGAAAAAAAAATTCAAAATGTTTTTAATATACAGGGTGAGGCATTAGTGCGGCAAAGCTCAATATATCCATTAATATTAAAGATATCACAAAATGTTATGTACAAAAATCATAGATAGCCTTAAGCTACATATTTTAAAATTATTTTCGTATACCTATACAGAGTGTTTCATATTGTCAGGGTGAGCCAAACATACTTTTTCTTAAATGGGACACACTATACAAGGTGTCCCAGCTGACGCAGTTTCTTGGATAATTTGTTCATTTTACAATATGGAGAAATAAGTTTCAAATAAAAGTTGTCTCTATTTAGACGGCGCATAGCTAGAAAATATTTTCAAATATACAAGGTGTTCCAATGATAGAAAAAGCGTATGTAACTTTATTATTTTAAATAAATAAATCAGCCCAATCATGCCGAGAAATGTTGAACAATCATCTAAGAAACGTGTTCGTAATTGTTTTAACCAAAAATAAATTAATGAATTTAATAATACTACATTTATAATGTGTTGATGACTTATTGTTAGTGAGATTTCTTAGAAAGAGGTTCTACACAGTACTGTAGTGGGCTGTTGGCGTATGTGCAAAATACAGTTTAAGAAGTCACAACAGCTGCATCCATTACGCACAAATCACCACACATGATTTGTGCGTAGTGGTTAAATCAATGGATAATGGTTTCGAGAGCGAACAGAAATATGTGATTAATGATTACTTAGTATATATACTAAGTAATCATTAATCACATATTTCTGCTAACATGCTACAATCAACTTATTTAAGGCAGAATCGGGTAAGAGTGCACGATCAGGTAAGAGTGTGAGTCATTATACTTTACCAGTTTTGGTAGTTCTCTCTATTTTCGACTGCAGTGAACATTGTATAACTTTCTTTGACAATCTACGTCAGTTATAAAATGCAACCTCTGGACCTCTGGTTTTTTGATTTTCTGACGTTTGCATACTAGGTAGAGATGGATAATTGGATGGTTACCTGACTAGGATTTGGTGTGATCCAATCGCACATCAGTGCTATATTTAGAAAATATATAACACACGGCTCCAATTATTGAGAACACTGTCAATAGTTTCAGCTAATTGGAATATATATTTTCCCAGATGTGTTTACCGAGGAAGGTTTTCCCGTTCTTCAGTGACAGACACAAATTTTCCTGTTTCTGAAAGTATGCCAAATGAGACTGGAGAAGATGAAGCAGAAGACAATTTTGTTACTTATTTATGATGATATGATTGGTGTTCCTGATGAAAACATACTTGAGATTCCTTATTACAGAAGTGAAATTGAAATTTTACCAATTTTAAGCAAACATGATAAAATAGTGCAAAGCTTTCCAATCCACAAGATTTAATGAGTCGATATCTCAATCAAGATCATTGTTAAGATTAATTCAAGTTGAAATTGCTGCTAAGATTACGATTAGGTAAACTTCAAGACAAGCATGGAAAATTTAGAAATAATATCCGTAAAACATTCAAAACGATCCACAACCAGACACTGACATGTTATTTAGATGTTTTTATTAAGACTTAAAATAACTCACAAGAAAAAATAACCTTCCAGCATTTTGATATTAAATCAATACATAAAAGTCTGAAATAATATCAAGCTCGATATTTAAAATTATACTGGAACAGAACAATGTAAAAAAGGAATTTTCAGAAGAGGCAGAATGGCGAAAAGTAAGAGATGTTAAGAAGCTTACAGAAAAATTTGAGAAAAGAAAGGTGACAATAGAGGAAGATAAAAAGAGAAGAAGAAAAGAAGAAGAATTGTTAAAGCTTAAAGTTACGCGGACTTAATCGCCATTCTGCGCTGCCTTATACAACAGGGCAGCAAAGACTGTGCGAACGTAAACTTAAAATATTGTTAAAAAAATAATTTTATTTACTTATTCTTAAATCCGTTATGGTGTCAGCAATAGCATCGACTTGTAAATCTTCCCAATCATTGGCTCCTCTTAAATTAACTTTTTAGCAAGATATCTGCAAATGGCTAAACTTTGCCAAGCTACTTTGCCGTCTTCTTCGTAGAGAGGCATTTGTCCAAATGGAGTCGCTAGAAGTGATATATACTTGTGATAAATATTATAAGTGCTACTTTGCTACTTACTCGCTTTTAATGCAGCCCATTCTTCAGATTGTATGCGATTATCCTCAAACTCAATTTCTCCATATTTCAGTAGTAGACGAATGGTTTCCGCCAAACCTCTGATATTGAAATAAGTTACTTTTATGCTTGGAGCCATATCTGTAAAAATGGAGAAATATAGGTGAACAATACTAAGAACATTTATGGTAATATGAATTATTGCATAAACAACCTATAACATTTTTACAATTTTCTCTTAAGGGTACGAGGCAATTGGAGGGGATAGGATATTTGTAGTGGGAGTCATTATAATTAATCTAGCAGACAATAGAGGGTCATAGTATTCACTTTATCAGCGTTTATAGACTCGGAAGTATTTCGAGCTTTCTATCAATAGATGTCACTGTTGACAATTGAAATTATAATTGAAAACATTCACTTGGAATTCGTCATATCATATATTCATACAAATATATGATATGATGATATAGGTATGTAAGTATATAGATACGATATTAGATATAGAAACACCGTAAAATACCCAAGTATATTGCCAAATGTTGTAACATATGTACACTCGTGGCCAGATAAATGTTTCCAACGTACTACCACATTTTTACAGTGTACGGATATGCTAGCCAGCATACGATTTTAAAGCGTGCCGCTGTTGTTTACATTATGGGAGCGGTCTTGCGTATAAAAAGGTTATTGAAAACACTACTTCGACAAAAAACTACAAAGAAATGCTGTGTAGCGACTATTTTCTTGTATGTTAATAAACATATTGCAGCAACTATGGATTGTCAATTGTGATATAAATCTTATTTTGATATGCATCTGTATGATTATTATTCAGGTTTCTAAAGATGTATGTATGTCGAGTTATTGCGGTGTCGCTTGCATTCATATTATTTACATTCCTATTTGCTACACCCGTCAATGTTACCAGATTATTTGACTAAGATTTCGCATTCGAAGCTCTTACGATATTGATATATTTTTAGAACTGTACCGCCGTAAAGAGAACCGGCCGAAAAAAGAATAGGTAGAAACGTATATAGTTGTTTTTTTAAAATAATTTATAGTAATGATAGGTACTCGTAATAACTGTGTTCGAAATTTGTATAACATATTTCAAGCATATCAATGAGTTCGCAGAAAGAATAGTAATATATGTATATATACAAGTTAAAATATCAGAAAAACTATAATTCCGCAAAAGAACTTTGGTGCATTAAAAGAAAAGAAATACAGAAGTATACATACAACTCTTAACCAAAACAATACATGCATTATATTATAGATATTTATATTCTCGCTTATTTATAACTCTCCTTCATGCTATATATCAAATATTCTGACCGCAAATTCTAGATAAATATCCCTTTGTATCAGAGCGGCGTATTTTTCTTACACTTTCCCTTGTAAAACATTTATTGCATGTAAAACTGATATGAATAAATTTATATTATATACATATGTATATAATAGGTATACATATTATAATATCGTACTTAATTTCTGAATGTTAAAGTTTCACAAGAAATATACAGGGAATTCCAGCAATAAGAAGACGGACTAGTAGCTTAAGACAATAATTGAAAATTAAAAGGCCGAAATGAAAATAATGCAGTAACAAAAATTACAACCGTAATAAAAAATATTGTAAGGAGGAATTCCCTTTGAGACGCCCCTGCCGTAATAAACCACGCCGCCGCTGTGATTGTTGCGAGTGAAACTAGTTAGAAAAGAGTAGAGAGAGAAAAAACGGTTGCTTAGATAACAATAGATCACACTATGTTTGTTTTAATAAGTTATTCTGTGTCATATATAATAAATACTTTGTTAAAACCAACGTGTTAATAACTTATGGCTCCCTAACAGAATGCAGAAGTGGGATTTGTATCCAATATACGCGTATTTTCCAAAAATTCTTCCTTGACAGTTGACGATTGCAAGTTCAAAAGATCGTTGGGAGTTCTTAAGACGGAAGGTACGAAAATTGGGAATAGAAACGCGTAAGTCTGCACAGTTTTAGTAGTATTAGATTTGAATTACGTATATTTTACACACAAAAATGAGCGAGCCCGCCGGCTCCAGGTAATCAAAGCCCGGCCAATTTAAATATTGTTCGTCGATGCGAGAAAAACATGCAAATTATGATGGCATAGGTGACGAATATGATAGCGATGTTACAGGAAAAAGACCGCGAGTTAGAAAAGCTTAGGCGTAGGGATAGCGACGCTGAGATAGTTACGACAGGTATTACTAAATGTAGGGTTCCTTTTTCGGAAATAAATACGCAGATTCCCGAGTTTAATAGCGACACTGATGAAATTAAGATGGACGAATGAATTAAACGAGTAGAGAATATTAAAGAAATGTATTAGTTAGAAGATAAAGAAATAAAAATTTTGGCATCAAAAAATTATAAAAAAATGCAAAAGGATGGTATGAAAGAGATGAGGAGAATTTTAGAAAAGGATGGACAGAGTTTAAGCAAGCTATGATAGAAATGTTTGAGATACATAAAGATATAGGGAAATTAATGGACTGGATTCGGAATAGGAAATGGAAAAGAAACGAAACGGTTGAGGATTATTTTCACGAAAAGTGCGCCTTGACAAGACGTGCGAAATTAACAGACGCTGAATGTATTCACCATTTAATACATAGCATAGAAAATTTCACAATAAGAGCTCAGCTAGTTACGGCTCAATGTACAGCACCGAAAGATATATTGAAGCTACTGAAATTATTGACTAGTGAAATGGAAACACAAACGGATAAGACTGATATAAGAAAAAGGTCACGAATCAAAAAAAAAATTTTTAAAGAAGAAAATAGGTCCTCGCGCAAACAGCTGTTATAGCGAAAAAGCCGCCAGTTTGCTTAACGAAACGGGTCACATAGCTCGATTTTGTCAAAAACGAAGTTCCAGAACGGAGAATACCCACGTGAACGTGCCAGAAAGAAACAGTATGGTCGTTATGGTAAGCGACAAATCGAAATTTGAGAAGCAAATTAAAGTGAAAGATTGCCAACTCAGAGCGTTAATAGATACTGGTAGTGGCAAAGCCTTATTGAAAGAAAAATACGTGCAATTACTGCAACTACGAGTAAGAAACGAAACGTGTGCACTTGTGGGGCTGGGAGGCACAAGACTGCACTGTAAGCAGATGACTACGTTGGACTTGTTCACCGATGATAGTTCTTTTCGGGTAGATGCGGTGCCTAATGACCTAATGACAGCATCACCACTGACATGATTCTGGGACAAAACCTACTAAATACCATATCGTGGAGCGTAAACAGAGATAGCATTACATTTAATGACAGGTACGACGAAGAGGTTTCAATAATGAATATCGAGACTGAAACAAACGAAATCGAACTTAACATAAATCCACAAATCCCTGCGCAAACAAAGTGGAAAGCGGAATAACTTATTAGAGATTCACAAAACACTGATGACGATGTGTCTGTACCAAGGGGTATCCAAATGGAAATCCAGATGACCACGCCAGAGCCAGTACGATCATGTCCAAGACGATTGGCTTATCACGAAAGGGCAGTTGTCAATGGAATCGTAGATGACCTAATTGATAAAGGGATTGTCAGGCCAAGTAAATCGAAGTATTCTAGTCCAATTGTATTGACTAAGAAAAAAAAATTAATACAGGTTATGCGTGGATTACCGACGATTTAATAAAATCACCGTTAGGGAGAACTTTGCCTTACCCATTATTGACGATCTATTAACAGACTTGAGTTAAGCTAAATATTTCACAGCACTAGATTTGAAAAATGGCTTTTACCATGTAAGCATTAGTCCAGACACCATCAAATATACTTCCTTTGTAACACCCGAAGGACAATACACAATAAGATGCCTTTTAGCTTAGCCAATTCTCCACTTGTTTTCCAGATTTAATAAGAGAACATAAGGTCCAGGTCTAGATGGATGATATATGTATTAATCGCAACAAGAACTATAGACGAAAATATAACCGTACTAGAGTAAGTATGCCGTCTTCTTAATCACAACTATTTAAAGTTGAGAATAGACAAATGCTCGTTCCTTATGACGTCTATCGAATACTTAGGTTACTTTATACAAACCAATAGTATACATCCAGGCAAAGCAAAAGTCAAAGCTGTAAAGAATTTCGTTGTTCCCCAGACAATACGAGATGTACGGTCGTTCTTAGGCTTAACCGAATACTTTCGGAAATTTGTAAGAGACTACGCAAGCCAGACCATTGACTGAGCTTTTAAAGAAAACTGAATTCAGTTTGCGCCCATTAGAAAAGCAGTCATTCGAGCGGTTAAAATCAGTACTTATATCTGAGCCAGTATTAAAGATTTTCAACCGAGAACTAGAAACCCAGGTTCATACTGATGCGAGTAGTCATAGTTATGGAGCCGTGCTGTTACAATGAGCTGATGACGAAAAGTTTCATCCAGTATTTTTCTACAGTCAGAAAACGACTGACGCCGAAAGTCGATACAGCAGTTTTGAGTTGGAAATGCTGGCCATTGTGAAAGCGTTAGAACGTTTCCGAGTATACCTACTGGGCACAAAGTTCACTCTTGTCACTGATTGCAACACATTGAAGTATGCTATGGCTAAGAGAGACATCAATGGCAAGATATGCCGATGAAGTCTCGAAGAGTACGACTATGCAATTCAGTGGTAGTGCCCTCATGAAGCATGTTGATGCTTTAAGTCGTCAGTTTGATGTGAACGTGGTGGAAGAGCTTGATTTGCAAATAATGCAAGGCAACGACCCAGAACTGAGGGAACTTAAAGCTAAATTGTCGCGAGGCGAGAAGATGAACGATTACGAGCTAGTAAATGGTGTCGTCATGAAACGATACGATGGCCAAAGATTACTGATGGTTCCATGCAATATGCGAAGAGAGATAGTCACTAAAAGTCATGAAGCCATATCTCACTTAGGGGCTGAAGAGACTGTACACGATATTAAAAAAAAAACAGTTCTATTTCAAAAACATGACCAACTTTATCAGAAAACATATCTCACGTTGTCTAAAATGCCTAGAGTACAACCACAAATGCTTCCGTAACGAAGGCTTACTGCATTGCATTGAGAAAGGCTCAGTTCCCTGGGATACTTTACATATTGACCATTTAGGGCCAATTCCTGTTTTTGGAGCCTACCAAATCGACCGGTACCACTGAAGTAATAAGTGTATTACAACAATTATTTAAGATTTTTGGCAGTCCAAACCGAGTTATATCAGACCGAGGAGTAGTCTTTACGAGTGGTGAGTTTCGAGAATTCTGCGACCAACATGGCATACAGTTAATACACATTGCCGCAAGAACACCCCGTAGCAATGGGCAAATTAAACGGTATAATCGAACCATAATGCCTGCTCTGTTGAAGGGAATGAGTGAGCCTGATAAGTGGCATAAAACATTAGCGAAAGTGCAGAAATCCATTAACACGACAATATAAAAAACAACAGGATATAGCCCGGGAGAACTGTTATTCGGATACCGAATTAGAGACAATACCTATCCTAACATGGCCAATGCCATCGCTGAGAGAGAGACCGCTGACGATTTCCTGAAAGAACGGCAGCGCAAAAGAGAACTCACATCAACAAATACCTCAGTGCAGCAGAAGAAGACTAAAGAACGATACGACGAGAAAAAAGACCCGCTGTTAAATACCAAAGAGGAGATCAAGTTGGTATAAAACATGTTTCCAACAACGGCTGCAGTCCGGAGATGTCCAAAAGGTTCGCAGGACCTTACTACATTGAAAAGGTTCTGAATAACGATCGCTACGTGGTGACCGACATTCCTGGATTCCAATTAAAACAAAAACTGTATCGCTCCGTATTGCCACCCGAATATTCAGATGATGACTACGAGACTGAAGAGGACGACAACGACACAGTCGCAGAGTCTTGCGGCGAAGAGGAAGTACCACCAGGAGAAGAGGAAGATGGAAATGACGAGATGACTCACGGCGAAAAAGCCCAAGACAGGAGTTGCAGTGACAATTAGCAGGGAGACCAGCGCGATCACGAAGAAACCATTAGCCCCGCCGCACATGTACACACTCGCATTGGGCATCACGAGCCGGGTGCGAGAGCCAATTTTTAAAACCTACGGCACACTACCGAACTGCGCATCTGCTCTCACGTGTCGGTGCAGGTGCGTACATGAGCGTCTAGCGCGTGTCGGCTAGGTGAGCGAGACACTTATTTCGAGTAGCAGTGTCGCGAATGTTTGCAAGATGGAGGAATTAATTGAAGCTGTTCGAAGCGAAAAATGTTTATACGACGTAAAACACCCAGATTATATGAATACAAAATTAAAAGATTCTATTTGGAAACGAATCGCTCAGAAGTTTGAATTCGCCATGTGTTTTCCTTTTGGACGTGTAGGGGCTCTGCCAATTTATTTTTCCGGATGCTTTCCTTATTAACAATAATCTATATAAAACTCGTTATCATTGTCGGATTCTGAACTTAAATCTATTGCGTCCATCATGCTTTGTTCCCGTCGACGAATGCTACCTCATGTACGACTCGTGAAGCAAATGCGCATACACGCCTGTCCACTAATTTCAGTGCCACATTGGCGAAGGGTACTGAACGAGTGCGAGTATGTGCATATGCGGTGGGGCTTAGAGTTGGCCACCCAGACATATGTTGAAGAACATAATGGACGCATTGGGCCAATCCTCCGTCAGGAAGGGCTGAACTGTAAGGAGGAATCCCCTTTGAGACGCCCCTGCCGTAATAAAGCACGCCGCCACTGTGATTGTTGCGAGCGAAACTAGTTAGAAAAGAGTAGAGAGAAAAAACGGTTGCTTAGATATGTTGTGATCTATTGTTTTGTTTTAATAACTTATTCTGTGTCATATACAGGGTTTCCACGGCCAAGTGGGACATAGGGAGAATACATATATAAAATCGGTTTTCGGTGAATATTATGTTCCTAATACTACTTCATTCAAATTTAAGTGCCGCATATTATAACTGGGTTAACAATGAACATCTCCACAATCATAGTACAAAGAAAGTCATTTTAATAAAGCTAAAAAATTATTATTTTTAAATCTATTGTACGTGAATTCCTAATAAGGCTTTTAACATGTGAGTTAGTGCAAGCGTCCGTGGCGTAATGGTTCACGCGACGGCTTAATGACGGCAATGCACGGATTGTTTAGGGTTCGAATCCCGTCAGATTAGTTTTATTTTTTATCTTCAATAATAATGCTACAAATTCAATAACACTACAAAAATCAGAGATTTTGAATTTTATAAAATCGATTTTTTGAGGATTAAGGTAAATAATGAATAATTTTTACAATAAGAAAAATGATCACGTGCTATTATATCATTCGATTTTTAATTGTTACTAACGGCGAATCATTTGTCAAAATAAACAACAAAACTTAATTAAGATTAAAAAAAAATAAAAAATAAAATTCATTTCTCGGATTCGAACCTTAAACAATCCGTGCCATGCGTTATTAAGAGAGAGAGAGAGAGAGAGAGAGAGAGAGAGAGAGAGAGAGAGAGAGAGATTTAAAATCTATATTGATTCAAAATATAGTTACAAGTCAACCTTAAAGCTGGTCATTAATATTGCCTGCTATATATATAGCTTACATACTAAATAACGTAAGTTTTGGTATTTATATATGAATGTACAGGTTAAAACTTAAAACTAAATTAAAATTTGCAGCTCCTCATATCTGTTAAATCCTGCGGACAGGTTCTCAAATAGGGGGAAAAGTTTCAGTAAATCCCCCGCGGCTCCGGTTTGGTTTGAGGTAGGACATCGCGTGGATGTTGCTGCGAGTGAATCAGGGCTGCAGCTGGTTATATATCTCCAGGTGCTGGTAAGGCAGCTTATGCTTAACATCCACCTGCCTTGTACGGGTGATGTTCCGTACAAGGAGGTTTTCATGATACTGAGTGGCATGATAAAATTTCTCCGCCAGTTCTCTAACATACTGCCTAACCATCGGCACCTGGAGGATTAAATAATGTCGATTATCAGCCTGGCCACTTGATGGTATACAGAGTACGTTGATCTGAATCCAAACTGTTCTGGGGGGAGAACTTCCACATCGTCCAAATGCTGTTGGATTCGATGCGGAATAACTTTTTCCACTATTTTTGACATTGTAGGAAGAAGGGATATAGGTCTATAGCTGGAGGCCAGATGGGGCAGTTTCCCGGGCTTGGCAACAGGCATAACGATTGCTCGTTTCCAAGTTGCCGGAAAATATTGGAATTTAAAGATGGAATTAATTATATATGTTAATTGCACGATGATTTTGCGGGGCAAATTTTTTAAAAGTAGGTTTTGAATATTATCGTGGCCATGCGCCTTGGTGGAGGGAGTGTCTAAGATGCACCTCTTGACGAAGCTGGGTTTCGTCAAGAGGTGTTCGACGGACGCCGGTGTGGCGGGAGGGTGCTGCAGGAATGTATCTACAGCACCGTCAATAAGTTCGAGTGTGCCTGGATCCGTGTCAGGCACCTGGTGGTATTGCTGAAACGCCGTGGCAGCCATTGCAGCAATATCACCATCTTCCATGGCTACCGACCCATTTGCATCTTCCAATGATGTAATAGGCTGATGGCGCTTGCGGAGATGTTTAGTAAGCCTCCAGAAAGAGCCATCCCTGACGTTGATCTTCGCCAGCCGATTTTGGTAAACTTTACGGTGACGATTAATCGACTGACGAATCTCAACATTCAGGCGCCTTGTGGCTACCCTGGCCTCCTCTTCCCGGGCTCGTTGGTAGTACCTTCTCAGCCTATTACGCTCCCGAATGTCATCAAGAATGTTCTGCGGAAGTTCGCTGCAGCGAAATGGATCAATAGCCCTTTTTAGGAGTCCGCCGCCTTCTGTATGTGAGTCGTTAGCTTGAGGATGGTTTCCTCCAGATCTGCAGTAGTCTCAGGATTGGAGAGCATGGTTCATCCTCTGCTGACTTCTTCTCTATACTTCCTCCAGTTAGCCTTTTCAAAATCATAAACCACTCTTCCCATGGTCCTGTGGCGCACCTCCCCCAGGTCGAAGAACACAGGCAGATGGTCAGAAGATAAATCACCAACTTGAAGGTCATCTAGCTGCGTAACGTTGGCCGTCAGCACCAGGTCGATAGTAGAGAGGGTGTTCCCATTATGTGGGATATGTGTTGGACCTGCAGTATGGTGAAGCAAAATGTTATTATTATTTATATACCCATTTAATGTATTGCCGCTGGCATTGTTGCGGTGGCATCCCCATGCGGCGTAACTGGCATTGAAATCACCAGCCATGACTGTCTTTCTCACTCTTGCGAACAAGATATCCAGCTGGTGCTGCTGCAGTCTCTTGCTAGGCGGGTTGTAGAAGCATACAACCGCGGTGTTATCGGCCAGCTGGATTGCCATCGCATCCAGGTCTTTCCAATCCGGAACATCCGTCTTCAGCGCCTTATACGGTATATCATGCCTCACCAGTATTGCCACCCCCCCGTGCTGATTATTTCCCCTCTTCTCCACCACCGTGAATGCCCTCACGGAGAGATGTTGTCGCGCTGTCAGCCTGATCTTGCAGATCAGCGCAATATGCACGTCCTTATCATGAAGATCCAGATCTCCAATTTTCTTGGAGATGCCGTCAGAGATCCACAACATACACTTAGTGACCATTGAAGCTGGTGGCATTGAATTTTTCAATGGCCTCGGCCTTCTCAAAGTTAGCTTTGCAGCTCTGCAGGTCTGTCTTAAGTTTACGCAGGCCTTCGGCAAGCGCCCTCAAGTCCACCAGCTTCTTTATGTCCGCCAATGTGGTGGCTATGTCGGTCATAAAATCCAAATCACCACGGATTTCGGCATCTGGCACTGATCGCATCATTGACAGGCACTGCGCAGCATCTGGTAGAGGCACTACGCTGGTGGAGCACTTTTTACACTGAATGGCCAACTTTTTAGAGGTATGCGGCTCAATGTATATTCTCGTGTGCTGCAGGTACCTACACTGTTTCTGTACCTCTTTAATGCCAACTTTTTTACTTACTACAGCCATAAACATGGGATACTTACTGGATTTAAATTTGGTCACCGTCCCAACGAGTATACCTAAATCCATCATCTCGTTCTTTACATCTTCTGCTTCAACGTCACAGTGAAGGCCTTTGATCACATAGGCATTGGCTTTTTCGCTTTTATATGTAAAGAACCGGACGGTGTTCTTGTACTTCCGTATGTACTCGTCGTAATGAGATTTACTTTTGTAATATACGAGCGTGTTTTCACCCGCAAATTGGATATAATAATCTGTAGATATCTCACCTATCATTTTTTTAAATTCATCAAATTTCTCTTTGATCCTGGTAGGGAAGCAGATAGGGGGTGATTTATAATCCCTCACTTTGGGTGGTTGGGAAAGAGATTTGTTGCTGCATGACGCATCATTGCAGCTTTTCGCGTCTTCGCCACTTGTCGCATCCTGACATGATATCTCAACGTCAACAATTATCGTCATCTTGCTGCCCGGATAGCGGCCCAAACCTGTTCTCACCAGTGACTCCGTAAACTGTATCGCTTGTCTGGCTATCACTGCAACTCTCGCGGTGTAGTTTTTTTGTATGTGTATGTTGTGTTCAATTGGCTTTGTGACAGCATCATATCGCGTTTTATGATGCCGCGGTGTTAATCACTTTGCTCCCAACAGCGAATGGCAAGTCGATCCGGGATTAAACTCTCTGAAAAAATGTCACCGTCCCTCCAGAGAATTGAACCCCGGCGCCTATCGTCCTCTCACAACAATAGTCAGCCGCCTAACCACTGCGACCATCGACCCGTTAAAAGCCTTATTAGGAATTCACGTACAATAGGTTTAAAAATAATAATTTTGTTGGCTTTATTAAAATAACTTTCTTTGTACTATGATTGTGGAAATGTTCATTGTTAACCCAGTTATAATATTCGGCACTTAAATTTGGATGAAGTAGTATTAGGGAGATAATATTCGCCGCAAACCGATTTTATATGTATTCTCCCTATATGTCCCACTGGGCCGTGGAGACCCTGTATAAAATTACTTTGTTAAAACCAACGTGTTAATAGCTTACGGCTCCCTAACAATATGTTATTATTACTAATGCTGTGGGTAATGATAGTAATAATGGTAAGATGGATGCCTAGCACTATCTCCTTGTATAAAAAATGTAAATATTACATATCTGTTTTTTTTAAGTAAATTCTATTTCTAGCATAAATAAGTTTACAACTGCAAGGATTTGGTCTAGTAACTGTCAGAAGCAATGAATATGTGCATCCTTGCTCAGTTTTGTTCTGATCGCATGTTGGCGGTCAGGAGCGTGGAATTACGGACACAAATAACTGGCTACTGTAAATATGTCTACATAACCTAAAGCTACAAGTGACAGTAAAATACCCGATTACAATAGTAAATATTTTGACAAAACTGCTGTACTAATTGTCTGGAATTCCATGCTTCCAACTGTACGATAGTTTGAACAACCTAGAAAGGATATTTTCATTATTAGAAATGATGTTAAATTGTTGGACGCTGTATACTTGTATACAAAAGTTGACGCGAAGAGTAACAAACTCCTTTGCTTGTATCATAAGTGACATTTTTGCGCGAGAAAGAGGTTGCGTTTCTACATGTGCAGTATAAACTTTGCCTTTCATAAATCCATACAAGTAAGAGTCAACGATATTAAGAGCAGATGATCTTAGTAACCAGTTTACTAATATCTTGCGTCCAATCCAGTGTGTTGAAAACTAATTATTTAAAAGTTTACGTACCTCATAAAGTTAAAGGCGCATCATTATGTAGAAACCATATTTGTTATCACATAGCTAAATCAACATCCTCTAGAAATTGTGAAGGGTATACCGAATCCGGTAAAGAGGTGTGTAAATGCGTTTATGGCTTTGTTATCAACATTACCTTACCGTAAATAATATTGCGTTGCGATCTAATGAAGCATTGCAACAATAATTTATGTATCCCGTTTAAATGATGTGTCGATTTTTGAGCTTTCAACTCTGCAGCCATTTGGCTGATATTAATATGTAAGTATTTTGCGACAGAATTTAAATCATTTTCGATTTATCTGCACCACCGTGCATATGAACACAGTGAGCAGATGATACTAGTTTCATTGTTACTGCTTCATCAATCCCTAGACTCTCGGATTCGACGTGTGCAGTCGTTGAACATATAAGTTGGGGGAAATCACAACAGTTTAAAATAAATACTAAATACTGATAAAACAGGACTCTTACGTTTTCACACACTCTTTGTAGCATGTATGTACGGCTTTTTAATAAATATATACCAGAGAAAGAGTGTAGATTTTCTGAGTTTGCAGTTGGATAGCAGGTTAAGATTCGAGAACCATTGTGACAATTTGGCTAATCGATTGAGTTCAGTAATAATATATGCAATTAAAAATCTTAAAGATCAAGTGAACTTCCAAAGTTTGAAAATGCATCGCGTACGTCGAATCTCAATTGCGTTATGGGATCGTGTTTTGAAGTTCCAGTGCTAATGTGAGGAATTTGTTCGTACTACAAAAACGTATAATTAGGTGTATGCTAGATCTGACTCCGTTGATTTCCGGTAGAGAATATTTTAAAAATCGTTTTACTTGTCTCTATATACATATATGAACTTATTATGACTTTCTTAAAAAAAAACGAAAACTCTTTCACGAGAAACAGCGTTGTATGAGACAAGTCCGATGTATAAGGCTACTGTTGTTTACAATAGGTTGCCTAACAAACACAAACAAAACAAATAAAGAATTCCTGGTCACAAATGCCTTCTATAGATTGGACAATTATCTAAGTATGTGATGTGCGACTATTCGTTTATTCTGATTGTTTTGTATTTATATATGTACGAGTATGTACAGGGGCCAGCTTTTAAATCGACACCATCGCAAGCTAATGTCGACCTTATATATCTACTAATAATAATATCTAGTACTATAAATCCTAACTGAAGGTTGCACAACGTAACGTCCTCTACATTGCTATTAAGGTTTAGGAAATTCCGTAACGGTATCGATTATGCTGCTGTCCACCGTACCTCCATACTATGTGATTTACCATTTTATATTTTGTTAGGTACAGTATATTTTATTATGTACCCTCAGTGAGCAAAAAATATTGGGACACGATGTTGCCTTAACCACTTTCAAAATTCTAAAATTTACTTATTGTAAGCATACTTTGCTGTCATATGCCAGATTTTATTGACGTTTACAAAATTGACGGTGTTGTTTTGCATAATCAGATCCGATAATCTGTGAAAAAGCATGTTGAATGTAAAAATAAATTTGTGATTCGTGATTTTTTATCTGAAAATACTACATTGTTACATAAATTTACATTTACTACAAATTGTTACGCCAATCCCTATCTTTGCTGCTTGTTAACTTCTGTCAAGTACCTACCTATATTTTGTTAGTTGCACAACGAAGTTTATTTGTTCCAGTGCACTAATTGCTGTTTCGAAGGGGTTTTTACGCAGTAAATTTAATAAATTTGTGTCTTCCTGTTGAGTCGAAACATTGCGCCTTCCAGATCCTTGCCTCCTGACAATTGATTCAAATTCAATAAGTTTTCTCTTTTATTACACTACCGTGTTTTTACTAATTTGTAATTCGGCAGCTATAGTCCTTATTGGAACACCATCGGTCAATCTGACTTGTACCATCACTTTCCGATGGGCACCTTAGATAATATAATACGATAATACCACAGAACATACAGAAGCGACACTTATGGCGGTGTCTTTGATCTTTCATTGACAAATCTGGGAGACCTTGACGGCCATTTAAACGTAGGTATTAAGCGTACAAAGCATATAGGTTGAAGGAAATATCTACACAAATATGGCGGAAGCAGCGCATGTGCACACAGAATTTTATTTTAGCGGATTAAAGGGTGTCGCTTCTGCGTGTTCTGTGATAATACTAACGTACTATAGATACGACAGAAGGTCCCGTGTACTGTCGTCAAAGTTTTGGTACTCACACATTGCACCAGATTTCACTGGCATTGCTTTTTGAAATTTGAAATATGAAAAAGCGCGAAATTGAATGTCATTGTGACATTGTAGTGTCATTCTGATTTTGTATGTTGCGTCGCAAGCGACTTTGAAAACAGTATCAGTAGTACTTACACATATATGGTAATTTTTGTGATATTCTTGGAGGAGATATAATATAAGTTGAAAGATTACGTTGAACGTGGTACAGTTTAAACCTTAAATAGTAGTGTTAAATACTGTTTCAGGATGAAACTATCGTTTCTGTTGAATTGACAAGAGCTGACATACACTAATTTTGACATAAACCAGTGACACTTTATTTTCATATCGCATTATCCCATACAAATTGAAGCAGTACAAGAAATGTTTAATGTCTTCAAGGAGATAACACCAGATGCAATATACTTCACCAAGGTGAGTGCAGTATATAACATCCAATTAATAGGTAAAATACAAGATGTGTTATTAAATTCTGTTATGGTTTAGACCTACATTCTAATAGTAGCCGTTAGTGGCTGTCTGAGATTGTTAGAACTTGAATATCTTTTGAGATCATTTTTATAAATTAACCTTCGGTTTCGATATTACAGGTATACGTGACATATATCATCCAAATTGAAACTTCACGAGAAGCGTTAGGAATTTTATTTTTGAAATTTATTTTGAAATTTTATTTCGTCGTGTTCCACGAAGATAACATTTTTGTAAACATATTTTTGATGAATATATAGGACAATATTCAGAAACTATATAAAAGCGCCTTGTTTTTTAGTTTAAAAATTAGAAATTCAATGTTCAATAATAAACAAGATTTTCGTGCCCCAGTATGGTCTGTTTTAAATTTAACACATTTCACTAGATGGCGCAGAAACACGTCAACAAAATTTTATTAGAAGTGTCCAACCTATAGAGAATGAAATGTATATAGGATAACAACTTGTACTACGAAAGCCTATTGATAGGGGAAGGTAGTGGGAGGTAAAATTAGTTATTATTATTTTTTTTTAGTATTGTCAACTGTTTGTATGACAGCAATGTCAGTGGTTATGTCAAATACTATGGCAAGTTATAAAACCACTTTATAATTTGCACTTTTTCATTAATTGTGTATTCCATTAGGATAGTTTGATGGTTCGGTAAAGTATTTGACATAACCTCTGACATTCCTGTCATATAATAAGTTGACAATACTAAAATGGATACATTTAATTTTAACCCCCACCACCCTCTCCTATCAATAAGCTTTCGTAGTTCAAGTTGTTAGCCTGTATATTATCTATGGTGGGCACTCAAATTCGACATGTTTTAGCTTTAAATTAACCCCTGTCACTTTTGACATTTGTTCCCATTTTATCAATCAAGTTTACATTAGAAATTCCTATGTCCCAAGATTTTTTGCTAACTGACCGACAATATTGACAATGTTCATGTTTCTTTTGTCAACGATGACAATAAATATATAATAATAAAAAGTTGTATTCAAAAGCCACCTCAATTATTTCTCTATTTCAACGTTTTTTTTTCAATTATTTTAATTTATTAAAAATTTGTTTTTAATACCTCAATAAAACATTTTAGTATTGTAACGTTGCTAACGTACTTAAGATCGTAGTCACGTCAAAAGTCATTTTACACGTCAATTGGCATGCATTACAAACATAGATAATATAATACTAACGTACTATAGATACGGCAGAAGGTCCCATGTACTGTCGTCAAAGTTTTGGTACTCACACATTTCACCAGGTGTCGCTAGCATTGCTTTTTGAAATTTGAAATATGAAAAGCGGGAAATTGACATTATATTGTCATTCTGATTGTATGTTGTGTCGCAAGCGTCTTTAAAAACAGTATTAGTAGAATATGGTAATTTTTGTGATATTCTTGGAGAAGATTTTTGAATAAAAAAGAGATAACAACAAGAACAAAAATGACGGTGTATCAAGCAGTATACTTACAAGTCTTAACCTATGGAGCAAAAAATTGGGTACTTGATGAAAGACAAACAAAACGACTACAATCCAGTGACATTAGACAGATGCTGACAACAAAATCATTAAGAACTGAAGTAGAAGAAAAGAAACTGGAGACACTTAATCAGAATGAATGAAACTAGACAGCTGAAGCGGGTATGGAAGGTTAAGGAAAATCGGAAAAAATCGGAGGGGACGACCCAGAAAAACGTGGAACAGCAGTACGGATGAACTTCTGAAAAAAAGAGGAAAAACATGGAACGAGGCGAAGGCCCTAGCCAGAAACAGGACAGAGTGGCGTGAATTTGTTGAATCTGTGGAACTAAATTAAGAGAACTTTACACCTCGACACCTTCGGGTATAAGGGGTCTTTAATTATGTATGTATGAAGGATTATGTTGGACGTGGTTTAGTTTAAACCTTAAATAGTCGTGTTAAATACCGCTTAAGGATGAAACTATCGTTTCTATTAAATTGACAAGAGTTGACATATTAGTTTTGACATAAACCAGTGACACTTTATTTTCATATCCCATACAAATTGAAGCAGTACAAGAAATGTTTAATGTCTTTAAGGCGATAACACCAGATACAATATACTTCGCCAAGGAGAGTGCAGTATACAACATCCAATTAATAGGTAAATACAAGATGTGTTATTAAATTCTGTTATGGTTTAGACCTACATTCTAATAGTACCTCTTAGGATCATATTTATAGTCCGTGCTTGAGGTCGTGTCGATGCTTGAGCACGCGATTTTGACATAAATGTCATTAGAAATCTGTCAAAATCGCGTGCTCAAGCATCGACACAACCTCAAGCACGGACTATAAATATGACCCTTAGTGGCTTTCCGAGATTGTTAAAACTTGAATATCTTTTGAAATCATTTTTATAAATTATCTAACCTTCGGTTTCGATATTACAGGTATACGTGACATATATCATCCAAATTGAAACTTCACGAGAAGCGTTAGGGAATGAAATTTTATTTCGTCGTGTTCCACGAAGATAACATTTTTGTAAAAATATTTTTAATGAAAATATAGGACAATATTCAGAAACTATATAAAAGCGGTTTGTTTTTTAGTTTAAAAGTTAGAAATTCAATTTTCAATAATAAACAAACTTTTCGTGCCCCAGTATGGTCTGTTTTAAATTTAACACATTTCACTAGATGGCGCAGAAACACGCCAACAAAATTTTATTAGAAGTGTCCAATCTATAGAGAATGAAATGTATATATTATCTATGATTACAAACCACCTAAAAAAGATGTACAACTCTATTGAATCAGCTGATCGAAAAAGTTGCGGGGCAAGGAGCCACGTGCCAAGATCGGGGGAGGTGAAAATTTGGCGCAAAAGGGTAGGCAACCAACATTTCCATTCTGTATGTAATTTGTATAAAAACTAGTTGTATATTTTTATTTACGCAAATAACTTTCTTTCTACTGACGGTTTATGATCGATTAACGAACAATTCTATGCCACTACGTTTTATATGTTTATTAACAAATAAAAGCCTAGGTGCGCAAACCGATCACTAACCGTTCGTCGAAAGAAAAAACCCATTATACACTGGAACCTCGCTTATCTCCGCGCTCACTTATATCCACCCTCATTGATATCCGCACTATAGCGCTCATTTATATCCGCTCGGCATCCATCACCTGATAGTGCACGTATTCACATGAGCCAATCGCGCTGATTGGCTCATGTGAGGCCGTGCTACGCGCTGTAGCACGGCCTTTCATCTCCGCTAACGGGATAAGAGTGGGGACCCCTCTTGAGCCGATGTAAGTGAATGTTTACGTTTCCCGACCGCGGATATAGACGAGATTCCAGTGTATTTCCATACAACGACGTAAACACGTGAGGTTTACAATTAGACAAAAATGGACGAACGAATAAAATCGCGCATGTGCATTGGAATGTTTTAGGAAATTGGATATAAAAATAATTTCTTGTCGCTATCACCGCTGTTTTGACTTGCAACTCACTAATTTTCAACAGGATTCAGGTCTGGACTCTTTGAACACCATGGTAGTATCTCTACCCTTTGCTCTTCTAAATATTCCCGAACAATATGTGCCCGATGAATTGGGCAATTCTCGTATTGGTATATAAAATGTTCACCAAAAATACAGCGGACCGAAGGAAATAAACATTCTCTTAATATGCGGCGATAAATTACTGCATTTAATCTTTCACTTCCGGACCTCTGGCACTAACCCAACACCAAAACTTTACCTTAAAATGATCCAATCTGCTTGTCTTCTTGGTATAACGTACATCATGTCTGGTTCGCTAGATCGGTAAACTTTTAAAATTCTATTATGAGTTGACTGAAAAGTTTTTTCATCTGAAAAAACCACGTTATCCCAAAAAATCATTCTGACGTGTTACATATTCCAAAGCAAATTGTAACCTTTCTTGTTTATTGCCATCAGTTAGCCAAATTTTATTTGTAGCACAGCGATTTTTTAATTCTGACTATCGAATACTCCTTCGAGTTGTAGTACTTGAACCGGGAAATTTTGTGTCTTGTGCAGCTCTGATTGCCGTTTCAAAAGGGCTTCCTCTAAGTCAGTATGTTGAAGCGCGCTCAAAATTTTTGGTCGACCTGATCCCCGTTTTCTGCCTATGACTGTATTTCCTCCAATCTTCTTCTTTGCGCGAAATATTGTCGTTTTACTGACTCCTAACTCACCCGCAATTTTCCGTGTGCTTACAGAATCATTTATACGAGCGTAAATCATACTATTTAACTGCGGCATCAATAAATGAAAATAATAGTTATACATTATTTTATTAATTACGTGAACGCTGATGAAAATAACAAATGTTATTTGACACTTATACGAAGGCGACCTGAAATGTTTCCAGAATCGACAAGAAAAACACGGCATTGGTGTGGTTTTTTATTTTTATTTTTCGATGTAGTCTCCTCGAAGATCAATACACTTTTTCAAAGGGTGCTCCAGTCTCTTCAAGCAGTCGGAAAAGTAAGATGTTTCGAGGTCTGCAAAATAATCATCTGTAGATGCAATGACCTCATTTGAGGCAAATCTCTTTTCTGTTAACGATTTTTTCAGGTTTGGGAGTAGGAAAAAGTCGCTGAGGGCTAAGTTCGGTGAATATAGAGTATGAGAGACTCATTCGTAGCGCAACTCACTCAATTTGGACACGACGATGCGGGATGAATGAGCCGCTCCATTGTCGTGGTGGAAAAGCATTTTTTTCCGCTGCAAACGAGGCCGTTCCTCTTGCAATACAATAAATCGTTGTAGTACTGCTTCGTGATCGTCCTTCCGTTCTGCAGGTAGTCGATGAGGATCACACCTTGGGAATCCCAAAAAATGGTCGCCATGACCTTTCTGGCCGGTGGAACGGTCTTTGCTTAGCACTCCTTTGACTGTTCTTTGGTCTCCGGTATGTAGTTGTGGATCCAAGTCTCATCCACGGTTACAAAAGGCATGACGAATCCCTGGAATGCGTTGAATCCTGGTCAGACGCCGAAATGGTCACCCGATGTCGTTGTTGCTCCGGTGTGAACAAACGCGGTACCTATCGCGCGGAAAGCTTTTTCATGCCCAAAATTTCGTGTAGGATATGGCCAACGCGTTCCTATGAGATGCCTGTTGTCTCTGCTATATCTTTCAGCTTCAATCGACCATCGGCTAACACGACATCATGAATCTTGTCGACCGTTCCGTCGTTGGTAGCGGTTTTAGGGCGTCCACTGCGTGATTCGTCACTTGTGCTTGTGCGGCCACTGAAGTCTCGCTTACCCAGAAACTGATGGTCGAAAATGATGCAGTAGATCCGCTATGAACCTCTAGCAAAATATTTCGAACTTCTGTGGCTGTTTTCTCAGCCACTGAGAAGTGTTTTATCAGTGCACGAAATTCGATTTTATGCATTTTTGCGAAATCGCCTGACTTGCTACACAAAACATACTCTTAAACAACAACTATAGTCCAACCTATAAAACGTGACCCCTCAAGCAGCACCGTCGATTTGTTGTGTGCATTCCCAAACAAAAACTGAGCGCGCCAGTATTTAAATTAGACCTATCATGTCAAATAAAACAAAGATTTGACAAACAAGTAAAAGATCACTACACAAAACAGGACTGTACACAGTTGTCAAACATGGTAAGTGTGGGCTAGGAGGGGTGCGAAGCAAGACATTATTAAATTAGTTTACATACTTTCCGGGGGTCAGATTCACTTGGTCGTACTATATTGACAGTAGACGTCTGAAATTTTGACAGTTGCTATAAAAAAACGGTTGCCCTTGCCGACCAATGAATCCACTTCAACCTTCGTGCGCCATCTCTTGCCGATTCCGGAAACATTTCAGGTCGCCCTCGTATATTATTTGAATATTTGAATTTGACGTTTATATATTTAATACATACCCACATTCACACAACCCATATTAGTTACGTAATTATTATTTGATATTGTTGTATGATTCATGATAACCCATAATTTTATTAGTTGCATTTATTCGAACGGCAAACCCTTTAAAAATTGAGCAACATCATCAGTTTTTTAAGAAACAGGCCACCGGATGGAATATCGAAAATCAGTGATTAATCTTTTTCTTAAATGAAACATTTTATTTATTATATATTATTTTTTGTTTGGAACCACTATTAAAATGTGGCACAGGAAAAATATTAGTTAAAATTCTAAAATTTTTTTAGCACACTAACTTTTAGCCGAATTTCTATTTTTTTTTATAACACTACAACATTCTTTTAGACACTTCTTGACTGAGAGTCAACTACTCGTACACAGATTTTTTGAGGTACCTATACACGCTAACAACTTGAACTACGAAAGACTATTGATAGGAAAGGGTGGTGGGAGTTAAAATTAAATGTATCCATTTTATTATTGTCAACTTTTTATATGACAGGAATGTCAGTGGTTATATCAAATATTTTACCGAACTATCAAACTTTATCCTAATGGAATACACAATTAATGAAAAACTGCAAGTTATAAAGTGGTTTTATAATTTGCCATAGTAGGTATTTGACATAACCACTGACATTCCTGTCATACAAACAGTTGACAATACTAAAATGGATATATTTAATTTTACCCCCACTATAATATTATACCTTCTCCTATCAATAGGCTTTCGTAGTTCAAGTTGTTATCCTGATGTTGATACTGATTCTAGATTATGTAAACGATAAGATAATTATAATCTTATCATGTTTATTACCAACGTCTAAAATTATATCAGCGGTAGAAACTCAATGTTGTTTATATGAATATTTTTGTTATACAATATGCTGAAAATATGCTCATACACTTGAGTAAATAATATTAAGTTTAAGTAATCATTCTTATTTTTTATTTATTACATTACCACATAGTAGCTATATTATACAATTAATTTCCCTGTGAAGTACCTACTTCCAAACAAAATTAAAATCAATCAAGGAATAAAAAAACGATTGTTGTGGATACTTCTCTCTTAATACAAACATTATAAATATGAGTTAGAATATGAAAAACAACTTCTTAGACTCGCATTTTGTTTGAATATCTGTGTAGGTATGTAGTTTCAGTTTTTGCAAAATTTCAAATGCTGTGTAGGTAACAAGAATTTTAGTATTGGGTTTGTTTTCCTTTATACATTATATTATATTATTAATTTGTTTACTTTCGAGTTTTATTCGAACGTAACTGTTAGTGAAACTGTTTTTAGTGAAGAAATAGCAAAAAACGATCAATTTAAGTAGTACATATAGATCAAATTTTAAAACAAAAAAAATGAAAAGGTGGCCATCCATACGTTGGTTTCATGATTTTTACATACATATGAGGTAGAAGGTTTACTGACTATACATTTATGTATAATTCTTAAGGTTTAAAAATATCGGCAATGAATAAACTTTAGAAACCAATACACGACAAAACACCCGTAGCCAAAACCTATGGTAAAATTAATTAAAAGATTTCCGTTGTATATATAAATCAACTCTCAAATTTATGTTATTAGCCAAATGAAACTGAATTTTTTACATTGATTTCTTATAATTCGATTAGATTGGTACATACATCCCTAAAAAGATTTGAAAATTAAATATAATACATTTTTGCAATGAAACTTCTATTTTGTGATATAATAAAATTAAATATATTTTAAATAAATGCAAGTAATGATGTTTCTCTTAATCGTTTTAAATCAAGGACATATAAACGCTTACGGATATATATTGTATATGCGTACGGTACATACCTTTATTTTTGTAGATACAATAATATTTTGATGTTGCTTCTTGCACTGCTCAAATTTCTATGATGCTGCGCAGTTACGAATGTTGATATATAAACTCTTTCCAACCTCCTATTCCTTTATCGTGTCCATAGATATATAAATAGCCAATAACAATTAAATATTAAGCAGTAAGTAATATTGTAACTTCGAATCAAACTGTATAGAATCATCACGATATATGTAGTTTTATTGATTGTTTTATACTGGATGGTGGAAAATTCATACTTGATTTAGTAATTAGAACTTTAGAACTGATGGGCCATTTATAAACTTAATATCTGCAATATGCTGTGTAGTCTTATTTATTATTAACAACACTTTAATAAATATTGGACTGTTATTACATTTTGCTTTATGATATAGCGAAGGTATTGTATAGGTGGTACGGTGGTTTTTTACTGTTTACAGTTTATCTAAAGGTGACTGACTGCAAATTCTATTCTATATTCAATAAACGACACAAAACGACTAAATAATGACATTTTACGTGAAGTAGGGAAGGTGTACTATATGATAGATAGAAAATCTGAATAGTTTATAGCACGATTATTTCAAAGAATATTGATTAGAATAAATAGAAAGATCTATCAAAACCTGGATTTATTTGTTGTTACCGTAGGAATTCGAAAAATGCTTGGATAGGTACAAACTGATTTGTGTTGAAATAAATATTTTGGGATCATTTTTATTTTTACACTTCTCTCCGTTACATGACATCTGAGCCTTTTTTAAATACAACCCCCTTCCCTTTTTATTGGCTTTGAACAGATCAAAAAAATATGATTTAAGTAATATGCACATGCTTAGCTTTCTAGCCAGCCATAGTTTCCGAGATATACCGAAAACTTAGAAAGTAAAATGTAATAGAATGTAGGCTTTCACGGCCATTGTTCCATAAAGATGTATCTTTCGGGTGTTGCCGTGGTCGTTTTAACAAACTTGACATTTCGCTGATCATATACTGTCAGCTTCTTCAGAAGTTCTCTAAAGACTGATGCTGATGTCTTCTGCTCCTCGTTATATACCCAGTTCCTGCTCCGCTCTAGTGATGCGTATCCGTTCCAGTCCGCTGAACCGTGTCCGTTATCGTCCTCTGATCCGTATCCGATGCTTCTCCTCGATTCGTGTTAGATGGTCTCGGTTTATACCACAAAGACTACAAGAGGATATAATTGACCTCGCAAGACTGTGTTTAAACGCCATCTATTTTCTGTAGAATGGAGATTTCTACGAGCAGAAAGTCGGCGCAGCCATGGGATCACCACTCTCACCAGTCATCGCTAATATTTTCATGGAAACTTTTGAAGAAGAAGCCATCAGCTCTACAGACAAGAAACCGAAATGTTGGTACCGCTACGTGGACGACACATTCGTGATATGGCCTCACGGTATGGACAATCTACATGAATTCAAGGAACATATCAACGGACAACGTGCCAACATCAACATTACGATGGAGATAGAAGAGAATGGCTGCTTACCTTTTCTGGATGTATTGGTAAAACGCAACAACAGTCAGAAAGTCGAGACATGGAGTATAACGCAAGAAGACACATACGGACCGATATCGACACGCAACCTCACATCACCATCCACAACAGAAACGATCTGTGGTCATCACACTGTTACACAGAGCGGAAATAATTAGTGACGCAACCAACAAAACCGTGGAAATTCAACATGTGAAAAATGCACTGCAGAGGAACGGCTACAAATCACAGGAGATTCGAAAATTAGCCAGAGCTAAAAAGAAACAGAAGGATGACCCAGAACTAAAGCCAGCAGAATACACACACCTGTCATATATTGCTGGAGTCACGGACCGGTTGAAGAAAACACTAGAGAAGAAGAACGTCAACGTCAGGTTCAGCACAGTCAAGAAAATAAAAGAACTGCTTCCATCCAATAAAGACCCGATGCCGACTACAAGCTAAAGGCATCTAGGAACTTCAATGCCAGTGCGGGAAATCGTATATTGGACAAACTGGGCGCAGTATACAGTGCTGATTCAAAGAGCATCGCAGAGATGTCGAACAGAGAAATACTGGATAATATCCAGTAGCTGAACACTTCCACATCGGAAGCGGTCACGTAATCGACTACAGTGACGTAATCGACTACAGTGGCGTGAAGATTCTAGCCAGAAGCAATCACTACTACCCACGGATAGTGAGAGAATCCCTGGAAATAATGCAGAACCCAAATAACTTCAACCGAGAAGACGGATACAGATTGAGTAAGGTATGGAAGTTGGCACTGGAGAGCCTGGAGCAGCAAGGACCATCAAAGTCCACGACACCATCTAACACGAATCGAGCAGAAGTATCGGATACGGATCAGAGGACGCATTACTGGAGCGGAGCAGGGACTGGGTATATAACTAGGAGTAGAAAACATCAACATCAGTCTTTAGATAACTTCTGAAGAAGCTGACAGTACGTTCAGCGAAACGTCAAGTTTGTTACAACGACCACGGCAACACCCGAAAGATACATCTTTAAGTAAAATGTATTTGTAGTAAAAAAATATTGATGAAAAAAGTTACTGTACATATTTTTTTTTGTTTGTGGTGGGTGGTAGTTGCAGCGACTTTTTAAGCAGCATTGGTTATCTAACTACGACTGTAACTTTTGCTGTAGTTTGTGCGTGTGTAAATGTGTTCAATAGCCTTGTTACAGCATTATCTCGCCATTTATAATGCTGTCCTGTTAATCATTTTGCGGCTAATAGAGAATGGTAGATCGATACAATTCTCTGAGAAAAAGTTATAGATTTTTATCGGAAAAGAGCTCTTTGCGTTTTGTCGTTATGAAACAAGCAGAAAAGACATACCAATCGCTGCTTTCAGATAATAAAAATTAGAGAAGACAAATGAGTACCTATTTGTAGTAAAATTGAAGTTTCGTTCGATTTATCGCATCATAATTGTCAAAATGGTTCGACGTTTTTCGGAGACACAAAGAATAGAACGTCTTATGATTAGAGATCGCGGTGATAGAACACCTATTTAATATGGAGTGTGCATTTATTTTTATAATGAATATCCTCTTAAAAAACTCTTCTAAAAACGTCACTTAGTGGAATCATAAGAAAGTATGGCTGGGGTATGTTAGTTGGAGTAAGTTAGAGATGACCGATAACTAGGCAACCTGCCGTTCCGAAAAATGTTAAGCTAAATGTGAATTGCGAGAAAAGGTTACCGTATTTCCTCACAAGCTGCTGCAGCAAATAATGTGTTGTAAATGTGTTGTTGTAAAAAATCTGTTTTAACATTATAAATAGAAATGACATAATTACAAAGCTAATTTAGTTCACGAACTGCACAAAGATCATATGATCGTAAAGTTTAGTATTGCGAACAAATGATGAATCTCTGCAACAGCAATGAAGGATTTGCTAACCAAATTCACCAAACTGAATAGACAGAATTGTTTTTATTCGTCGAAGTGCAATCTTCAGTGGATGATGGAAGCTAATACCCAATTTTCGGCAAAAGTAGAAAGTAGGCGCAAATAGTTGGGGATAAAATTTTGGGAACTTTCTTCACTAGTAACTTGAAGCCAGACTAATCATATTTAGAGGTATTGGTATGGGAACTTGTTCCAACTTTGGCGGTTGTACTTCCAAATCAACGAGATCCTGACATTCTAAATGAAAGTTTGTGGTTACAGCAAGATAGTACGTCCTCATCTAAACGAAATCCTTCCAGGCAGGTGAATTCACAGAAGTAGTTTTGTTGAATGGAGTTCGCAAAGGTCAGGTCCGCAAATCTGGCCTCTTTAGATTTTTTATGAGTAGTAAAGTATACTAATCGGCCAACCATAATGACATGATTAAAGGAGCGAGGAAAAGCCAGCCAGAAGTTATCCAGAATGTTTGTTAGGCATTTTGAAATCGATTTGTATACTGTCGGGAACAAAATGGTAAATAATTTGTCTTTGTTCCTAATAAAAGTTTTTTTTTTTATTATTATTTTTGTCAGTCGTTTAATACATATTTTCTTACATCTTATCTGAAAACAACCGACTAGTATGTCAGTATTAGTATTAGCACTAATAGTTTACATTTCTTACTTTCTAAAAATTGATTCACAATTACAGATTAGGAGGTTACTTGGAAACAAGAACATGTTTGACTGTTGTGTTTGGAAAGAATTCTTATTGATTTATTTATGTGAGTATTGATACAGTTAGTGCTGAAGTAAAAGGCTACAATAATATCAATAAATTTTATGTCTGTCAATATCATGCAGATCACGTCGAAGAAAATAGAGAAGACGTACAGAAACAAGAGTATGTTTTGCGAATGGTGGCGTATAAGTAAAGTAAGAAAATAGAAAATGCGATTTTTTACGAAAATAAAATAGGATGACTCAATTGAATTGCACATCCCCTTGGCAAAACATGTAGGTCCAGGAGTTGACTTTATTATATTTTTAGCTGCTGCTCTTTCTCCCGGTAGTTACACTGACTCCGAAGACCATTCTAAATTACTTTTAAATGTATAAATACGTAATGACGAACTGCTTGTAGCTGTTATTGCAGATGCAGAAGTTTTGTTGTCAGAAGAACTCTCTGATGTTTCGGACATCTCTTCTTCGACATAATCTGATTTGTTATTATCTGTGGATAGGGTATTTCCATCAGGTAATTCCCTATCATCTCCGCTTATCTTTTCTGCTATTTCTTCTAATTCCCGCCGAGTAAGCGGTCTTTTATATCCGTACGATATTATGTAAGAATTAGTAACCTTTAGCACACAAAAACTGTTGCAAACTAAAGTGTGTGCAAGTAGACTAGGGTTGTAGCCTACTGGTTAGAACAAGCGGAAACTTGTAAATGCAGGGGCTTTAGAGACCCGGGTGGTACGTGATGCTAGATTTTTAAATAAGTTAATTTTTAAATTCCAAAAGTCCTTTGAAATAAGAAAGAACTGAGTGAAGCATCACCTAACTACAAACAAAGTCACAAGACCGTTCCAAAAAATATTAATTTTCAGCGAAGATATCTTTGATTGAAAAACATGAACAGGCTTCTGATGCCCCCGCGGTACACGCAGGGTTAATATAAATTTAAAAAATAATACTCATGAGAATAGGTCCACTATAAAAATGTTTGCGAGTTTCAACTGGCATGATGTTAACGTGGAGAATAGTGATAGTGCGTTTCAAGTGTTCTACAACACTTTTTTTTATTACTTTAATATATGTTTTCCTTTAAGAACTTATCCAGTTAGCCCTCCGTCTAAAAACTCGCGATACAATAATGACTTAAAGCAGATGGCGGGACACATTCGTAGAATTTATGATTTATATAGATGTACGGGAAATCAAGTATTTCTTGAATTGTACAAAACTCAGACCATCCAATATAAGAAAGAAGTTGATAAAGCGAAAAAATCACATTACGACGACATGATCTCTAATTTTCACAATAAATCAAAAAGAGCTTGGACCATTATAAAAAAATAACGGAAAAAGTAATTGCGGTATAAATAATTTGTCTATTCGAGAGCATTAGGGGCGTTTATGCATAGAAATTGCAGCATTGTTGCAGGATGACTTTATAATCGACGCTGACCTTGAACCGAAACTTGCAGATTCTAATAACTCTTTTGACGCTTCTTTTTATCTGATGCTACTGATGAGGCTGAAGTTGGGAGTGTGTTGATAAGTATTGGAAATAAGCATTCGTCGGGTATTGATGATGTGCCATGTCTTGTGATTAGGTATGTCTCCGATTGTCTAGTAAAGTCATTATTGCTCTTAACAAATCGTTGTTTTGCTGAAGGTATTTTTCCCGATAGCCTAAAAGTAAGCAAAATCATACCAATACATAAAAAGGGTGATATGCACGATGCCACAAAGTATCGACCCATATCTCCGCCTCTAAATTTGAGATTAGTGAACTATCTAGAGAAATTTAAGATTATATCTTCTACTCAACATGGTTTTGTCGCCAGT
The DNA here is from genome assembly GCA_023690525.1 of Holotrichia oblita. Taxonomy (NCBI): domain Eukaryota; kingdom Metazoa; phylum Arthropoda; class Insecta; order Coleoptera; family Scarabaeidae; genus Holotrichia; species Holotrichia oblita. The sequence goes on along the minus strand of CM043015.1, from coordinate 128,207,315 downwards.
AGGTCCACATGCGGTCGGGCTCTTGAAAAAGTATACAATGATATGATGATAAGTATGACACTAAAAAGCAGTGGCTGCGGTATTTTTTGATCTTTCAAGAGCCTTCGACGTTATAGACTATTCACTTTTGTTAGCCAAAATGCAGAAAATTGGCATATACGGCGTAGTGTACGACTTATTTTCTTCATATTTATGCAATAGAAAGTCGGTTATTGCTATGACGATTGAAATAACGTGAAACAGGTGGTGCTTTCTTCAGCTTGGCAAATCACTTGTGGTGTTCCTCAAGGATCCATCTTAGGGCCCACATTATTCTTAATCTAGGTTAACGACTTACATCACTCTTTGTTGTCCTGTACACTAACCCAGTACGCCGACGATACAACCACTATTGTTGTGGGAGCAGATGTTGCAGATACTGTCTGCCTGTTATCCGCAACAAGATCAATCGTTGCAAATATGAGTGGTGTGAACAAAATAGTCTCATACTTAATTCAAATAAAACACATTTTTTTAATTCAAACTACATAACTACATCAGATGTGAAAAGCGTTTATGTACCTCTCAATGGGCAATCTATTCCCGAAAGAAACAATGTCAATTTTTTTGGTTTATTGGTGGATAATGAGCTACGATATGACGGACATTCTGCAATATTAGAAGGTAAACTATCAACGGCATTATATGCTATACGAAACCTGCGCGCGGTGGTGGTGTGGATACTTTGCGACTTTTTTTACTTTGCGTACGTAGAATCGCGTTTGCGCTATGGCGTAATATTTTGGGAAGCCGTCGCATGTGCCGGGAAATTGTTTATCTTACAAAAAAGAATTGCTAGGTGCATGATAGGTGTGTCTACACTTGCGTCCTGTCGTCCCATCTTTAGGGATTTATGTATTTTGCCTCTGCCTTGTCTATATATCTTTGAAATATTAAATTACTCCAAGTCACACGAGAATGATTTTATTAAAAACAGAAATATTTATAATAGTATGGAAACACGGTAGGGAAACGATCTTAGTGTGCAAAAACACAGCACAAAAACGTACGAAATGTGTCACAAATACAAAGTAGTCACTATATTCAACAAGTTACCAAAATTAATAAAAGCCATACAAACCACGCCACAATTCAAAGTGAAGCTGAGGGAATACCTCATGAGGAATATATTTTATAGTGTTGAAGAATATATGAATGCATAATGCATGCAATTAAGGAATGTAATTTAATAGAAATTTTTATTGCAGAATTGACAATGTCTATGTTCGCATGAACCACGATGATAAATTATTATTACTATTATTACCTGTTCGCACTTATATGGATAAAGGTTTTTCATGTAATTTGAATAGATAAGTGAGAGACGATTGAGTGGATACCCAAAATTTAACTTCTCTGGATTATATCTTGGGCATACTTGTGACTGCGTGACTCCACTTGCGAATTTGGAAGAATTAAAAGCACAAATACGCCAGGAAATTAGAAATATTACTGCACATATCATCAACAATGTTCGAAAACAATTTCTTAATTGCCTTTACACAAATATTATTCGTTTTTAATTTTTACGATAATTTTTTTTTATTTCGTTATGCAACCACCATCCATATTTATCTTGTCGTATGTAAAATAATCTATCAGGTTAAATTCTGCAATAAAAAATGGGGGTTGCATTAAAAAAAATAACAATGATATCATGTCTGCTTTTTATACGCCCTGTATATTTCAGTCTTACGTAAAAAAAACTCGAATTTGTGTAATTATATTGAATTAAAGTTACTGAAAATACTTCGGTGCTCTTACAATCATATTTTTCTAATTTTCCTAGTAGCACCAAACGTTGGTTAAACATCACCTCGACGTATCACCGATATGCCGTGCTTGGTGCGATATCAGTGACTCCATACCAAGATCGGATAAATATAAATATATGATATTGAGTAGACATTAGTATGCGATGTCCGGGTATATATCATGCCGACAGCGATAATATCGAGGGAAGATAGGTAGAATATCTGTCGCCGATATTGTATTTAACACGGAAACAGGTATTCACATGATATTAAAGACGTGTGTCACTGTGATATTGTCATTCGAATATAGGTTTCATGTTGGTTGCAAGTCAATCTTAGATGTGTGTCGATGATGTTTTCATTCGATGTTAGCTCTATGTCACGCCATATCATAACGCGATAAAGGAAAAGACAGGATCATGATGGCACAAGCGCTCCATTTCTGATAATTGATAATGAGCTGATATTGCACCCATCACACACAACAATATATGTTTATGAATGTCTTTCGAGATCGCAGTTTTTTTTTATCCCACTGAGCACTACCGAATGTCAAATTTATATTGTTGTTTTAAAGCGAAAGTAATCATTTATTAAATAATAATAATAAATTTTATTATTATTATGAGTGACGTCAAGTTGGTAGGCGGACATCTGGTACTTCTTACGTGAACGGTACACGGCATAGAACAACATGTAGAACAGTATAGCAAGCTAAGCACATCTAACATCTAAGTAAGTTTCTTTTTAATTAATTTAATATTTAGTCAATTTAAGGCTGTCTTGTATACGAACGATTAATTCAGTAATATATTTTCTAATTATTTATTACTCGAGAGCAAAAAAGTTATTTTGTTTTATCTATTTTAGGCTTCAAAGTTATAATAAGCAAGCATCTGTGAGGTGACATTGTTGTAGTTGTGTTGACATTAAATATATTTCATTTGTCAAAGTACTTATTTCTTCGTATTACAAAACACACCTTTATTGTTGTTATCTCTATGACATCAGTTCATTTAAAACATATATTTTTTAACTTTTAATGGTACATCGTTATGTTATTGGTATTGATATATCTATTGCGATGAGACATGTTCGTGTGGTCGTTTGCCTACATTTACTGAATTCTATAAGGTGATATTGATGCAATAGTATAAACTGCCTTTTCCTCAACATTAAATTTGTAGTAATGGTATTATAGTGTGACGTAGTACGTATATACACAGTAAAAACTGTGTACGTATTAATACCACTTTATAATTTATTTTCTAGTTACACTATAATTAATATTTACTACAAATTTAGTGTTGACGAAATAGCAGTGTATATTATTGCATCAATATCACCTTATAGCATTCAGTAAATGTAGGCAAACGCTATCACGAACGTTTCTTCTATCACGAACGTTTCTTATCACAACGACGGTACGATGCCGTATACAGATATATATCCAACATTCCTTTCCTCGAATGGGTGAGTATCGGCCGGACACATTGGGCCAACATCGCTTGCCGATCGAGCGCCGACTTTCTTCTAAATATCGGCCGACTATCATTGCGTGATATTTGCCAGCTATTGCAAAATGTTCACACTTTCGTATCGGCGTGATATTTCCAGCTAATATCATGCCGACTAATAGCCGACAGGGAGCCGATATTGGCCCAATTTTTTGTGCTACTAGGGATTTGTTAGAAGGAATATACGTCAGATCGCTTGAAAATGACACATTCAAATTCAAAACATTCTTTATATCTTCCTCGTCCGTGGAATTTACAAAACAATTTTAATCCATTGCAGTTGAAAGCTCACAATCTGGATACGTTACCTTGTATTTATTCCTTCTAACAGTCTGTGACATGATTTGTTGGTTTTACTCCAAATCCTTTGTGACCTTTGTGACAGGACTTGAGAAGAATGATTGTTTTTGTTCCACTGCGTTAATAATATAAAGGAGCTCGCACACTGAGGCGAAGCGAAGGGAAGCGCTGAAGCGAAGAGAAGATAAGCGAATTTATTACGCCAGAGAAAAACGCTCGTTGTCAAATCGGTGCCCGCACACTGATGCGCCGCGCGGACAAGCGAAGCGAAGAGCCGTCGCGAGGAAAGTTTTCAGAGCAACCAGTCGAAGTATCTCGCGCCGCTTCTCTTCGCTTCGCCTCAGTGTGCGGTACATAGAGACGGGAAGCGCCAAATCTTTAGGTTTTCGTTACTTATCGGATACTTTCGTTTCCCGATCAGACGCCAGTAGGCTATGACAAGCCAGTAGATTCGGTTGGTACTTTGTTTTAAAGGTATTGTCATGTTCTCGATCTCGATTCGCGACGGGGGTGAGCTGTCAATTCAGAAAGCATTTCCGTCTTATTACCACCATAATACCGTCAACACGAGGACAGAAGCGACGCGTAGGGTGCCTCCTGAAAAATAGGTGTAGAATTGTAATGTAATAAATAAACTTTTAATTAAGTATTTTTAATGTCTTGGAAATTATATATATATATATATTTTAACTATTATAAAAACGTCAATTAATTTTAAAATAAGTTAGTTATTTCCTTTTTTTTTTGTTAATTAACTAGTAAGCAAATGTTGATTGAGGAATAAAAATTAGGTTAGTCTCTAGAGAATTAATGTTGAATAAGTGAATAGTGGAACTTTGGTGGCTGCGCTCTGATTTCGAGTTCAAATATGCAGGGGCATATTTTTTTGGAAGAGGGGGTAATGCCACGGAAAGTTGCACTATATAGAAATAAGTAGATTTAAAAGATATCTAAAGAGGTCACAATCGGTACACCGGAACCTCGTTAGCGTTTTGCGAGACATCGGGCTCGCAAGGTGATCGACGGGAAGGTATCAGGATTCCGACGGTGACCTCGGAAGATGGTAGTTCTGTAAATAGTTTTTAAAATAAAAGTTTAAGGAGTTTGTGGTGTGGTTCTTTTGGAAGCATCAGCTCCAGCCCCAGAACAAGGTAAGTACCCTTCGTTATTATTATTATTAGAATAAGCGAGTGCTTCTAAAAGAACCACACCAAAAACTCCTTAAACTTTTATTACCCTAACAGATCAATTCCTACTTTTTCAAAAGGTTATTCTAATAATAATAACGAAGGGTACTTCCCTTATTCTGGGGCTGAGGCTGATGCTTCCAAAAGAACCACACTAAAAACTCCTTAAACTTTTATTTTAAAAACTATTTACAGAACTACCATCTTCGGAGGTCACCGTCGGAATCCCGATACCTTCCCGTCGATCACCTTGCGAGCCCGATGTCTCGCAAAACGCTGACGAGGTTCCGGTGTACCGATTGTGACCTCCTTAGATATCTTTTAAATCTACTTATTTCTATATAGTGGAACTTTCCGTGGCATTATCATGCACATGTGCATCAGGTCTCGCGTCTATTTCGCTTCGCTTCGCCTTAATGTGCAGACTTCGCTCGCGCGACGCTGCGCTTCCCTTCGCTTCGCTGCGCCTCAGTGTGCGAGCTCCCTAAGGCGAAGCGAAGCGAAATAGACGCGAGACCTGATGCGCATGTGCATGATACCTTTAAAACAAAGTACAACCCGAATCTACTGGCTTGTCATAGCCTACTGGCGTCTGATCGGGAAACGAAAGTATCCGATAAGTAACGAAAACCTAAAGATTTGGCGCTTCCCGTTTCTATATACCGCACACTGAGGCGAGGCGAAGAGAAGCGGCGCGAGATACTTCGACTGGTTGCTCTGAAAACTTTCCTCGCGACGGCTCTTCGCTTCGCTTCTCCGCGCGGCGCATCAGTATGCGGCCACCGATTTGACAACGTGCGTTTTTCTCTGGCGTAATAAATTCGCTTCTCTTCTCTCCGCTTCGCCGCGCCTCAGTGTGCGAGCTCCCTAACGCGAAACGAAGCGAAGCAAAATAGACGCGAGACCTGATGGGCATGTGCATAATACAATATTTAATTACCTACAACAGTTATTTTGTTATTGTGTGTGTGTGTGTGTGACAGTGACTTCATTAACATGAGCAGTTCCTCATCTGACATCTCTATGTACCGCACACTGAAACGAGGCGAAGAGAAGCGGCGCCGAGATACTTCGACTGGTTGCTCTGAAAACTTTCCTTGCGACGGCACTTCACTTCGCTTCGTCGCGCGGCGCATCAGTGTGCGGGCACCGATTTGACAACGTGCGTTTTTCTCTGGCGTAATAAATTCGCTTCTCTTCTCTTAACTTCGCCGCGCTTCAGTGTGCGAGCTCCTTAAGACGAAATACAGCACATATGTAGTGTTTTGTTTTGACTTTTACTTTTAAAACCAAAATATTGTTCATGATGTCTTTGAATTCGATAATATTGTAATCCATTTTTATTGCAAAATGTGATGACAAATTGTTCTTCACTGAATTATTAAAATATAATTTTGATTAAAATTCTTTTTTAACAATTATTTGTCGTCTTTGAATTAGTTCACTTAAAGGCTTCTTTTGCGATTTTGTAACGTATACTTCACAAGCATAACAAAAACTGCCCAGAGAATTTTTACAACCTCTTGAAAATCACACCTAACATAACTTGTGTAAGACTGCTCTCAAACTTTCTTAACTAAATGACAGTTCAGCGACATTTCATTTGTCTTTTGCCAGACCGCGTCAACTAAATAATAAATCAATTATTCCGCCGGATGCAACATTTATATCTGTATGTAACGATTGTACAAGTTTTGATTTTAGTAAATTTCGTCATATCCTATGTAGTTGCTGTAGCCCTCCACGGAATAGACGCGAACAGGATTGGGCTTGTTTTTAATTTTATATTAACCTTAGTAAAATCAAATAAAAATATTATTTTGGAAATGTGACGTGATACTCTATGTTAGAATACAGTTTAAAACAATCGGCTAGTACATTGAATGCAAATTTACAAGAATGATTTAGTCAGAAACTGCAAAAGAAAGCAGCTATAATACGCTTTTTCGAACGAGTTCCGATTGTTTTGTAATCGCCACGTTAAAACTAGCTATTCAGATGAAAGTGCTAAATCGCGTAGAGGTACCAAACTTGTGAACAATTTATTTATTTAGTTTAGAGCGTCGGAATTGAATCAGTTGTTTCAAGCACTGCGAATTAGCCTATTATATAATTTTATAGTACAATTGCATATTATTTTGTTTGTAATGTCAGCTAGAAAATTATCGCTTGCTCACTTGAACATTCGCTCACTTCTACCTAAGCTTAATCAATTAACTGAATTGATACATAATGGGAATTATGATATAGTTGCTATCAGTGAAACGTGGTTAAACGACGGCGTTTTTGTAGATGCGTTGAATATACATGGTTACGGGCTTTTTCGCAGCGATCGCCCGTCATTGGGGGGAGGCGTGTGTATATATGTATTATCGTGATCAATTTCAGTGTAGATATTTTAGAATCAGTAACGACATTGAGCAAATTTGTATTATTCTTAAATTTCAAAATCTATCGTTAGCGGTAGGCGCTTTTTATAAGATCCCATCTATGTACTACCGTGATTTTTGTGATGCTCTGGAGGTGACTTATGGTGGGTTGCATGCTGCACATGGGGGGATATAAACATTAACCTATTAAGTGTATCGTCAGTATGGCGGTGAAGTGCGGTTGTTGTGAAAGAAAAATCGAAAGATATGAGGATTATATCCTTTGTCAAAATAATTGTGCCTCGAACTATCACATTAAGTGTATGAACATTTCTGTGCAGGAGTTTACAAAACTGAGAGAGACTGGCGCAATAGAAAATTGGAGTTGCGATAAGTGCCTAACCGCAAAACAAACCTGCAACGTGAATGTGGATAACGCCGTTTTTCATTCTACTTCGGGCGACATCTCTGCACAAGCCCACGATCTGAATGTTTTCATTAGCATGAAAATTAATGAGGCAATGCAAAAATTCACTGAAATGATTATTAATCCCTTAAAAATGGAAATAACGAATCTAACACTTCAAAATAAAGTTCTATCGGATGAGATAAAAAATTTTAAAAATGTTATAAATCGACAAACAACATTCAATGTGACCGAAAGAGAACAAAGATATGGAGATATCTCCAGCATCAAAAAGTCAAACAAAAAAACAAAAACATTGAATATTCAGTCACCAACAGATGTGCCCGTGCAAAGGACATTCACCTATAAAGATGCTTTAGAAAAACCAGCAGAAGAAAACATCGACAATCGTAAAGAGTGTGATAACACTAAATCACTACTGAACAATGATAAAGAAAGAATAACAGTTAATAAGGTTATTCCTAATATAGAAACGGATGAATGGAACCGAGTTCCGGTTAAAAGGAACAAAAGAAAACAAAGTATTATACGGGGTGCAGCAACTGAGGAAACAATTATTAAAGGAGCTGCTTCTTACCAACACTTTCATATATATAAATTGGATCCACATACCAACGAATCAAATATCACTGAGTTTCTGAAGAACAAGTCATTTACTGATTTTAAGTGCGAAAAAATGAACTCGAAATACCCTGATATATATTCTTCTTTCAAAATCTCCGTGCCTTCTGAACAGGCTGATAAACTGAAGGACCCTCTCACTTGGCCGAAAAACGTTTGTATAAATCGTTTTTTAATGAATCTTCCCTTGAAGCAAGCGCCACCAAGATAAATGATATTGACAATAAGATATTCACTCGAAGCAAGCAATCGATTACGTTAATGCATCAAAATGTCAGATCTTTAAGCAACAGCAACTTTGAATTGGAAGTGATTGCTAACGATATGATTACTTGTGACTTTGTATGTGTGTCAGAGCATTGGCAATCTTCGGAACAGCTACAGCTTCTTCCCATTGCAGGATACGCCTTGACTGCAAGTTACTGTCGTGACCCCGGGGAGCATGGTGGAGTTGCCATATATAGCAGAGTGAACTCTAATGGTGAACCGGTGCCGGAGCTGAATCGTCTATCAGTAAAGTTTAGTTTTGAATGTGCCGCTGCGAGATTTCGCTACTATAATAAACAACTGGTGATTATATGCATTTATAGATCTCCTGACTCGTGTATAGAAATATTCTTTGAAAAATTACAATTGTTACTAGATATGTTAGTCGATAGATTATTAGATTATATAGTGTGTGGCGATTTCAACATTAACACTCTTGTAAACAATAATAACACCAGGGAATTTCTTTCAATACTGCATAGTTATGGTGCTATTGCAACCATTACCTCACCAACAAGAATTACTCATACTTCCGCATCTTACATAGATAATATAGTTATTAACAGTATTTATGATTTTGAAACAAAAGTGGTAACTACCGGGATTTCAGACCATACTGCTTCAGGTAATTCATTTAAAGCTCAATTGTGATCAACGCTTAATCAGCACAACATTACGGCGATGTTTTAATGCAGCTGCTATTAGTGAATTCTGTTCAGTTATGAAATACGAACGGTTTGAAAATGTGTTTTACAATCATTCTGTCGATGAAAAATTTAATTGTTTTATCTCGACCTTTTCTTTGTACTTCAATGCTTGTTTTCCTCTAAAACGGGTTACAACCATTCCAAAAAAAACCACATTTGACTTCACCTGAAATCCTTGCCTTTAAGAATAGGATAGCGGCGTTAGAGGTGATATCTACATACTTGCCGGAGCGTAAAGCTGATTTAAACTTGCTTAAAGAACAATATAAACATTTACTCATACAAACTAAACTTGATTATAATGATCGTAAAATGGCCTGTTCAAGTAACAAATCGAGAACAATGTGGCAAATAGTAAATGCTGAATTAGGAAAGTTCAATAAGCACGTACATAATACAGAAGACCCAAAATCCTTAGCCAATGAATTTAATTTATTTTTTACCACACTTACCGACGTAGATCTTAACGCTCGTAATAATTGTCTTCTTAGCGAAATAAAAATAAATCCCTTCACTTTTCACTTCAGCCCCGTTACTGTTTCAGATTTAAAGGAAGCTATGTGCAAATTAAAAAACAAATCCTCGGTTGGTATTGATGAAATTCCTCTAGGTATTATTGAAAAATGCTTTGACATAGTCTCCGAACCATTATGCAATATTATCAACTCGTCACTAAGCAACGGTAGGTTCCCGCCAGTTTTGAAAAATGCTGTTGTAGTACCTGTACATAAAAAGGGAGAGCACAATAAATTAGAAAATTATAGGCCTATCAGCCAATTAAGCGCATTTTCAAAGATTGTGGAAACTATAGTTTCCGAACAGGTTCTCTCTTTCTTTGCTAAACACGATCTGTTTAACAAGTGCCAGCATGGTTTCACTATTGGGAAAAACACCAACACAGCTCTTTTTGAATACATAAATTGGATAATATCTAATTTAGAAAACGACAATCTTGTATGCGGTTTGTTCATTGATTTGACTAAGGCCTTTGATAGCGTATCTCATCATCTTTTACTTGACAAACTTGAACGTTATGGTATAAGAGGGTTGGCGCATGAATGGTTCGCATCGTACTTGACTAACGGATGTCAAAGAGTAAAAATTAATTCAACTAGTGGTATTGCCTATTCAGATAGTGCCACGATAAATATCGGCGTTCCACAAGGCAGTATCTTAGGTCCCCTGCTGTTCCTAATCTTCATAAACGACATTTTCACCAACACGTCATCAAATGATCAAAAATTGGTCAATTATGCTGACGACACGAATTTACTTTTTGCTGGAGTTGATTTCCCTTCTCTGGTTGAATCTGGCTCGACTTTGTTACATTCCACAGCCGAATGGATCTCTAATAATCATCTACTCATAAATAAAAATAAAACCAGCTGCATGCTTTTTAAAACAAACAATAGTAATGCTACTCCTAGTCACATTGTATTGAACTGCGAAACATATAACTTAATAACATATTGTCGATTCCTAGGAATAGTTATTGATGACGTTCTTAAGTGGAATCATCACATTGATTATGTCTGTGGGAGATTACATAGTGCATGCTTTGCACTGAAGGTTCTAGGTAAAGTCACAAACTTTAGTACTGTAAGATCAGCATATTATTCGTATTGTGTTTCGACAATTCGTTATGGCATTCTTCTGTGGGGTGGTTCTTCTAACACTAGCCGTGTGTTTGTAATGCAAAAAAGAGCAGTGCGCATACTATTGAACTTGAATAACCGCACCTCTTTGCGATCTCTATTTAATATCAATGGTTTGCTTACCTTATATGGCATATATATACATGAATGCTTATTATTCATTTTTAAAAATAAAGAACTATTTAATAACCACGAAAAGACACATTCATATAGTACTCGATATAAAACAGATTACAATATACCAAAGCATAGGCTTACAAATTTTACAAAAAACGCATTGTATAACATTATAATTTTCTACAATAAATTACCAGACGTTATCAAATCTGAATCTCGTCTCAGTAGATTTAAGTATTTATCTTACAATTATATTTGTAACATTGAACCATATTCCATATCCGAATACCTCAATTACTAACTGAATAAGCTTTGTTTTGTAATATCTGACGCTATTTTTTCGTACCTATGTAATTTGTATTATGTATTGGTAAAAATATAGATTGCTACTATTATTATTATTATTATTATTATTATTATTATTATTATTATTATTATTATTATTATTATTATTATTATAAATGCTAGTAGTCCTAATATAGCCTATTTCACTAATTTCTTGGAATCATTTGACTTGCAACAGCTTATTACCCAACCAACTAGAATAACGGGTACTTCTATTTCCCTAATTGATGTGGTTGTGGTCTCTGATACGCTTTCAGTTGACATGTCTGCGGTGGATGACTCCGTCCTGGCAGATCATAATACAGTCTATTGTGTTCTTAACATTCATACCGACTCTGTATATTCGATTCATAGGATTATCAGAAACTTGTGTCACATGGACAATGACGCTTTTCTGTACTCCCTTGGCGCATTCTCTTGGCAACAAGTATTTTACATTGACGATATTAACCTCAAAGTTGACTTTTTGTCCAGTAATATTTTATTATTATTTGATAGGTTTGCTCCGTTTCATCATATAACAATAAACCGTTCACCTGCACCGTGGATCACTACTTATGCGTCTTCGGGATGATGCCCTATCTAAGTATAGAAAATCTAAACTAACGCATCATTGGGAATATTATAAAACACTGCGTAATTATACCACAAATGCAGTCAAACGAGAAAATAGTATATTATTTTATACGGAGGAAAAGTGATACTTTTCATGGCGCGCTCGTGTTCAGCAAGCCATGAAAAGTTACTTTTCCTCCACATAAAATATGCTATTTTTTCTTCAAACGTCGGCAAATTTATGCAAAAATATCTATTTTTATTGAAGATAAGCGGGTTTGTTAGGATGTTTGGACGTATAGACTGATGATTAGGTACGAGCTGTTTCTATAGTAACTCATCATAAAACTGTCAAGTGGACACTGTCAACATTGAAATTAATGTGTTTGTATTGGTTTGTACGTTGCCATAATAACACTTTTCCCTCCGGCGCGCGCGGCGGAAAAGTGAAAAGTAAATCTCCGGCGGAGGAAAAGTGACACTTTGCGGCCGACTACTCAGTCGAGAAATGTCAATTTTATTGACGTTTGAAGAAAATATAGACATATCGAAAAAATCATAATTAGAGTAGGCTATGTGAATGGATTGTTACTTTAGCCACTTTCACATAATGACATTTATTCCTTGACATTTAATTTGAGGTTATAAAGGTTATAAACTAAAGTTACAATAAAATGTCAAGTAATAAATGTCATTATGTAATAGTGGCTAAAGCAACGATCAAAAACATTTACATAGCCTACCCTAATTATGTTTCTTCTCGATGGCACGTTAGTATATTATACTATAAGGGAGAGAAATGCGTTATTTTGGCAGAGGTGCAATTTGAAGCCCGAGGGCTACAATGCACCGCGGACAAAATAGCATCTCTCCCGAATGGTATATACTATTTTTTCCACGGTCTCCTTAACTTAAAAACACATGTCATTATATGATATGAAGTAATTGTCATTATGAAGTAAATAGAGTAATTGTCATTATGAAGTAAATAATTTCAATGTTATCTTTTTTTGCATGAATCACAAACGTTCTCCATAATGTAAACTCCCTTGGGAGCATTATACTCCTCTTGGGAATAATCGACTACTTCTGTTTTAATTTTGATGTCATAGAAACTGATTGCTATTCCCGACCGTGGAAAAAAAAGTTTACTTTAATTTCTCATTCAAAAGTCTATCCCCGCGACAGGCATGGTTAAAACTAAAGTCGCTAGGTATTGTACCTCGGCAACAATCTGGAATTGGCGCGCATCTGGCGGATGCGCAAAAAATTAATATTTTTTTTTGGATGAGGTACCGAATGCTTATGTAGATAACTCTATCATATCCTTTTATCAGAACAATAAGTTAAGTACCAATAATCAGCAATTTCATTTCAGTACTGTTGATATTTCTGATGTTCATAAGTTCCTGCGGGAAATAAAAAGCAATGCTTCTGGGGTTGATGGTATCACGGTGCAAATGTTGCTTCTGTGTTGTCCTGTGATATTACCTTACTTAACTCATGTGATTAATGAATGTCTAATCACTAATATATTCCCTAGCGTTTGGAAAAGAGGTGTTGTCACACCTGTGCCAAAAAGCTCTAGTCCTCAAGAATTCAAGGACTTACGACCTATAACTGTGCTACCAGTGTTTTCTAAATTACTTGAGAAAATTATGAACTGCCAGTTGCGACAATATACTACTATCAGTAATATAGTTCCCGAGTTTCAATCAGGTTTTCAACCTGGTCTTAGTTGTACAACGGCGCTGTTGGATATAACCGATAACTTGATCGGAGAATTTGATAAAGGTCTTCTCTCTTGGTTCTTCTGGACTATAGTAAAGCCTTTGATACCGTGGACTACTCGTTGCTAATTAATATTCTCAAATATATTGGTTTATCTTTTTCGACGTCTACATTACTGCAATCTTATTTACAAAACAGAGAACAATGAGTAAAAGTGGGTGGTAGCTTGTCCCAATTTAGAGGTGTATATCGCGGAGTCCCCGAAGGTTCAATTCTGGCTCCTCTGTTATTTAATATTTATACTTCATTTCTGCACAGATCTCTTCGTACATGTAAGATCCATATGTATGCCGATGACGTGCAGCTTTACCATTCTTTTGCGATTTCTGACCTTCCTGCGACTTTGATGAGCGTCCAGAGGGATCTTGATAGTCTCGCAGAAATATGCAAAAAACATGCCCTAATATTAAATCCTGTAAAGTCCTGTATTGTTTTGTTTGGAAATAGAACTGCCTTACCTTTTCTTGCTGCAAGCTGTCATTTAGAGATCAACGGTATCCCAATTCCAATTAAAACTGAATGCAGAAATTTAGGTTTGATCCTAGACAATAGTTTTCGCTTTAATGCACATGTCTTACATTCAGTACGGAAAGCATATTTGAATTTAAAATGAATCTATCCTCACCGCCGGTATTTGAATCTGGATACCAAGAGGTATCTATGCGTCATTTCACGTTTGCCGTCCTGGTTTAACAAATGCATGTAGTAATCGTATTCAGAGAGTACAGAATTGTTGTATACGTTTGATTTTTGGAATTCTCAGGCGGGGTCATGTGTCGCATAAATTGACTGAACTTAAATGGTTAAACATGAGGCACAGGAGGCTGCTGCAGAGTGCTACATTGATTCATAGAATCATTGTAGAGAGAAGTCCTTCGTATTTACATAAAATTTGTTTATTCAGAACTGATGTCCACACGCTAAACTTGAGGTTTAGAGGGGGACTGACACCTCCAGCACATCGCACTGCACTTTTTGAGCGGTCGTTTTCTTACCACGATTCCTATGCATATTAGGTTGCTTGGCGTGGACACATTCAAATCATGTTTTAGATCCTATTTGCTATCGTTGGCATAGGAGTTGGGCTTGTGTTCGGTTGCGTGTGAGTGAAGAAGTTAATTGTTTGTACAATCATTCAATAGTTGCTGCTACTACCTCTTTAATAATAATGAATAGTAAGTTAGTACTACCATTGTAACTTTATACCTATATACGGATGTTTCTTTTAGGTTTGTAGTGCAGAATTTTAGATTTAAACAGAATACTGAATTTATTGATTTTTGGTAAATCCAGGTCTTTCGGGAAGAACAAGGTCAGCTTCTGCAATACCTTGACGTTGCGTTTCGCTCCTACAATAAGATATCGTATTTTATACGATTGTTTTTTGTATGACTTTGTTGGTTGGAAATAAACTTTCTTTATTATTATTACTATCAGTAAGACGCCTGGCTCTTTTCTATATTAGAATTAGAAGTATTTAGTTAGTAATAAACAAAAACAATAGAATTAGGTTTTGTAACTATTATCTAATTTGAGCTTTTTAAGGAGTATTGTAGAATTTGTTAATCCGCTCCTTTCTTTTAAATACACTTTTGTAGTATAATGTGGACGTTTTTCCTAACTCTCGCTAAATTAATATATTCTACGAATATTTGCGGATAGACTTGAGCAAATCTTTCTAAAAGTGCATAGAAATATATGTCAGCCCATGTTAGCTAAAACAAATGTATAATTAATATAATCACTTATATAAGTATATCGAACGTATCTTTCTAGATTGCTTACCTTTTTGAGAGCCAAGTAGCCATTATTTTCTTTAGCAATATTATCAAGTCTTTTTAAATAAAAAGGAATTGTTTCGTTAAGTAAAGACTCCTTTAATTGTTGCTTGCGTTCAGAATTAGTTTCTCTGTTATATTCGCCCACTTCTGAAATAATTATCAAATAAAATAGTTACTTGAAATTGTGTTGGTTGTAGTAGTTACTGTGGTTCAAATCTCTATAAGTATCAACTACTGCATCTATTTCCAAATCCTCCCAGTCATTGCTACCTGCCAGTTTTACTTTTTTCGCCACATATCTACATATTGCGGTACTTTGCCAAGCTAATTTATCGTTTTCCTGGTATATGGGTAACTGTCCAAAAGGTTTAGCTAAAAGTATGATAGATGATAACACTGTAGCGAATGCAGTTTCTTGCTACGTACATGGTTTTTGTTCAGGCCAGTCTTCTTTGCTGATACGAATGTCTTCAAATTCAATTTGCCCATATTTTAATAATAAGCGGATAGGTTCAGCTAGTCCTTTAATGTCAAAATAGGTTAACTTTATAAGTGACGCCATATCTAAAACAAAACACTAGTAGAAATGTTAAAATTATAAGGCAGAGTGTAAACAATACAGAGACAAACATAAAGGAGAGGTATAAGAGTAACAAAAATTAAGTGTGGTATATGTATTCTTCTACACTTTCTCTTTCTTCTATCCTTGCAATTTACAGGTTTGTTCACCCGAGATATCTATGGAAAGTCACCGTCGAAGAAGAAGAAGTCGACAACGGCGACGATGATTTACCTCTTCTCTTTTCTTACGATTTGTTCTTACCTCAACAGTCCATCGCGAATACACATACTATTTTATTAATTTTCTTACGTTTGTACAGGGTGCGGCAAAAAGATCTAACGGTTTTAAAGTAAAAACAACATAATGAATAGATGAAGAGTGATAAAAATTGTTTTATTATGACATCAGAACAACCGATTTCGTCCGTTTAAGATCTGAGTAGGTGGTGGGAGGTGGTAGGGAGAAGCGCATCTCACAGCCCACACGTGGACATTATTAGTAGTTCTGTAGGCGTTTTAATCTGGATCTAAGAAGAAGAGTCCCAACTCGGAATACAATTCTGCACAGTTTTGTTTCAGTTCAATGTTATATTGCATTGCCACACGTACTAATTCCTAAAAGCGAACATGTACATCCATACGTCACTCCTGCCGCATTAATACGATAGAAAGTCGAAAACCCTTACGAATGTCTCCCCATTATCGTAACTTTGCTACGCCTACAGATGATATGTACATGTAAAATATGCGTGCGCTAGTGTGTGTAATATGCACGGTACATACCGGGCGCGCGCGCACGAGCTGCTGATACGTTTAGCGTAAGTTGAAAAAGAACAGCGAAGAGACGTCCCTTAGTTAACACAGGAACCGTATATCGGTACTGGTTGCTTGGACGAATGCATTCATTGTAGCTCTTTATCTAACATATTAAAATCCTATGCCTGCTCTAACACATTGAAGATCCTATCAACAGATCGAAGTGCTCAAACAGGACAGAATGCATTTGAGATAGCAACAGACTTGCGCCTGCGTACATGTATGTACATTAGACTCAGCTATCAAGGTGATGCGAAGAAATTGATAATACACCGAGAGTGTCAGAAGGAGCGCTTCCCAGTTACAGTCGCCCACACATTGCTAATGCATCTATCAGCGGGTCCAACGCGCGCATACTGTATAAACCTATAGCTCCACCAATCTGTATGTAATATGTAGATGTCAAGATATTGCATTAATTATTATTAGATATTAAAGAAGACTTTAAAAACATTCTTTTTGCTAGAAAAGTTTCTAAGGTGAACTCAGTGTGCGTTCAGTGCTAGCAGTACAAAACGCTATAAGAACGATATTTTCCGAATCCCTAACATTTTGTTTACTATAACATAAGTCCTAAACAGAACATCGAGATTTGAGATTGAGGGATGCTACGTCTCTATAGTTCACTCTCTCTATTCTATAGTTAGTTAACATTAGTCGAGAGAACCGAAAAAGATCGAAATCTCCGATCGATAATCTCCCAGACGTGTTTGACCAGATTGAGTTTTGGCAAATGATCGAACCAGTGAAGCAACCGTATGCTGTGCTGTTGCGCAAAGGTCCGTACTACATGAGCTACATGTGATCGTTCATGTAAACCAGACCGATGCGCTGCAGAATGTAGGGGGGAATACTACAGGACGATGTCATTGTAACTTATCTGGTCTACTATACACCAAACGCCGCGGTACAGTAGTTAATGCCTTCTCTTACTTGCAGGACTTGTGTCAATTTTTGAGGAGAGAAGTACTCGGTGCTAGTGCAGCATAAACAAAACGCGATTTTCACGTTCAACGTTCCGTGGTGATGTGGAAAGGTCCCAGCCGAGACCATCCGTTCCTTCTACTTTCTACATTCCTCTTTCGTGATCACTGATACTGTATCTCAAAACCAATATACACGCCTCTGTTGTTTCAGTTAAACTGTACTGCCGACTTGAAAATTCTCAAGTTCTATTGATAGTTTCATCACACCGTCCGAGTATAATAAGTTAATTCCTAAGATCAGCATTTTAGTAATTATCGTTGCAGTTCTAGTTCACATTGAAAAGCAAAATACAAAGTATTTCATCTGTAATTTGTACTTACTCGTTAATTTTAATAAGACGCCAATATACTTCACAACAATTCAATCACATTTATTTAATACATCTGTATTGAATATATTCGGAAAGCGATGAAAATATATACACCTTTAAGATAACAGCTTAATAAAAATAAGAAAGGCTTACACGATAAAGGTATTAAATCAATGAATGAGTAGGTACTTATTGGTCCGTTACTGTGTTGCATTCTTAAATAAATGTTTCTATTTCAATTGAAAAATGATAATGATAAGATAAAATTGTGTACGAATATGTGGAAAAATGTAAATAACACGAAATATGAATACCGGAATTAGATATACAATCCTATGATTTCCAAGAGCTTTATCATTATTAATAAATACGTATAGGTAACATACGCTCACTTGCAATCAAATCACGTACACCTAGTTTTACCTTTATTAATATAAGCTTTAGGACATTACTACAGTGACGTTTTATTTTATGTTAGTGATAAAAATACTAAAATGTATTCATTATAAGTTCTATGCATATTCTATTGACTATTGAATGAGTCAAATCTAAACTCAGGTAATATCAGCAGATAATCTTAATAATAAGCTAACTTGATATTAAGACGTACGAAATTTTATTACAAGCTAGTGTACTGGGTGGCCAACTAAGAATGGCGCTGGGCCATATATCAGAAACGGTTTACAGTACATATTCGCTAAAAAAAATTTCACTAACTAAAGTGGCCCTGAGAAACATCTGGAAATTATTTAGAGAAGTGTAGGATGACCGCCAGAAAGTGTAATTGAACACCAAAAGTTTAAATTCTTATTTCATACAAAATTTACCAACTTAAGGCCTATCACAAATATGAAAAGCGGAATTTTCTGAAAATGCCGCATATTATACATTAGACACATTTTTTGTATTTTGTCAAATAAGGGAAGGGGAGGAGGGAAACTTCGTCTTGAAGGAACGCTTATAACCCTGGTTCTGTTGAACCTAATTTTGCAAACTTTGTCTAGTCTTTAACGCCCTGTAGCGGTGACAGAAATAATAATCTAAAAAAATTAGAATCACTAGCAGTAGGCTTAGGAAAACCTTCGACAATCTATTTTCTTGACCGCCAACCATTTCACGCACCGTTCTTTTCAAAAATCATAAAATTTACGCATTTAAATTTCTTTATCACTCTCTAGCGGTGATGGACGACATAATATTAAACAGTTTGAACCGCTAAACATAGGCCAAGGAAAATCGTTTCTAATAAAACGAATTTTGCAAAATTCTGTTCAGAGGAAGCAAAATAATTTAAATTTATAGACGAAATTCTTACCATCCACACGTTTCTTAAGATATCTTCGGATTGGTAAAAGATAGCAATACCCGGTTTTCGTTGATTTTTTGGTAATTTAGCTTACTTTTTTAATCTGTAGTCAAAAATGTATGTTTCCATTTAATATTTTCGATAAAAAACAAAATTTCCGAAAAAAATTAAACAGCACCCTCTATCATGTACGTTACTTATTAGATTGGATTCAATATGTAATGCTGTTTTCAACGAGACTATGTTTGCAGAATGCGGTTTAACAGAACCGGAGTTGTAAACGTTCCTTAAAAACAAAGTTTCCCCTCCTCCTCCTTAAATTTTTGATGTTCAGTTACGCCCTCTAGCCGTCATCCTACACTTTTCTAAATAATTTCCAGATGTTTTTCGGGCCCACTTTAGTTAGTGATATTTTTTTTCACGAAGCTGTACTGTAAGCCGTTTCTGAGATATGGCCCAGCGCTATTCTTAGTTGGGCACCCGGTATGTATTATACGCCTAGGTGACATTGCCATTCATAACTTTTACAATTATTAACTATCAATAAGTACTTTCAACAGAAAATTTTTACCGAGATATCTTGAAATACGCATATTATCTAAACTTTTTGGCATTACTTTTCAAATACTTGAATTAGATTTACTGCTCTAATTTTGTGGCAGAATTACAGACTCAGATCTAACCAATTTATATAGTCGGTACTAAGAAAAGATTTAGTGAAGACGTGACATACTTATTTTTAATTTGATAGTATCTACCACTAATATTTACAATTAATTCCCATAATATCAAACAGATTATCGCAAGATGATATGCTGTGGTTGGAACTTAATTTGCAATAATAAATAATTTCAAATGTTTTATAGTTGCTATTTAGATTATCATCTGGATCCATAAAAGGTACGAAACAAAGCAAAGCTTTATTGCCTTTGATGATTAACTATCTTTTTTAATACAGAATCGTTTTTAATGCAAATGCGACTTTATTTTTGATAAATTCAAAAAATTAAAGATTAAAGAAATTGGAAATTTTTGGTACTCAATCTTCCCTTAACAATTCACGTCAATATTTACAAGAATTTGAAAATTATTCAAGCAAGAAAACATCGGGGAGACATCTAAAATGGAGCAAATACGTTTCAAAAAAATAGTCTAAGACATCCTTCAAGCATGTAAAACTTCACATTTGTAAGGAATTTTCTTTTACGATTACAAATCAGATCAATGAAGTTTAATTGGCGTTCTATTTAGTTCGCTGCAAAAATCTCACATAAAAATAATTTGATTACCTTTATTAGTTTAGATGTTTATATCAACATTGGTTAACAGCAGTTACAGGTAAAATAAATGCATTTCAATATTTATTGGAGAAATCAACAATAATTACGTAGTTGGGAATATGCAAAAATATTTTTAGAAATCACTTGTCGGCCTCGAATCGATCCATGGTTTTATATCTGGCAGATCCAGAACGTTCTCTCTGACTTCCAATAAATATGGATACTTTCTAATTATATCTTCTCCTAAGAGAACTTGGAACATATCGGTTGCAGTGGTAAAAAAGAAATCAGCCCAGGTTAGCTGTTAACAGAAAGGGTTAGTTAGCAAAATATGCGATATTAGTAAATTTATGAATAAAATAACTACAATAACAGATAAGTTTTAACCGTTACTGTGTAGCAATGGTGTATCACCAAGAATATGTTATACGAGGGAGCGTTTTTATATTCACGGAATGAGCGGGTTGTAGGGTGGTGATTAGGCGCATTGGGGGCGTGGCCTGTGCAGCGACTCATAATTAGTATAAATACGAAGTTTCATTGTTATTAGACAGTTAGTCTTTGAGCTGTCGTCAACCAAGTAACATAATCAGGAGTGAAAAGTGAAATATGGAAAAAATCGAATATCGTGCCGTTATAAAGTTCCTTACCAGGCAAGGAAAATCAGTCGCGACCATAATGAATGAAATGTCATTGGTTTACGGCGACTCTTGTCCAGGAAAAACCATGGTGTACAAGTGGCATAGTTTATTTAAACAATGAAGGGAATTCCTTGAAGACGACCCGAGGCCGGGAAGAAGCATTGAGGTGACCACTTATCTAAAAAGTTGAAAAAATTGTACTCGAAGATGCTCGACTAAAGAAGAAACAACTCGCAGAAATGGTTGGACTATCCGATACAACAATTTTTAAAATCCTACATGATTATCTCGGCATGTCTAAGGTCAGCGCAAGATGGGTGCCGAGAATGCTCACGCCGCCGCAAAAACAAGTGTTCGCGTGCATTTTTGGACCTCTGTAATGAAGACAAGGATGGTGTATTGAGTCGAATTGTTACTGGAGACGAAACTTGGGTTAATCATTATGAACCTGAGTCCAAACAAGACTCCATGCAGTGGCATAAAAAGCGCACAGCACCTCCCAAGAAATTTAAAGTGTCGCAATCAGCTGGGAAACTCATGGCAACGGTATTTTGGGACTCGGAAGGAAGGTGGGATAAAGGTGTTTCTATAACCGGAGAATATTACGCTTCAATATTAGAGCGACTAAAAGAAGCCATTAAAGAGAAAAGACTGGGAAAATTGACGAAAGGGGTGCTGCTTTTGCACGACAACGCGCCCGTTGACAAGAGCCGCGTTGCGTTAGCTGCTCTGCATAAGGTGGGCTTCGAAATTGTGAATCACCCACCCTACAGCCCAGACCTGGCCCCGAGTGATTATTACCTGTTTCCGAAAATGAAAAAAGAGCTGCGGGGTAAAAATTTACTGCCGATGATGAAGTCAAGGAGGCAGTTTCGGCGTATTTTGCAGATAAAGAGAAATCATTTTTTTATGAGGGTATAAATAAATTAACTGAAAGATGTGAAAAATGTATCCGTCTTGCAGGTGAATATATTGAAAAAGAAAAATAATTTGTTTTTTTTTTGCCACCCCTTATCCCCTATTCCGCGAATATAAAAACGCTCCCTCGTAACTAGGGTTATTCGTTTTGTTGCTCATACAGTGGTGTATTATTAATTCGTTGTGTTAGTTGTGTTTAACAAAGAATGTATGCTAATTTGCCGCATATAAGATTTATCTTCTCGCAAAAACTACAAAGGCACTGTTTCACAAATTTCCTAGACTTATATAGAATTTCATTTACTGTACCAATATATTTGAAATACCAGGCCAATTCTTACATGTTGGACAATCTCCTTAATTTTAGCGTTTTATTATTTTAATATTTTTAAGAAATCCATCAGCTATGAAGTTATCATACAGTACATACATTTTTTCAAACAGCTTAACATTACATAAAGGACAGTACCTACACGTATACATTTGCATTCTAAAAATCACAGGACGTTTTTTTTTAATTGGAAAGCCTGCATTATGTTTAGTGCAATGAATATTTTTATAAAAAAATTGGTATTTACATAGTACCATTAAAAATAACAGTACTGCCACAAATGTGAAGTTTAAAATGAAATAATTAGGGATTCTTTGACCAATAAATAGAAGATGCTCTAGCCAAATTTGGAATTTTCGCGGTATACAGGGTGTTCAAAATTTACTGTCCAATTTTGGAAACTTTAAGCAACTATTTTAGTTTGCTTTAATAGAACACCCTGTATATTTTTACACAAACGGATGAAGAGCTTAATTAACACTAATTAATATAACACTATGGCATCTGTAGTCGTTTTTGGTAGAAATGCAAAATTCATAATACGTAACTATTTAATTAAAAAAAAAGAAGGTAAACATGTAAAATATGTAAAAAAAAGAAAATAGACAGGATGGAAGGTTTTCAAAACGCATTTCATGCATTTGCAGACAAAGATGCAAGCGACTGTCCTACTTTACTTAATGTCTCTGGACTAATATTATTAAAAGCATTTGTTATGCGATTTCTCATATATTCTACAGTGGTGGGTTTCTCACGATATACAAGTTCTTTTATGTGCACCCACAAATAAAAATCCAGTTTGGTTAGGTAGAGAGACCTAGGTGACCATTGTCTCGGTCCTCCTCTTCCGATCCATTTGTTTGGAAACATTTGATTTAAATTTTCCCTCACAGCCAGAAGTGAGCAGGTGCGACATAGTGTTGGAACCATATCCTTTGCCGCTCATGAGGAACCACTTGCAGAAAGTTTGGTAATATGCTTTCTAAAAAAATGGAGATATACGTAATCATTTAAATGGCCGTCAAAAAAGTAGGGACCTACTACTCGATCAATAATACCGCCCCATACATTTAAGGACCACCTGTGCTGGCGATCTATTTTCCTTGCTAGTCGTGGGTTGTGATCGACATAATAATGAAAATTATGGCGATTAAGAAATCCATTTTTATAGCAAGTCACTTCGCCAGTAAACAGCACACAGTTGAAGAAGCTGGGATCTTCGTGAACTGTATTTTGCGCCCAGTTACAAAATTCCACTCGTTTTTAAGAATCTGTTTTAAGAAGCTCTTGATGCAGCTGAATGTAGTATTCATGAAAGTGATTTTGTTTTAGAATACATTCTTACCGATTCCTGTTTTTTCAGCAATTGACTAGAAGTAGGTTTTTCTGCTGCTACGGTTAATTGATTTTCCTCAGTTCTTGCAGGTTTTTGTTTTTTTTTTGGTTCTCTGAATCTCACTTCTCAATAGGGCACTTTTTAAATTTGGCGTTTTTATCAAAAACGACTACAGATAGCCATAGGGTTATATTAACAAAAATTGTTCATAATTAAGCTCTTCGACCGTTTGAGTAAAAATATACAGGGTGTTCTATATAAAAAAAAAAAAAAAGTTGCTTAGTTTCCAAAATTGGACAGTAAATTTTGAGCACCTTGTATATCGCGAAAATTCCAAATTTTTTTTTTGCGAAGCCAGAAACATGCCAACCCTGCCGTCCCAGTATTCCGAAATTTCATACAAGCTAAGTTCTTCACTGGATCTTTGGTGATAGAACACTAAACAATTTAACCCACTGAACACCAAACAAGTTTTGTGTTTGTTTGGTGTTCAGTGGGTTAAATTGTTTAGTGTTATACAAGCTATCATTTTGTGATGAAAAAAGACTAATAAAAACAATCGTTTCTAGCGATTTTAAATTCCAATCTGGCATATTCCCAGGCCCGTCTCTTCGAGATTTCAAAATGTTGCTCATGCTTTGTGGCAGTTTTGCCGCTTTAATGGTAACACAGAATTCAAAAATGTTCAGTATAAGCTATATCGAGTATATTGATTTTAAGTACGAGTTTGGCATGAAGTTATTTTATTGCAATTATGTTAAACATTATTATATACAACTCACTTATATTATTATTTATATACCAGCGACAAGAATTTTATTTTAAGTTGCACATACATATACAGTGAAATACGCTTAACACGAAACTGACGGGACCGAAATATTTTTTCGTGTTAAAAGATTTTCGTGTTACAGGATATTACAAAAAGTATATATGTATGTACATATACTGAACTAAATTTCGTTTAGTACATTTTATTTTCACAGATATGTATGCATGCCTTTAACAAAAATCAATAAAACAAAAATATTAACAAGAAGTTACTGAAAATACACAGAATTTGCAATTAAAAAAAAAAAAACAAATAAAACGTTATTAACTTTTTTGAAAAATAATCTGATAGGAGTATATTTTTTCTATTGTCCTTTTTAGATAAACAATATTGTCTCATTCGCTTTGATTTTAAACCCCTTTTAATTTTCGCCGACGTGTCAGCTGTTTTCATATTTTGTTCATTCGGAGAAACGATATCTTTTCGTGTGTGTTTTTTGTTTCGTGTTAAGAGCAAATGTAGCAAATACATAGTATTTCTTCGGAACCGCTTTATTGTTTCGTGTTAACCGATATTTCTTTTTAAGCGTTTTCGTGTTAAACGTATTTCACTGTATATCATCTATAAAAAAGTATATTACAGTTGAATTAAATATTTGTATACGATATAAACATCATATCTAGTTTATATTTAATAAGGATTTAATTTTTATTTACATTTCAAATCGTCTACTCATCAATCCAGAATGTAAAATCATCAAACGTAAGAGTTATAAAGATAATCAGGCTCAGCTCATTCGAGGTATTCAGAGAACATTCTACAGAAGTTTTTTGTTCTAACGAACTTTCTTGTTTTAAAAGATAGTGAGTCAGTTAAATGGAATAAGTTCATGTACATGTGAGTATTTGAACTTGGTTGACCATTATTTGCAACATTTGATGATATTATGACCGGCTAGGTTACCTAACTTCAATCCCTTGGATTTTCTAGTGAGTAGCTACTAAACATATACCGAATATCGTCTAGAAAGTCATATATGTATACAGAATATTTGAAGCGACGAAAGCCAGTTAGAAAAGAGATAGATCTACAGTGGGGCGGTTGTAAAACATATACGGAATAGCAAGCTTGCCAATGCGTTAACTAAGTATATGTTTTACAATCGTCCCTCTCTAGATCTATCTTTTTTTCTAGCTGGCCTTAGTCGCTCTAAATATTCTGTATATAAAACTACTACCACTATACGCTATCAACAATTTAAAATTCAAAGTTAACAAAAGGACATAGCAGTCTAGTATGAACAGAGCACCTGAGCACAGAAAATATTAGTTGAAATTGAAGTCGAAATTTAAAATATTTTGTTGTCAATGATTGACAATTTACAAAAACTGTTAAAAAGTTTTTTTTTTATTTTATTGGAAAAATAATATAAAGGTGTAATAATAATACCTTTCCTGCTACTAAAAAACCACCATTTTTTTCAGCAATGTTATTTAGCCTTTCCAAGTAGAATGGTATGGTTTCCGTTAAATGCGTAGTTTTTAGGTCTTGTTTCCTTTTTTCGTTCTTTTCTTCATAAATTCCTGATAATTCTAAAAACAATAACAATTATATTAAGATATTAAAGGTGCTAGCTTTCAATGATCAGATTATTGACGTTAAACAATAAACTTTTTTTACTAAGTTGTTAATTAGGGACAAAGCTACCTTTGATTTCAATAAATGTAATTCCAGTGGAGTCCACAACTAGATGAGTCTGGGAAAGTGATTGTCTACTTTAGCAATTTGAGTTTTACTCTAATTATAATTTTGTGGTCGATTAAGATTTTTTGTATCTGTTACACGTTTCTGTCATTTAAGTGTAAACCTTGCTTATAGTTTATTTGATTTTAATGTTATTCTTTTTCTGAATGTTCATCTTACTAGCACACGAAAATTAATTGCCTTTGTATTATTATTAGAATTTGGATAGTATTGGAATGGAAATGCGCATTTACCTTTAGAGTAATAAATTCTAGAGCTGCTTTTATTCCCAAAAGCAGCAAGGTTAACAAAGCTGCGATACATATTTTTGCTACGACTATTTAGTACTGCTACTGCTACAACATCAACTGACAAAACTCATCTTAAAACCAAATGTACAAAACTAACGTAATGAGCCAAAATTTAATGATATAAATGAACAGTGGCACGAAATCTGAAAATGTATGCAAGTAGAATAACATTTATAAATTATATTACTAAACAAGTGTAGCTATTGGTACCATAGGATCCACTAGCATCATAAAAACGCGGATAAGAGAAGCTGCGAATCTAACTAGTTCCATAACAAATATTATTTTTTTAACTTGACAGAAATGACCTAAACTAAACTAATTATAGATTTTATGTGGGATGCATAAATGCTCGTATAAAAAGCAAAAAAAAAACACTTAGATAACTGTCAATCAATAGGAAAAAGACCTTTTTAAATAAGTCTTTACTAGTCAACTGAGTTGAAAGTTACAGCACAGCGCAGAACTGTACTTACTTATTCTTAGGTCATTGATTGTGTCTACCATAGCATCTATTTCAAGGTCTTCCCAGTTATTATCTCCTGTTAATCCAACCTTTTTCGCAACATATCTGGCTATGGCTACGCTTTGTGAAACAATCTTACCATTTTCTTCATAAATAGGTAGTGTACCAAATGGCATTGCTGAAATTATTTATAGAATTATCTAAGTAAGCAAAAATAATTCAACATACTAGGTTTTATCGTGAACCAATCTTTTTGCTGTATACGATGATCTTCAAATTCTATATTACCAAACTTAAGAAGAAGTCGTGTAACTTCTGCTATCCATCGTCCATTAAAGTATGTCAATTTAATTTGTGTAGACATTTTGATCGATATTTTAACCCTTCGGTTTAAGCTGAAATCAAGAGCATGAAATATACATTGTGTTATATGTCAAATAGTACAGTACTTATAGTACAAAAATTTAACAAAGGAAGGAATATGGTATTTTTAGTTTGAATTAAAAATGAAATGTTACGATTTTTTAAGAATATTTTTTATTTCTATCTAGACACTATCTATGATTTAATAAAATTATCATAAGTAATAAAACGACCAAGATTTTCCGATAAAATTGATTTGGATAATTTGTAAGTGCTTGTTGAGATAATAATTTGAGAAATTATTTAAGATCAACAAGCACGAACAAATTATCCAAATCGAGCCGTTTTGGTAGTACTGCATTAGCATCAATTAATGAAATTACAGAAGAAATCATGCCGATTAACACGAAAAGGAACCAGGTATCCATGATAAGTTTTTGAAGTTTTGCGAAAAAAAGGGTACAAACTAGATGGAAGTAGGTACAGTGACCTTTAAAGGTATCCGGACACGACTAGATAGAGAATGACAATATTGTTAAAAAAAAGTACCCCAATGCCTTCACTCTATAAGTTTTTGATATTGGGTGAATAAATAATAAATAGCCCCGAGGGACGAGCATTTCGTAAAAAAACAATAAAGTAGTATTCCATCATTATAAATTTGCCAGACTTGTCAGATTTTAAAATTTAATATAGTGAAACATTTTATAATCTAACAATCGTCACTGTTATTTAACCGACAATAAACAAAGAGAACAATAAAAAAGTTTTAGTACCTATACCTCCTTCAAATTCACAAAATAGCTATTCTATGGGCATTTTTGACATTCGTCCAGTACCAACACCATACTAACCAATTCTTCTATATTTAAAGTAATTTCTATTGCAAAATTAGTAGCAAATCGAGAATGAATTACAAATATAAATGTTAACGTTTTAACAGGAATGACAGTTGCTATTTAGTCCGAAGTGGATTTACAAAACTCGATTTAGCTATAATAGCGAATAATTTCAAGTTGAGTATAGCTCATTATTTTATCGGACAGGCTAGCACATTTAGTGATGCATTTAGTTTTTTTAGTATTCATTTCCGGTTCTTATAAAAAAAATGGACGACATTGGAGCGTTTTTCAACTTTAATGCTTTTCTCTCCATAACTATGGGTTTTAGACTGAACTGTTATACTAAATTGTTTGTACGAATTAGCAGAATCGATTGTAATATTTTAATTATAACAACTTGGTACAAATTTTAATGTTTTCTCATATATGTCAATATAAATATCGATTTTGATATACTGATAAATATTGGTTTTCTTTATATCGTATTTCGTAGAATTCACATTATAATAATGACATAATGATATATAGTAAAATATATTGTTATTTATAGAATTATTCTCCTAGTCTTACATTGTACATTTTATCAGGCGTTAAGAAGTTGGTTTACTTGAATAGACTCTTGCATTGAACGAAAAACAATGTACCTATATTTGAAAATAAAATGTTGACAAAATTTCTAATACCTAGGCTTTTCACGACGCAGCACATATGTACATACAATACATACATAGACGGCTTTATTATAGGATGGTATTCTATATAATATAAATATCATAAAAGGGCTAGTTTTATTAATTATTTTTAGATATTTGCTACTGAATAGAAATCTATTGTTGGTAGAATTAGAAGTTTTATGTTGGTATAAATGCAATATATATTTGTCCATATTTTTACGCGCATGTCAAATAGAACGTTAATCAGATGTTATATAGAAATGTAACGTACATAATGTAATCCGTAGTTTTTATAGAAAGTAAATGTCTATTGAACAATTGTCGTTAATTTGTTTGACTTAACCACCGCATTACAACAGGTTATGGGCCCAGCACCCATCAGTCGCGTTCGCAGTTCATGTCGCATTGTGTAAAATCGTGTAATTTAATCGAACGTATATCAGTGCGCGTTGGTTAGAAGAGTCAAGATGGCGACCAATATGTTACCGGTAATAGAAAAGCTAACGGGTCGCGAAAACTATAATGATTGGGCATTTGCAATGCAAGCCTATTTAGAATGCGAAGATTTATGGTCCTGTATTGAAGAAGACAACCCAGCAAGCTCAGATGAGGCAACACAAAAAAGAGATTCGAAGGCAAAATCAAAAATCATAATGATGATTCACTCATCTAATTTTGTGCATATTAGAAGTGCTAAAAGCGCAAAGGAAGTATGGAATAAATTACATGATGTTTTTCAGGATTCCGGTCTATGTAGAAAAGTGAGTTTAATGAGAAAATTAATACTCACAAAATTAGACGATTGCAGTTCAGTTGAAGAATACATTTCTACAGTAATTAATACTGCACAAATGCTGAATAACATAAAGTTTCAAATCAGTGATGAATGGATAGGTACTTTCTTACTTGCTGGACTACCTGAGAAATATAAGCCCATGATAATGGCTATAGAAAATTCTAGAGTTGATATCACAGCAGATTTTGTAAAAGTGAAATTATTACAAGAAGTAAGAGAAAAGGAAAACAAAAATGTAGCTTTTGTCAGTGGTAATAATACAAAGCGAGGCCATAAATATGTCAAAAATGGAAACAAAGATGTACGGTGTTACAACTGTAATAAAAATGGACATTACGCAGCACAGTGCAAAAGACCAAACAAACGTAACGAAGTTAACAATAATTCAGGAAAGAAAAATGAAGATCAGTCATTGTTATCAGTGCTCAGTGTCAATGAAGCGATATTGTCAAATGCATGGTACATTGATTCAGGAGCCACCAGTCACATGACACATAACGGAAAGTTTTTATCAGATAGATAAGACGTTTGTATACTTTTTAAAAAATAAAGATGAAGTTTTTGAACAATTTAAAGAATTCAAGGTCATGGTTGAAAACCAAACCAATAAAAGAATAAAGATTCTAAGAACTGATAATGGTGGAGAGTTTTGCAGTAGTGAAATGGAAGGCTTTCTAAGGAATAATGGTATAATACACCAAACGACAATTCCATACAATCCAGAACAAAATGGTACCTGTGAAAGGATGAATAGGACCATTGTGGAAAAGGCTACTTGTATGTTAATTGATGCCAATTTAGGAAAACAGTTTTGGGCAGAAGCTGTCAATAGTGCAGTCTACATTCAAAATCGAATACCTACTAAAGCGTTAAAGCAGGGAACCCCAGAGCAGTTATGGTCAGGAAAAGAGTTGAATATTTCGCATTTAAGAATATTTGGCGCTAAGGTTTTAATGTATATTCCAAAGAATAAACGAAGAAAATTTGATCCTCGCTCGACCGAAGGGATTTTTGTTGGTTACTGTCAGGAGCAGAAGGGTTACAGGATCTACAACCCTGCCACCAATGAGGTCACCTCCGCAAGAGATGTCGTTTTCTTGGAAGAGAATCAGGTAAGATCTACCTCAAACTTAATTAATATGGATCTTGTATTCCCAGATGAGCAACAATTAGAACAGGGAGCAGCTGAAGTGGGAGTAGATGACAAAGAAGATACAGATGAAGAAATAGACAGCACAATAATAGAAGAAAGTTCAGACACAGAAACAAATCTTACAGATGATGAATATGTTCCACCGCCAGGAATAGAACCGAATACGTCCTTAAGACGTTCACAGAGGCAACCAAAGTCAAACCAGTCCGAGGATTTTATCTATTCTGTTAGAGTATTGGCTGAGGATCCTACTACAGTAGAAGACGCTTTAAGTAGACCAGATGGTCATCTATGGAGAGAGGCAATGGAGGAAGAATATAACGCCCTCCTTGAGAATAATACATGGACATTATGTGATCCACCAGCAAACAGAAAAGTGCTAAAATCAAAATGGGTATTTAAAAGCAAAGCTATGCAAGATGGATCCACGCGCTATAAGGCCAGACTTGTAGTAAAAGGTTGCGCTCAAAGAAAGGGTCTGGATTTTGAGGAGACCTATTCACCAGTGATTAAATATAGTACAATACGTTATTTACTGGCAATGGGAGCGCAAGAGAACTTGGAAATTCATCAGATGGATGCTGTATCAGCCTTTCTACAAGGAGAACTGACAGAAGAGATATATATGCAGCAACCAGAAAATTTTATCCATGGTTCCAAGGTTTGCAATTTAAACAAATCCATTTATGGCTTGAAGCAAGCAAGCAGAGTATGGAATATAAAGCTTAGTGCAGCTTTAGTAAAGCTAGGTTTGAAAAGATCAAAGGTAGACAGCTGCCTATATTATTTAACTGAGAAAGGTAAAAAGTTGTTTATAGGCGTGTACGTCGATGATCTAATTTTTGTTAGCAATGATAAACAGCTTATGATCAAAGCTAAAGAATATCTCCAACAACAATTTAAAATGAAAGATATGGGCGAAATCAAACATTGTTTAGGATTTAGAATTACAAGGGACAGACAACAGGGAAGATATGGATAGATCAAGAAGAATATCTGAGACAAGTGTTGGATCGATTCCGCATGAGTTCTTCTAATCCTGTTTCTACACCGGTTGACATCAATGTCAAGTTAGATAAAAGGTCAAGTCCGCAAACAAAAGAAGAAGAAGAGGTAATGAAATCCATACCGTACCAGGAGGCTGTAGGAAGCTTGTTATATGCTGCTCAATCTACAAGACCAGATATAATGTTTGCGGTAAATCTTGTGAGCAGATATAACAACAATCCTGGTAGTCAACATTGGGTTGCAGTAAAAAGAATAATGAGATATATAAAAGGTACAATTTCATGTAAATTGGAGTATTCCAAGTCCGAAAACGCTGATTTGCTTGGATACAGCGATGCAGATTGGGCCGCAGACTTATCAGATCGTAAATCCACAACAGGATACATATTTTTCAAGGGTAAAGCTGCAATAACCTGGAATACCCGAAGACAGCAAACTGTTGCGCTATCTACAGCTGAGGCAGAATATATGGCGCTGTCCTCCACCACGCAAGAAGCGATGTGGCTGAAGAGTCTCGAAGAAGAAATCTTTGGTATTGAAAAGAAGGCTATTCCGGTTTACTGTGACAATCATAGCGCCATCAATTTAGCGTTGAACGATGGCTACCACCCGCGAAGCAAACATATTGACATCAAGCACCATTTTATTCGAGAAAAAATTGCCAACAAAGATATTTGCTTAGTTCCGATTAATACCAAAAATATGGTGGCCGATATTTTTACAAAAGGTGTAAATAGAGAATTGCATAATACACATTGCAAGAACATGAATCTAAAAACTACTAATTAGTGGGAGTGTTGGTAGAATTAGAAGTTTTATGTTGGTATAAATGCAATATATATTTGTCCATATTTTTACGCGCATGTCAAATAGAACGTTAATCAGATGTTATATAGAAATGTAACGTACATAATGTAATCCGTAGTTTTTATAGAAAGTAAATGTCTATTGAACAATTGTCGTTAATTTGTTTGACTTAACCACCGCATTACAACATCTATTACGTATAATTATTAAATCTATAAATACGTAATTTGTTTTAACGTCTTCTTTCTATAATATAAACTGTTGGGCTTTTTATCAAAAATAACACTGCAATAATTTAAAAAATAGAACAGCAAATGTTACGTATATACAAATATGACTACGAGAAATATTAACAAAATATAAGACGAATGTTTAACACAAACTTAGTATAGATCGATGCGATTCACTATATTTTAATCAAACTACATCCTCTTATTATTTAGTATTCAAAGTGATCTCACTTACCGTACTGTATAAAATCTATATACTTAAGCTTAACAGTTTAACTTGTACAGAAAGAATAATATAATGATGAAATTTATTTGATATATTTTTATCAGGAGTGCCGGAATGATAAACACTAATCTGAGTTTACATATTATCGAATCATAAAACCTTGCAGATAGTAAACGAATTGTCACTCTTTATCCTATTCATTTTTCTAGACGATGCAACATATACATATACAAACTGGTTGATTTGAGACATAGGATAAATAACGGCGTGAAGGGGCAAGGGGAACGAAAATTCGCTATGAAGTGAGGACGCGTACTAGTCTATCATAGCGCTGTAGACTGGACGAGACTAGACACAAATCACTTAAAATAGATGTTCAACTCTATTGAATCAGCTGATAGAAAAAGTTGTGGGCAAGGGGCCGGCTGCCACGATCGGGGGAGGAGGGAAATTAGGCGCAAAGGAGTAGGCAACCAGCATTACTAATCTGTATGTAATTTGCATAATTTTTATTCACGAAAATAGCTTTCTTTCTACTGACGGTTTTTGATCGATTAACGAACAATTATATGCCAGTGTTTTATGTGTTTATTAACAAATAAAATCACAGGTATAAAATTGTGCGGAAATCGATCGCTAATCGTGCGTCGAAGGAAAAAGCCCATTATATTTCCATACAAAGACGTAAACACATGAGACTTAAACAAAAATGGATGAACGAATGAAATCGCGCATGCGCATCGCAATGTTTTAGGAAACTGGATATAAAAATAATTTCTTGTAGCTAGCACTGCTGTTTCGACTTGCAACCCACTAAACAAACACCCCGTTCCGTCTCCTGGAAACTCCCCCCCTATAAGCAAAATCGTTAGTATTAAGTTGAACATCTATTTTAAGTGATTTGTGAGACTAGATAGACTGTGATCAAGGAGCATATCATATAAGAGTGACTCATTCCACGTAAAAAATTGGACCCTTACGCTAGCACACTCTGACGAGCATATGGCACACTAAATACGTAAACAACCGCGATGGCGGCATTTTTAAATTACTATATTTTCTTTTGGTTCTAAATATGCTCTAAATACGTATTTCGATCTTATTTGATCTCATCAGTGCGATATATCTATAAAATAGAAATCACAGATACGTATTTACGTGCATATAAATAAAAATTAATTCAATACCTTAATTTGTCTTAGAAATGCATGCCGCCTGCTGCGGTTGATGATCACTGTTAACACAAGTGTACCATGAAAAACTAACCTTCCGCACAGCAACATTTTTTGCCGAATAGAATTTATATGACCAAATCATTACAACAACACAACCATCCTATCGTAAATGTTATTAATATATAATACCAAACTAAGAGTGTGATAAAGAAAACTATTTGTGTGACAGAACTAACGACTCGCAGAGTAATGTTTTCGTCTTTTGAATAAGATACATTCTATGGACATAAATATTTTTTAAAGCAGCATAACCACGTTTGATGCATGTATTAACATGTTCACTAAAAGTAAGTTCTTCATTTAATATGACGCCTAGATTTTTAACTGTAGATATAAGTGCAATTGAATTATTGTTAATATTAATTGTAATTTTCTCACGTAGGGTCAGATCCATTCTGTAACGTTTAGGACCAAACAGTATCAAATCTGTTTTAGTGGGGTTCAAGCAAAGTGAATGTTTTGTAGCAATTGTGTGAAGCCGTTCAATATCATTATTCATTTCCTCGCACGCTCTTTCAACATTAGTGGGAAAAAACGAATAGTAAATTTGCGTGTCGGCCGCATAAAAATGACAATTTGTAAATTTTAAGTATTTAGCAAAAGTGCTGGTATAGATTGAATAGAGTAACGGCCCCAATATTGACCCTTGGGGGACTCCAGCTCGTATTGGACGGAAGGATGATCTTTGTTGATCAATAACGACACATTGTTGTCTATTGTTGCCGTCTAATTCGTTAATCATATCTTGATCGATCTCTTCTTCATTTTGAGCTAATAAGGATTCAAAATCATAGTCATCATTAGCGTTTGTTGTGTTTACAAAATTTTCTTACCTATCTATTTTAATTCGCGAAAGAGGATCAGCTTGATTGGAGTTGTCCTTTCTATATTGTATTGTATAATCATATTCGCTTAATTTCAAACGCCATCGTGTTAATTTAGAATTTGGATCTTTTATCGAAAATAACCAGTCTAACGGTTTATGATCAGTCTTTATAATAAATTTTCTACCGTACAGGTAAGGCCTAAAATGTTTACATGCCCATACAATTGCATACATTTCTTTTGCCTTTGTATTGAGTAATTTACTTCGCGTAGATTTAATGTTCGCGAGGCATAAGCTATAGGGTGATTTTCTTGTGATAGAATTGCACCTACAGCAAAATTTGATGCGTCACATTGTTAATTCAAAATCTTTATTGAAATCAGGGTACTTTAAGACGGGGTCGTTGCACAATAAAGTTTTACAGTTTTCGAAAGCATCTACGAATTCTGTAGTATGATTAACTGTTTGGCTCTTTTTCAAGCATTTAGTTAATGGCTTTTTTTCAAACTATGATGGTCATGTTATCGGTATAGCCCTATACTTGTCCGCCTTCGGGAAATTAGAAAGCAGAACCTCCAATATAAGGCACGCCGATCTCCCTACCGTTGGCTCGACTCCACGTTTTTGCAACACTCTCTCCATTGGCAGACAGAATGCCCCGTCAAAAGCGCCCCTAATATGCAGAAAATTAGCTAGTACAATTGCTTTTTTGTTACCGTCGGTAATTTATGTTCGTTGAGTACGCTCATGGAATGGCCTGCTCACAAAATTTTCCGGTTTGAGAGACATATTGCGTCCCGTGTAGAGGCAAACTGATGGGCTTGTACGGGTTTACTTCTATGTACGACGTCTTGCCCTACTTAGGAATGAAGATCATCTTAGTCTGTTTCCGGCTATTTGGTTTGTAGCGCGTACCTAAAGTTGCTCTTAGGAGAATACATAAAACTGGAAATAGCAGTTGCAGGCCTTGTTCTAGCAGTACCGCGAAAATGGCGTCGATACCAGCCGATTTAAAGGGTTTAAAGGATTCAATTGCCCACCGAATTTTAGATACTTAGATTATTCTCACTGCCAGATTCCAGTTTTCTATCCGTGCTGTCAAGTCTATTGTCTGAACTGAATTCAGTCATTTGCATCCGATGTGAGTTTAAACGATTTCGGAGCCCGATTAGTGCACCTCCAAGGGGTAGTTTCAGTCTTATCTCTGTTTGACTAGCCGAAAGTCTCATTTTTGTAGGGTTGCTATTTGCAAGAACTTTTCGATTTTTGGAACATTCAGGAACTCCCTCTGGTTCCTGACAAAAGTTTTTTTCATAACTCTCTATTTACCTTCCTTAAGGCGCAGTTGAACTTGGTCATAGACGCTCCGTGTCTGTCCTGTAAGCCAGTTTTTTTTGGTTTTATTGTAAAGTTTTCTGATGATCATTTTCAAGTCAGACAACTCTCTGGTGCAAGATGGTGTATCTCGACAGAAGATCTGCGGCAGTTCTGATATCTTTTGGGACCATGCTCTAGTTCCTCAATAAGTTGCTTTCGATAATCGTCTCAGTTGTAATTTTTAGGGTTTCTATACGGTGTCTGACTTACCTGTGGTATCCCGATATTACACACCTCTGGTTAGAGAGAGACAGATAGCATGAATCGTTGTGACAAACTTGTCTTTAAATTTTTATTGGATTGCCGCTGAGAAGCTTTTCTACAAAAAGGCTAGAGTAAACTTTAAGCAAACCTTTCTATATTGTTGTCGAAATAAAGTCAAATACAAGCTTGCCACACGGTCTAGTAGGAAACAGTTGACTACGACAAACCAATGAAAAGTGAAAACAGAATTCAATTTGTACCTCAAACCCCTCGGGGATGTGTTGCCCTAGAAGAACATATATTATTGTAAACAATATGTTTTTCTATTAATACTACTGTGAATTGAACTGTTGGAATTTTTAAAAAAGTAATTCGAACGGATTCTTTCAGATTCTTTTATGATAATTTTCATAAAAAAACACAAAGTAAGTGTATATTTATTCGGTTCTTAAAACCACCTATTTTTACAATTTGTTACTAAGGTATGTAATGATAGCCCAAATATAACTACAAATATATAACTATAGTACTTTTTCAAAAAGCGCGGCAAGTGGAGGTTTTCTAATTCGT
The DNA here is from genome assembly GCA_023690525.1 of Holotrichia oblita. Taxonomy (NCBI): domain Eukaryota; kingdom Metazoa; phylum Arthropoda; class Insecta; order Coleoptera; family Scarabaeidae; genus Holotrichia; species Holotrichia oblita. The sequence goes on along the minus strand of CM043015.1, from coordinate 128,169,794 downwards.
CATCTGCCATAAAAGCAGCTCGTCAATGGTGTCATACTTTGAGCAATTTTATGTCTAAGTTTTTATGCAGTCCGTAACCGCAACCGTAAGTAGCTACATACTAATTTAATTTTACCTCATTATTATATTTTATCGATCAAAGGCGTTATTGGGAAAATAAATTTAAAAGAACAATTTCAGCAGCATTAGTACGTTGAATGATTTTTTAAGATATCAGGTTGAATCGTTTTACGGTGACTTGGATTGTTAGTAGATTATTTTACTTGGACAAGTTTGATCGACAATTATAATAACCGTATATACTTTTGATACTGTATATGTGTATTGCACGTTTTTTAATGCAAAATATGTAGGTATCAAAGGTTAGATTAGGTTGATAGGTATGTATGTACTTATCGTACGCAGGTCTATCAATTGACGGATTCTCATTCTTCAATTAGACTAATCAAGCGTTCTATCTGTTTGTCTTTGAATGAAAAATCGCATGATTTTGCCATTTGACTAGACTCGCAATTGAAGAATGAGGACCCTACTAGCAGGAACAGAATTTGTAGGATATCGGCGCAATATCGGGTTATAAGTTCACCGTAAAAGAGAAGTATATACGTAAATAATATATCATTGTGAAACGGATAAATATATTGCTAAAGAAAAGGAAGTAAGAAAAGTTGTGAGCGACTAACTTCCCCAAGCTAAACATCGAAAATTAAGAAGGTTAAGATTTTGATTTTCAAGCATATCTTGTTTTCTAAATAGCTTTTTTTAGAGAACTGCGAGCATCTATAAAAGAGCAAATCCAAATAGAGCCGGTAACTGATAGGAATGTCGAAGAAGTCGTTTAGGTTTTACATATATACATGTATGTATACTGACTTCCAGAAAAATTGCAACACCTAGAAGCTGTTTAACGATTTTATTGAAATTTTCAGAAAACGTCTATTTCTATGAAACAAAGTTATGATTAAGTTTTAAAAACAAAAGAATAAAAGCTTTAAAAGTTTTTTCAATAATGAGTTGCTCCGCCACGATTTGTAATGCACTCATCTAGACGCCTTGGCATGCTATTAATCAAGTGATCTATAGCTGCTTGTGGTATATCGTCCCAAGCTTCTTGAATCCGTTGTTGAAGATCGTGTAAATTATCTGGAGGGTGCGGTAAATTACCTATTCGCCTACCAATCATATCCCATACATGTTCAATGGGCGACAAATCAGGCGACCGAGCAGGCCATGGGAGGACGACAATGTTAGATTCTTCCAAAAACCGTGTTGTAGCCCTTGCCGTATGAGGGCGCGCATTATCCTGCTGGAAAATGGGATTTTGCAGCCCCTGAAGATATGGAAGGCCAACTGGTTGTAGCACATTAGCAATGTAACCAGGTGCGTTAAAGTTGCCGTCAATAAAGACCAAGGGTGATCTGCTACCATAACATATTGCACCCCATATCATAACTCCTTGAGTGAGGGCTGTGTTGCGTTCCACCAAAAATGTTGAATTTTTACGTTCTCCACGCATCCGTCTGACTCTCCTACGACCATCGTGGGCCCACAAGCAAAATTGGGACTCGTCACTAAACACAATTTGATGCCATTCCTGCGCCCAATTAACCCTTAAGTTGCTCCACTCTAGTCTGCGTAGACGGTGAAGTGGTGTAAGAGGAAGACATAAAAATGGACGATATGAACGCAATCCATAAGATCTTATCCGGCGATAAACAGTTGACATTGACATTCTGCGTCCTGTACCTCTCATCCAATCATTTGCAATTGATCGAGTTGTTGAAAATCTATCTCTTGTGGCCAAAAGTCTTAAGCGACGTTCTTCGCGATCTGTAGTCCTTCGAGGACGTCCAGATCCACGGCGACGATGTTGAACCCCTTCCTCGGACCATTTGGACCAACACCTCAATACCGTTGAAACATTTCGGTTTACACGATGAGCAATTTCTCTTAGCGAAAGTCCGGCCTCTCTCATACCAATAATACGGCCACGTTCAAAATCACTTAATTGGACAAAATGTTGATGTTGACATACTCTCGGGATTGTTATCAAGTGCAGAATGAAATTGTGACGTAACAACAACAATTTGCAAACTTGACAGTTACTAAATGGTCTAATACTTCAAATTTATAGTTACTATGTGCTATGGAAACAACATGCAAAAAAAAAACTACTGGCTAGATTTTATTCAAATTTTAATCATCAATTTGTTTAATGAAAATAAACGTTTCCTGAAAATTTCAATAAAATCATTTGACAACTTCTAGGTGCAATTTTTCTGGAAGTCAGTATATATGGTAATTATGCATAATTATAATAAACTTTGCTTAATTTTTATCCAAACAATGATTTTCTTTCTCTTTGAAAAATCCTTGCCTTATCCTTGCCGGTAAACAACCTTGCCAAAGTGATTTATGAGTGACTCCTCCTTTGTTGATGACCATTACAGCAGGATCTCTTGTTTATGCATTCCCACATACGCCATAAGTGCGCTCACTTCCGAAGTGAGAGGTGGACTTAACACACTATACAATTACTAGTAGTTTCAACTTAGAAGAATAATATAATTTCTCAGCGGTATTCATCTTTTTGGACGAACACTATACTTGGTGGAGTTTTTCATTTTTATTTTCTTGTAGTAACATTCTAGCCATTTCCAGCGATGTAGCATCATAACGAACTTGTCTCAATCAACTATATGTATAACTGAACCACCCCGAACATTGGAAATTTATTAACTTTTTTTCGCCTTTAGCTAGCGATATCGTGAGCAAAATTACGAACACAACGGCGAAGGTGTGGCTTAGAAAACGAACATTTGACAACCAATATTTGTGACCAAGAATAAAACGATAATTTAAAACGTACATATGTACAAAGTCAAATTGTGTTGTTTTAAATACAAAATTATTACATCTTTAAAATTCTCGGTTGGTTTAACACTCTAAACCATATAAAAACATTATATAAACGTATGTACAACGACTGCCTATAGGTGCTAGTTGCACGGTTTCTGAAGCTGTATTACTTGTTTGACTATCGCCGTAAGCCTTACAGTTTGTGTGTGCGTGTAAATATATTTAATGAACTTATTGTTACATCACCATTTCGCTGTTTACACTCGTTTGCACTGTTAATGACCCAATTCCCAATAGTAAATAGTAAATCGATGGGAATACAATTCTCCGAAAAAAATGTCACCGTCCTCTCGGAGAATTGGAGCCCGGCTCTAAGCGCTCTCTCACAACAAGTGTGTAGCCGTCTAGTCACTGCGTCTATCGATTTTTTTTTAATGTGGTGGGTGCTTAGTTGCAGTGACTCCGTAAGCTGTATTACTTGTCTTTAAACACAATATTTTTACTGATTTTTTATATTTCAATTTTTATATACTGTCTTACGCAAATAAGAAGCTTCTAACCTATCAAATATTACAAACTTTCAAATTAAATGGATTTATGTATTGAAAGATAATAAAATATGTATTAACAGTACCTAACTTTAAAGCTTTCAATGTATTGTCTGAACGCGCAATTGTGTCATCTACGACCACTTTTGCGTCAAGTGGACCACTGTATTATTTCAACAAACCAAATTTTAACATCGAGTTGCGTGTCTCGATTGCTTGTGACGAACAAGAATAAAGGCCTGGCTTGCTTCACTTCAAACGCTGTGAAGTAGAATTCCTTTGCAGATAAACAACTTACTTACATCGGAAAAAGCCTAGTACATACTTTCGAAATGGCTTCATTTGAAAAAATTCTGCAATGTGCGTACGGTTCGAACTGTTTGTTTTACGACAACAGCTATGTTTGTTGCTTTCTGTGGAATGTGTCCGAATTAATTTCGAATGTGGTGCTCCCCAAACACGTCTTCGAAATTATTAAAAAAAAAAAATTTGTTAATGTAACAGTCGATTGCCTTTTTCCCTTTATGTTTTGTTGCGAAAGAGATCCTGTATGACATCATCAATTTAAATTACAGTAATCTAAACTCTACATATCATATTTATATTATCATTAACTTAAAAAAAGAACGAATGCATTCTGTTAAGTTTATACTTTTCACTTTTACAAAATTATATCGCTAACAATAAGTAATGTTTAAAAATCAGTTTTTGGTCTAGTATTTATCCACGTCTTTACTGCTGGTAATTTTAGAACGTTTTGTCTTACTTTTACTAAATTCGGATAACGTTCAACAATATCGGATCCCACGATACCGGCATATAAATCACAAGCAACAGTGAAATAAAAGTCAGCCCATGTTAGCTATAAATGAAAGAGCGGTGATTAAATATGTATGTATGTATGTATGTTAAAAAAGGCACCTTTTTTCCTACCAAATACCCATTATTGCTTTTAGCCATAGAATCAAGTTTCTCGAAGTAATATGGTAACGTTTCTTTAAGATGGGTTTCTTTGAGTACATCCTTTGATTTCTCATCTTCTTCACCAAAGATTTCTGAAAGTTCTGAAAATGCGAATGTTTCAAGATACAAAATATATGACATAAAAATTACTTACTTTCTTTGATATCATTCAGTGTATCTACTATAGCATCTATTTCTAAATCTTCCCAATCGTTAGCTCCAATTAGTTTAACTTTTTTCGCTACGTACCTTGCTATTGCAATGCTTTGAGCGGCCTTTTTTCCGTCGGCTTCAATTACAGGCAAGTGTCCAAATGGCATAGCTGTAAATTGTGGCTATTTAATGATTCTCAGCTTATACTGTATGTATTTAAATGTTACATACTTGGTTTTATGTCTCCCCAAACCGATTTCTCTATGCGATGATCTTCGAACTCGATGCCGCCATATTTCAACAACAATCGAACAGTTTCTGTTGTCCATCGAGCATCGAAATAATGTAATGTAATTTTAGATGGAATATCTGTAAAATAACAGGAAATATGGGCTTGACCAATCTTAATACAATTTTGACATACATATAAAGTAATTTTATGCATTTGATGATAGTATTAGTCTTGTAATGTGTTTATAATATTACAAATATAAAATATAAGTACTATAGAGATAAGTAGTATTAGACACCCTCATAAAACTCCAGTATTATAAGTACATTGGAACCTCGTCTATATCCGCGGTCGGGAAACGTAAACATTCACTTACATTCGCTCAAGAGGGGTCCCCACTCTTATCCCGTTAGCGGCGAGGAAAGGCCGTGCTACGCGCTGATTGGCTCATGTGAATACGTGCACTATCGGGTGGTGGATGCCGAGCGGATATAAATGAGTGCTATAGTGCGGATATGAATGAGGGTGGATGTAAGTGAGCGCGGAGATAAGCGAGGTTCCAGTGTATTATTATATGTCCAAGAAAATGACAACCGAATGTATGCTTAGTTTGCATATTTAATGGAGTATTTATGAGATACTTTTCGTTCGAACCTATGAAAGTGAAAGGTGTTTAATACAATTATTGGCCAAGGCTGTATGTACTATCGCGAGCATTTTAGACGACTCACACTTCAAGCGATATGGCCGTATACAGCTTCTCGAAACATTTGAGAAGTAACACTGGGCGACTGTAATTAGGGATCGATAACAAGCAGGTAGAAAGATTCGCAATAAATTATATATCCTACGACTGTTGTAATACATCCTACATGATTATAATATGATTCGTATTTATTGACGAAATTCGCTGTTTCATATTATGTCTATAGAACATTCATATGCAGTGCAAGTTTAAAATATATTTTTATATATAATATTACTATTGTATTTATAGGAAATCTGATGAACGAAAAGACAATGTTTGCAAAACATTAAGAAATGATTAAAATTAAATATCAATTTAAACAAATATTGATTTCTGAATATACATTAATTTTTTAATTGGGCGAAATATATCTAAGGTAATTATCAGTGGATTTAGGAACATTTTATTGGACGAGACAATTGAAAACGTATTACACGGCATCTGACTGGTCTAAATTAAACATTTTCCAGGTACTTAACGCTTGACTATTAGTTCTACATTAAGGGGACGTTTCCGCGCCTAAATTTTCATCATATCGTTCAAACTGTATTTTATGTCGCAACTGAAACATAGATGGCTCGGAGAGTACTATATTTCTATACACATCACAAATTACCGTTTCAATTTAATGACCTTGATTTAATTCCGTACTATAAGTTTATTTGCTTTGTATTTGGATTTACCTGAATAATCAGACTCTCGGTTTATCTTTGTCAGTTGTATCGGATTAGGAAAGGGTAGAGCGAGCAATGAATACATTGGGGTAAAAATTACATATTCGTTTTCTCGAAAGTTTTCTTACTCCACAACTACATCTGATGTAGTTGTGTAGTTGTGCATCAGTATCAATGTGGTATCAATCCGTATTGTACCTAATTGTGTTTCTACTGTCGCTAGTTGGTTTTTCTAGTCTTGCAAGAATTTGCAAGAGATTTATTTGTTAGCATTTTTTACTATTATTGTTATTAGTGTAAATAAATACACCGTATATACAGTTGTAATTCCAGGTTTGTGTATATAGCGGTGTTATATACTTATATAAATATTTTATTCTGGGATAGCTTATCGATTTACTAAACGTTGTGCTAGCATAAGAATTAGGTACATGCACAGAGTAGTGTAGAGTATTTTTTTCAGGATTTGCAGAATGGATAGAAGAGCAAGAAATATTTCGCCAATGTATTTTTTATAAAAACCCTAGACTTTTGAAAATGTAGGAACGACGGGCAAAAAGTAAAATATGATATTCAGTCCTATACATAAATTTTTTGAAATTTCGGTCTAATATATTTAGCTTTTTCTAGATCTTATGGCTAATAATGGATTAATTCAAATTAAAAAAGTACCTACCTGTACCGGTTTACATATCAATAAAACGTTTGTAGAACAAACAATTCAATTTATTATTATATCAATAATGAAATAGTTCCTAAATTAGAAACATTTTATCAGACTTTTATATTTCCAGAAATAATTAATAAAAAAGCAAGTTGTGTTATTTCTTACCCATAACTAGCCTTTTATGTAAAAATTAAGGTATTTTTATTTAACTTCTTAGGTTTTTAAGTATCCTTATTAACTTATTACTTTCTGTAGTAATCTGTTGCATACTGGTGAAACATATTAAAAATATAATTTAATAACAAAAATACTTTTTTGTTTCCTCTAATTTGTTAAACTGTTTAAATTTCAAGTATATAGTATAAAACGATAATTTGGTAAAAAAAATTCAATTTGACATAAAACAAAATTTTTTTCAAAAAAAATACGTAAATAGGCCTTAGATTAATAGTAAACCTCAATATTTAGAAATTTAAAATATTTAGAAAATAATTAATAATTTCTCATAAGGTTTTAAATTTTGTTATGGCAATTGAAAATTTTATTAGCTTTGTTCGATTTGGTCTCCTGCTTTATATAGTAAAAGGCACTATCATCCACCACAAAAATACCCTATTCCATTTGCATTGTCGTAAGAGCGAGTTTCGAATATCACTGCATGCGTCGTGTTGTAAATGTCTAAAAGGAACAAACCTATTGACATTTAATGAGCGTCATCTGTTGCACAATCGCTGAACTTCTTGCATGTACATTTGCCTTCGGCCTCATATTTTTGAGCTTTTACTAAAAAAATACCATACATTTTTTAATTACACTATATTTCAAGCTACTTTGTCTTTTTTATGGATCTACATGTATATATCTAGGTTATGATTAAGAGATATCGTTAAAAAAGCCTTACTTCGTCAAGTAATTTTTATTAATTTTTTTATTACAGGTCTTCCAATTTTCTTTTGTTAATCAGCAACTGCCTAATGCAGTTACAGTTTTATAGAGATTATAATAATTTCGATATTCTTGCACGTTTAGAAATCTACGGTACTCTAAAAATGAGGAAAATTTAAACTTCCCGCACAACTGTGAAACGTCACCTTAAGAAATTATATTGAATTTACTTCAGTAGTGCAAATTGTTCTAAGACATAACTGTTATTGGCTTTAAATTCTTATTAAATTAATATAACTGTCGTATTTATACAAACGTTTACAGTTCTTAAGAATCCGGCAAAACAAACACCGACAAATATTATCATTAATCTTCTTTTATATAACCATAACGTGCATCTATAAACAACTATATTTCTTCATCAAATTTTGTATTGTTAATGTTAGTAAATTATAAGTACTATTTCAATTAAAACCGACATTTTAAATCAAATTTCACAAAAGGCTAAGAAATATAATATTTTAGTATTAGAAGTATACCTTGTTTAATTTGAGACTTCTTGTAAACAGACGTTAATCACATAATATTTCTATACGTTATTATCTATTATCGGCTGTTTCAATTAAAACATTGACCACATACTAATAAAATAATATTAAATCCTTTCCATAATTACGTGTCCTAATCTGTAAGTTTATAATTTTTGCAATAATTGTTGTTAGATCAATATTTTCCCTGAGAAAAATGATGACATTTTCTCTTATTCAATTAATTTGAGTACGGTCTACCTTCGCTCAGTACATCATATTCATGTCAAATATATTCATAATTCTTCTCGCTTAAATTTCTTTTAGATAGTGTCTACCCTTCGGCCTGCGGCTATACGGCTTATTACAGTTGCCCAGTTATATTTACCTAAATATTGCTCCGAGTAAGGAAAGCCTATAATAGATACGTTTTATGGCAGTTTGAGTCGTTTAAAGTGCTCGCGATAGTACATATACAATATGTTTATAGCATTGTATTTTCTCGAAAACGATTTATATTTGTATAATAATAATGAAGTAGACGTCAATAATAATTGTATAGATGAGTCTATTATTATTATAATATATTGCCCTATCACTAGTAATGGCCAGTGGGGGATTAGTCAGTTATTATATAAAATCACACTTTCTGCAATAGAGTCTCGGAAAGATATATTATATATTTTTATGAGATCCAGAATTTCCACCTCCATCTATAGTTATAAACTCTTCCTTAAAATTAGTAATAAGTAAATATAATACGTGAAACCTATATGTTTATAATAACAAAGAAAACCGAAATAATATTAATATAAGTTTATATAAATTTTATTTTACTTACTGCTAAGTAATTTAGACTATTCTAAATGAAAAAATATGTTTTGTATCGAAATTAAGTAAGTACCTGCTTTGTAACTAATCGTAAATCACTGAATTTTATTGTTATTAAAGCGTTAAGTGTGATATTTAGGACATTGAAGGTAAAAACTAACCTGCCGCTTTCGATTCGCTAGATACATTCGACGAACCCCAACGGTACGATATAATTGCTACTGCAACTATTGCCACGATGTTTAATAAAGTATTCAATCCCATGTTAGGTTTCTAAAATATAAAGCACATATTTATTACAAATGTGTGTAATATAAATACTTAATAACATTTTAAGCACATATTTTAAAACATTTGTGATGGTACCTTATTTTTGTTACAATGATTATTTGAACGATTTTGTAAGAAACTGAAGCGGTAATTAATTTAAGACAAATACATGATATATTATTGTTAGACATTTCTGTATATTGACTTACTTTGAATGAAATAAGTCTACAAGGTTCAAATATTTGCAATGCATTAACCCTTATTTTGTGTGTAAGAGATACGAGTATGTATATACTACTTTGTAGTAGCTGGTTCTATTGTATTTAGTAAAAAATTTAGGTAAGGTGCTTTAATGACAAAAAAATTGGATAATTTCTTATATTTTACAGAAATTTCATATCTACGAAGAGACTGATTATTCAATTATTTTGCAACTCATTACCGTAAGTATATGAAGCCGTATTGAAGAAATTATTAACCATTCTATTAGAATTTTTACTTCTCTATTTACCTTCCTTTGTCTTTTGTATACTGAATTACTATTTTCCCAATCTTGTATAGAGCAGAACTCTAATCGTAAAATAATCAAAAGCCTGCAACTACGTATGGTAAAACCTGAACGAACAAGCAAAGTGATGGAACCGTCTCCCTTTGATTTCGATTAAAATGACATATACATATATAGAAGATTGAAAAATAAGAGACTGCTCTTTTGTTTTTACTGGCTTCTGGCTTAAGTAGATGAAAACGGCGCGGCGTTCGAAGTTACCCCTTAAAAATACATTTTTGACCATATCTCAAGAACACGTAAGATATTAGCATGAAACAAAAACTGGTATATTTTACTGAAAAACGCCTTTCTTTATTTTACCAGAGAGCTAGCATTTCAGTTTATTCTGTACTCTGAGAATTCATTAGCCTTTCACAATTAATAAAATACCATTTGTTTATATTTTATGTCTACTTATATGAAATTTCATTTATAAAATGGGTAGGTAACGCTAAAGATTGCAAGATAAAGAATGTTTACAAATACATATATTGCTTATGCAAATTGGGCTTATTTATTCTGTTGTCTTCATACATTTATATCTTCATATTTATTATTTAAAGTTTGCAACAGTATATTCAGGACAACAACATGAACTACGAAAGCCTATTGATAGGAGAAGGTGGTGGGAGTTAAAATTAAATGTATCCATTTTACTTACTATTGTCAGACTTATCCTAATGGAATACACAATTAATGAAAAAGTGCAAATTATAAAGTGGTTTTATAATTTGCCATAGTATTTGACATAACCACTGACATACCTGTCATACAAACAAGTAAAATGGATACATTTAATTTTACCTCCCACTACCTTCTCCTATCAATAGACTTTCGTAGTTCAAGTTGTTATCCTGTATAAGTATGTAGCTAACTACATGTCTTATTAATTTTAAATCATTTTTGCGCATACATTGTTCATTCTTCGCTATGATAAGTTTAATTCTGACATGGCAAGTTCTGTATTAAATGCATGTAACGTGTTAAATGTAGTGACTGATTTAATAAAAAATCAAAATTTGTCCTCATATCCAAAACGCTGCAATGATCTAACTTATGAGGTTCAAACTATCTTTGATACCAATTCTAGTTCTGACTTTCCTGGACCATAGCTGATGTATGTATATGAAGATGATGAATTATGGTTGAGCGTAGGTTTTCACGACTTTCGGTTACTACGTCCGATTCTTCGATAAGTTTACACTTGACGTTTCGCTGATCATACTGCCAGTTTCTCAGAAGGTTTCTAAAGACTGATGTTGTTGTCTTCTGCTTCTCGTTATATACCTTATTTCTTCGTAGTTTTGCTAATTCGTTGCAGTTCAATGAACTGCATCTGTTTCGGTATTGTGCCTACGTTGTCGATCTAGTAAGGTTATTCGCCAGATGTTGCTCAGTTTGTACCCATCTTGATTGAAGTTACTTGAATTCTTCATAATTTCCAGTGATTCCCGTATCAATTTCGGATGGTACTGCATAGTTTTCGCTAAGCCTTTAACGTGGTCATAATTAATGCGATGCTCCTTTTCTTGAAATAGGTGTTCAGCTACTGTAGATCTTTCCGTATATACACGTTGGGTATCCCGTCGGTGTTCCTTAATTCTGCACTGGGTGCTCCTTCCTGTCTGCCTGATGTAACTTTTTCCGTAATTGTATACAAGTGCGTATATTCCTTTGGTGTGTAGCTTAGCCAACTGATCTTTATTCGGCGGGAGTAACTACTCTATTATCTTCACAGTGTTGAACCGTGTTGTAATATTCTTCTTATTTAACGTTTTCGTCAGTATGCCAGTTATTCCAGCGATATATGGTAGATATGCGTATGTTGTTGGTTCTTGTTGAGTAACATCCTCCTTGTTCTTCTCTTTGCGTCTTTGTCGTATGTCCTTGGTTTTGTAGCTGTTCTGCCGTACTGCGTTGAGTACATGTTGAACCTCAGATGGTCTGTGTCCCTTATCGCTTATCTTCTCTGCTCTTCTTAGCAACGTGTTTATAAGAGATATCTCTTGTTGCGGGTGATGATGGGACGTAACGTGTAGATATCGTTCAGTATGCGTTTATGCGATATACTGTGTGGTTTATCTCGTTCCTCTTGTCGTGTTTCACTAACATATCGAAAAAAGGTAAAGTGCCATTATTCTCCATTTCCATGGTAAAGTTAATGTTTGTGTGTTGCCTGTTCACGTGCTGCAGAAATTCGTCCAATGTCTCTTCTCCATGCTTCTATATAACAAACGTATCGTCTGTATATCTATACTAACACTTCGGTTATAAGTTAGTAGATTCAAAAACTTCTTGCTCGAAAGCTTCCATGAAGATGTTGACGAGAGCCGGTGGTAATAGTGATCCCATTGCTGCACCACTCTTCTGTTCATAAAAGCTATTCCATAAGAAATATGTCGAGTTCAGGCAAAATCTTGCCAATTCTATTAAATTTTCTTGTCGTTTTTCTGCTATTCATTGTTTGATGATTTCTAGTGTTTCGTCTATTGGTACATTCGTAAAGAGAGACTCTACGTCGAAACTAACTAAGATATCGCTATCCAATATGTTGTGCTGTTGGAGTATTTCCACAAAATGCTGGTCGACTCTCCGATGGAAGTAGCCGTCTTTATTTCTCTTTAGGTATAGATGAGTCCTTGATGGTAGGATCCTTGTTTAGTTTTTTTCAAAGCTTTCTCTTCACCTTTAGTGATATTCCTTGTTGGTGGTTTGGCTTTTTGTAATAATGGTAACAGTTAAACACTGTGAAGAAAATAGAGAGTGATTTTGATCAAGATTAGGAAAACTCTGAAGTTACTGACATAATCACGGATTATACTGTTGAATCTGGGAAAAGTCGAAAGAGAGGAGAGTTATACTTAAAAAATGATCAAAACTGTTATCGCAAGGTAATATCAGAGACGATGTATCTAGCGGTGGAACAAAGCGAAAAAAGTTGTATTATTTGTCCGAATTTGTTCAACTAATTCAAGAGCGCCTCAGAGCTCCAAATGATGGACACTGACAACTCAAGAGGAATTGCACATTAGGTGGATACAGAAATTTAACTACAGCATTCAACCTGCTATATTTGTAACTGGCAAGTTATCTCCACTGCCGGCATGTTTAAATTAGGTAAGTGGTTGATTGGAATCTATCAACAAAGAAGATTCCATTCACCAAATGTTTATATTATGATTACAAAATCTGGGAAACTCAACAACAAAATAGTTGGACTAACAAAACATATGTGCTTAACCTAGGCCAAAAGATACTATTATTTTACAAAACAGTTATAGTTAAGAACACTTTTAAAGATGCTACTAGTATCATATGTACGAGTATCTGCATTCTGCATGCCAAAAATTGAGTTTTATTATCGCCTTGATAATGACAGTTTTGCTGTCGAAACGCGTCAGTGTTTAGTTAAAAGTTTTTGGTGTTTAGTGGGTTGAAGTGTTTAGTATTATACAAAAAATACGTGTTATGTTTCTCTTTATATTTTATGAAGATTTTATCCGTCATTCTTGGCACAAAAGCAATTACCTACAGAATGCTCGGCAATTTTTGAAATACCAGTGGAATTCTTCTTTCGGAATACACAGCTATCTCATTTTAATGTTTGTGAAGCACCGGCTGTAATATGGTGTGGATTGTGTAAAAAAACATTTGCGACTATCAATCTGAAAGTAGTAGAACATAGTAATTATTAAATCAAGTATTGTACATTTTAGTATACAAATATTACGTTTTTAAAATAGGGTAAGTCGAGGCGAAATGAATCTAGAGGAGTGTGTCATAACACGCAGACAAAAAGTACAAAAGGTCATGTCATCACCACGTTTATTTTCAAAGTCAGAAGACCATCATTTTCCGATACATTCGGAAAATGCTCCGAAATTTTCATTGCGCGCCAATAATAAGAATACATCCCCCCATCAATTGTTTCGATTTGTTCCATAAGCAATACGGGAGTCGAAGCATTTATTTCTTCTGCAAGGTGTGTATATATATGTTACTATACATGATCCACGAACCCATATCAATTAGTCTCACACATTAGTTTTCCTCGACGTTCGAGGAGAGATGGTACACTTTTTTCGAGGAGAAAGGATTCAATAAGGCATATCTCTTTTGCTTTGTTTTTTGTATTAATAATATGCACTTATTGTTGTCCTTTAGAGTAATAATATCGTAGTGCACTGTATATAAAGAGTAAAAACAATATTTTCCACTTCATTCGTATTTGTGTTTGTGCTTTGAAAACAACATAACAAAATACCAAACGTGTATAAGCGGAAACCTGGATCAATTCGAGGACTATGGGAGAAGAATACCACGTTCCTTTTGGAACTCTGGCTAGACGACTTCAATCAATAAAAAGAGCGGAAAATTACTCTCTTGGGCCGCAAGGTGAGAATGCTTACCGATAAAGATTTATTTCTAATTACATTAGAAATAATTGGAGAATAGAAGAACTCTAAAGCGATCTCTGACAGGGAAACTGAATCACCGACAACTATTCTACATGAAATTCAACCAACGCCGAGACTTGTAGAGCTTAAGAATGCGACTCATCAAACAACGGAAGAACCCAAATACTTACTTCGAAGAAGTACCAAGAGCAACTTCGAGAAAAAGTCGCAAGGACAAAAGACGTGATGAAAAAACAGCTGGCGAGAAAATCTGGCAAACAGTCAAAAATTTAATTTACATTGTCTTCGATTTGTATTTTATTTAATTCTCATTTTCTATAATTTGTATTTAGTTTGTATTTGTACATGTCAAAATAAGATTATTCCAGAAAAGATCGCGAAGAAAAAACAACTCTTGAAACAGAATCTGGCCTTAACTTGTGTTTATATGTATTTGTAAAAGAACTATATAATGTTCTTTATGAGAGATTATTTATACTAAAGATGATAGGAACATTCATTTTTGCTTCCATCTCTCCTTGAAAGATCCATTTCTCCTCGATTTTTTTTGTTTTCTTTCAAACGTGTCGTATGGTATCAATTGTTCATAGAAATAGATCTTGATATAGGTATATATATGATCGAATGCGCAGCACTAAGTCAACGTAGGGTTGCTATGCAAAACGCGTTTGATTTACCAGTAGAGAAAGATTTACCAAATAGGCTTCTCAACCTGATCGAGGGAACTAACCTGTTTGAATAAAAGGAAATCAAGATAGAAATGACACAATATGGCCAGTGGGCCGTAGACTTAGGGACAACTAACTGTCTTGATAGTAATCAATCAATCAATCCGTTACTTTGCTTGTAGTTTGATATAAATGTTACACAATTACGTATCGCCATTTTTTCTGTAGGCGACCTAATAGTGCATGGCTTTGATTATAATAACTCAATTATATATACATATGTATATCTGTGCAAAAATGAGATAGAGACACGATTAAACGATTATGATTAAGAGAGATTCATACACCGAATCGTATCCTATCGCAGTTAGGGTGGGTTTAAGCTTGTTACAGTTGGTAATTTGCAATGTATCTGAAGAAACATGTTTTTAATATCACAAGTTGAAGATTGCACAAAAACGGCAGGGTTCTAATAAACTAGAAATGCCCTGCTCACTGATCCACAATACTATCGAAAGAAACAATCGAACAAACTTGTTTGTTACAACAACCACGGCAATACCCGAAAGATACATCTTTATGGAACAGTGGCCGTGAAAGCCTACATTCGATCAAGAGATATTCTGTCAACAGTATAATTTAACTAAAATTTTGAGTACCTGCGATGGGACAATTGATATGTCCAGCTGTCTAGTTTGAAGGTGCTTCCAGTAGTACAAATTTTGGAACGTGCTATCAGTAATTTATCGATGGGCGTATTCCGCACATTTTACGCTACGCCTATGCTACTTGATCGCTATATCGAGGATTGTGTATGACAGTCTATTTTGCTGAACGCAAATGATGTGCAATTGTAAATAGACAAGCTAGCACTCTTGCAACTTCGAAGCTCGCTTGCATGTGCTAATTTCTTCTGTTATATTAGTAAAATAATAGAAGTATTATTAACCCTCAATATACCAATACTTTTGTAACCTGCCAACTACCGGCCGGGCCTAGAAGCCCGTAGTAAGTTTCATAATTGTGTTCGTTTTTAGCATTTGTCACTGATTGAATTGAATGGAGGACTATTGGATAAGTATATATTAACAATGAAACTTAAAATTTTTATTATTAAACAAAACCGTAAGTTATTCATAAGATGTTACATTGTTATAATAGTAGAGGAATCGATTTCTACTCATTGCTTGATTGAAAATTGCACGACCGTCTTTTTTACTCCACATCTGTATTACTGGTTCATTTCGGGACTTGAATACGCCGATGAGGATCAAGACCCCCATAAACACTTTTTGAAATTCTTCGATTTCAAGGTTTTGCCATTTATCTTTCAAACCTATGGCCTCCTCTTTATTTATTCACTTGCAAATGATATCTAATAATGGTTTACGAAAATATAATAAAAAGGATGACTTAATTGAATCGCACTTTCCCTTGGAAAAACGTGTAGGTCCAGGAGTTGACTTGTTTATATTTTTAGCGGCTGCACTTCCTCCAGGTAATTGCCTTGGCTCCGTAGACCATTCTAAATTACTTTTACGCATATAAATACGTAATGACGAACTGCCTGCAATTGTTACTGCAGATACAGAAGTTTTTTTGTCAGAAGAACTATGTGATCTTTCGGACATCTCTTCTTCGACATAAGCTGATTCGTTATCATCTGTGGATAGAGTATTTTCATCAAGTAATTCCCCATCATCTCCGCTTATCTGCTCTGTTATTTCTTCTAATTCACGCCAAGTAAGCGGTCTTTTATATCCGTACGACATTATGTAAGAATTAGTAACCTTTCGTACACAAAATCTGTTGCAAACTGAAGTGTGTGCAAGTAGACACCGTATTTATAACATACTGCAACGTCTCAGCGATGCAAAACGGAAAAAAACAAAGGCAGAGCACGCGCCAAGAAATACCGGCAAATAAACAATGGTGGGGGAAAAATATAATAAAAAACCAACCGGTGAGTGGGGTGGGTCCCACAACTCAGGATATCTATTAATTTATAAATGGGCGCCACTCTGTCAAAGAAAAAAAAAAACATAAAGAGAATTACCCTGATAACCCGAACACGTGACGAATAATGGCAGATGTACCGCCGTGGTGATAAGATCGGATACAAAAAAAAAAAAAAAAACAATAAATATATTAAAGAAAATATTAAAAAGAGAACATCATTATTAGCGATTAATTTAGTATTTTAATAATGATTAACTAAAATAAATGTTGATAAACTCGGCTACTAGTAACATTACAGTTTAAGATATGATATATGTAAGTATACAGAACGAGCAAAAAAATACAATATACCTACTTTTACATTGACAAAATACAAGTATGTAGATATATGTATGTATTTATCAGAATGGTTTGGTCCAAACTTTCTGTTACACTTGTATAACATGTAATAATTCTAATAAAATGTAGCGGTTTTACACAAATCTTAAAACTGTAATAATACTCAATTTTAGTTGCTCTAAAATAAAAGAATAAAGCAACTAATATGATTTCCGTTTATTAGTATAATACACTTAAAAAAAGAAAAAGGAGAAAAATAATAGATATGGTTTTTTTCCTTTAGCTAATTTGCCAGATAATGATATGTATATTAAGTAGAAAAGAAAAAGGGGAGAGGGGAGGGTAACTCAAAATCTAAACTTAGCGAAATGGGTGCGAAAATGCGTCCAAATTGCCGTACGTTCCGGGAAGGAAAAAGTAGCAAAAAGAATCCTAGTCTAATCGGAATTTATATGTGACGGAGACTAAATACTCCCTTGATACATCAAAAATTTTGTAAGTACTAATTACTAAGTACTAACTGCCTAAAATAATGAAAACGAGAACCAATTAAATCTAAAAAAAGAAGTAGAGGTCAAAACAACATACGTAAGATGGTGGTAGGCAAAAAGATCTGGAATGTGTAGAAAAAAAGGAACGAAAACATCTGTCGGAGATTAAAACCGGCAATGCCGTTGTAAAATTAATTACACTAATTACAGAAATAATAAAGCCACCCAAAATCATCGCAACAAGTGTATTACAATATCATATACATATGTGCTAATACCTACAATATTTCAGCAATCGGCTGCAGCAATAATTCGTGTACCGACTTTATAGACTACACACACCGGAATTTACCAAGTGGACCAATATAAAGAATTATTTAAATAAATCGAAATCTAAGAAATAAAACACATCATTGAAGCAACCAGAGATGGCGATAAGAGTACTAAAATTGTTAGAAATAATAGATATTTTTAAATGCTATAACAATGACTAAAAATAAAAAATAAAATTAAAGGTAAATTCAACCGTTACAATCCGTAGGTCGAAAATGTCATGGCTTGCATGGACCTGCGCAATATCATAGAATTACCAACGCAGTAGCCAACAAGTTAGAACAAGCAGAAACTTGTAAATGCAGGGGCTTTAGAGGCTTTAGGTGGTACGTGATTCTAGATGTTTAATTAAGTCTGTATTCCAAAAGTCTTTTGCAATAATAAAGAACTGAGTGAAGCATCACCTAACCCCAAACAAAGTCACAAGACCGTTCCAAAAAATAGAAGAGAGAAAAAATGATATTTTTGATTAAAAAACATGAACGGGCTTCTAAGGTCCCCGCGGTATACGCAGTGTTAATCTGAAAAAAAGTGTGTTTAGATACATATAGGTATGTATCCAACTACACTGGAACCTCATCTATATCCGCGCTCACTTATGTCCACCCTCATTTATCTCCGCACTATAGCACTCATTTATATCCGCTCGGCATCCACCACCCGATAGTGCACGTATTCACATGAGCCAATCAGCGCGTAGCACGGCCTTTCCTCTCCGGTAACGGGGAGTGGGAACCCCTCTTGAGAGGATATGAGTGAATGTTTACGTTTCGCAACCGCTGATATAGACGAGGTTCAACGAGAGGGTAGAAGATGAGAGACTTTCTTATAATAATATAGTTTTTTCTGTTATTGCTTTTCGTTATAAGATAGTTTTATTTGTTAAACAAGAGTGTTTGTTTATTGTGTTATTTTGTCTAATTAAAATATAAGAGTAGAATTTACAGTAGCTATTAGAAATACTACTTTCTTTAACCGAAATATACAATAGTTACTGTCATTTACGCTTTACAACAAAAATACTTCATGTTTTGCTTTTACATCTCAAATTATTATATGCTAAAAATATTTGTCTGCAAAACATTGTAAATTTCATTTTTTTATTTAATGGAGATTAAAACAAAGGGTTAAAAAAGTCAAGTAATTGTTTACTATAATTATTTATTAATTAATTCTGTTGCCGACTCAGTAACTGAGTTGGTAACAGAATTAAACTTTCATAGCTTTTGGCCAATGTAGAAGTAATTAATTGAATATTTTATGTTAAACACGAAGATATTATACCTGTTAGGTGGGTATATTGTTTGTAAAAATAACCACCATATTTATATTAAATAGCAAATAAATTTTTAATATATCAATAATACAAACGCTAAATATGATCTCGCAAAACTATTTTTTAATAAGAAAACTTCTAAAATGTTCGAACAAAACATGTCTCTCATTTTAATCTTTTTTGAACTTTTAATAACCGAAATAGAAAAAATAGTATAAAATACAAGTTTCATAAGCCATTTTTGCGCGCTTGTTCTTTAGAAAACTCGGTATAAATAATTATTAATCCTTGCATGTTTGTAGATATATGTATTTACATACGTTTTGTTTTGGTGTAACATATTCGACTGACAGTTTTTATGAAAGAACTGTTCTATGAAGGCAAAGTATGACATGCAACAAAACAAAATTTCCAAGGAAATGAATTATTTGAAGAGTTAGGCATGTAAGAAAGATATAAGATATTAACAATTACACATTTTATAAAATAATGTACCAAATTATATTATGCGCTGTCATGATGATAATGTATCACATTTATTGCTTACCGGCAATGACTAGTAAAAACGTTGTATATTTGGAGAGCACTTTATAACGGTATATAGAACCGTGTTTATAGAACCGTGTACAGGCAGCAACTACAACGCTGGCGTTAATGCAACTTTATAAGTGAAAGTACGATATCACATGATTCATCATTATATCACAGAGATTAGTTATAGTATAGTTCTGTCTTCCAGCAGTTTATAATTTTATAAGAAAATATAATTACTTAAATTTGAAATGCTGGTACACTCAATGCTGTTTGTAATACGTTTGCATAATTATTATTTATATAGGCATCCTAAAATTACCTAAATTTATAAACACAAAACTTATAAAAAAAAAAAATTTACTAACTTGTTTTGGGAACTATTCCAGAGAACTACGGGTCGATGGCCGCAGTGGTTAGGCGGCCGACTATTGTTGTGAGAGGACGATAGGCGCCGGGGTTCAATTCTCTGGAGGGACGGTGACATTTTTTCAGAGTTTAATCCCGGATCGACTTGCCATTCGCTGTTGGGAGCAAAGTGATTAACAGCGCGGCATCATAAAAGGCGATATGATGCTGTCACAAAGCCAATTGAACACACAAGTACGCTTTCGAATCAACAAAGTTGCATTGTAATAATATTATAATTTTCTTTTACCTGCCCATTCACGGTAACTGTTATCTCCTCACCTCTATATGCTATATTCAAGACATTTAGTTTATATAAAATAAACAATTAATAATTAATGATTTGTTAAAAAATACTACAAAATATAAACGATTATCTTTTTTATATTCCTGACGTTTCAAAATTGCCACTTAAATATTTCATAATTTTTATTGGATATACTATTATTGCCAACTGAAAATCCTTAGGGAAATGTCAAAGTACTCGTAAACATAACCTAGAAATAGCACTTTTTAGATCATTTTTAGGTATCTTAGACTGATCTCCGCAAAAAAAGGGGCACCGTGTTGAACTCAGTAAAACATCTACTTTCCATTAAATTACATATGAATAAGTACTCAATTCGGTGGTCTACATACGGAAGTCTGAAGAATACAAGCTTGTGTAATGCTTATACTTTTATCATTTTAACCTAACCAGTTCTAGTGGAATAGTAAATAAAATTATTGTCGCTAACAGTACGTATTTAAAATAATTTTAATTAAAAACGGCAACGGCAATAAGTTCAACAACTTGTATTCCCTGATTTGAATCCAACAAAGATACTTCCATTACTACACAAGACACTATAGGTATACATCTGCATCAATCCGCATACAAACGTGGTGTAAATATGGATCGTATGCGATTTCCAATTTTTATTGCTTATTATTGACAATTCATCGTTGCGGTGTCTAGGCCACTCAATAAACACTGACTTGCGGTGTTGCCATGTAAATCAGTACTTCATTTTCATATATTTTTCCGGCAGAGTCCGCCACATTATGGGTGCTGTAATTTTAATTTTTACTTCACGTTTTTCTCTTTTGTTTGTTTTTAAACTTCTCTCAAATTTGGCCAAGACATACAGAATTAATTAATAAATTTTTCTACAAAGCGTTTTTTTAGTTTTTCTGCAAATACCTCTTTCACTTTTTAATTATTGCATTATATCAAAAAATCGTTCTGTACCTCTATTTTATAAATGTTAATTAATGTATAAAAAAAATAAAATTAATTAAATTTCGTATTTCTTTCAAGTAATTTGTGAAATAAAATTGGTCAAAACTAGGCAACCTGCCACACACCATAGCGGACTCTTAAGGGACAGCATCAAACAGAAGAGAAGAGCAAATCAAAAGTGTGCTGCTCTTACATGACAGCATTAGGTTGTGCAAGATGCCCTGTATAAGTCAGCCATTGAAGTGTTAAATTACCCACTAGTCTTGGTTTCCAAACGATTTTTACTAAACATGGCATATACTGTAATATATAGTTAGAACATTTGTTATGTAGCACAGATGTTAGTTAGCATATATGACGATAGAGTGAATGTCGTTGAATGTAATGTCATTGATGTAAGGCTTTGTTCACAATGGGCATAAGACATAAGATATTTATAAACATATGATATAGAAGGAAATGTATCAGAAAACTGGAATAAGTTCGAACCAAAGTTTAATTTATATCTGGAAGCAATTGGAACAAAAGATGCAACAGAAGCTAAAAAATAGCAATCCTGTTAACAGCTGTAGGTGATGAGGGCTTAGACATGTACAATACCTTTACATACAGTGCAACAGAAGACAAAAATAAACTTGAAACGATAGTTAAAAAGTTTGAAGAGCATTGTGCGCCAAGGAAAAATGTTGTTTTCCAGAGATTTGTGTTTAATTCAATAGTACAAAAAAAGGTCAACATTTTGATAATTTCATCACTGAACTACGGAAAGCTGTGAAAACATGTGAATACCCAGAAGTGGAACATATGATGAGAGCTAGAGTGGTGATGGGAATTCGCGACAAGGCAACACAAGAAAGATTATTACGTGAAACAGATTTAGACTTAGGAAAAGCTATTCATTTTTGTAAAGCTGTAGAATCAAGTACATCGCAAGCAAAGTTAATGACTGCACAGGAAGTGTCTGCGTTAAAAGTAAAAAAGTAGAAAATAAGACAGAAAATAGCAAAAGTTGTAGCAATTGTGGTTAGCATCATATATATGGAAAATGTCCAGCATTTCTAAAGACATGTGCGAAGTGAAAAAAGCAAAACCATTTTGCAAAAATGTGCAAAACACAAGTAGAGAAAAAAGCGAAGTTGAATGAAGTTAAAGAGGAAGCAGCAATGGTGGAAGACGAAGAAGAATTTTACATCGACTCTCTCTGCAGGACCACTGAGAAAGATACAAGTGCAGTATATAGCATCAACATGCAGAAGGATACAATGTGGATTCAGAAAGTGCTAATTAATAATAACTTAAAACAGCTATTAGTAAACGCCCCTATCTTGACATATTTTAATAATACGAAAAATATTGTAATTCAAACGGATGCTTCAAAGGATGGCTTAGATGCATGCTTATTGCAAGATAACCATCCCGTTGCGTTTGCTTCAAGAAGCTTAACGAAGACGGAGCAAAAATATGCACAGATTGAGAAGAAGTCTCTAGCAATTGTTTTGGAGTAGAGAAATTTCATTCTTTTATACCTATATGGACAACGTAATATAGTTATAAAAAGTGACCATAAACCTTTGGAGGCAATTTAAAAAAAAGACTGACATAAGATCTCTGCGCGGTTACAGCGTATGCGGTTAAAAATTCGCAATTATGACTTTACTGTTAAGTATATACCAGGCAGGTACTTGTACATAGCAGATACCCTCTCAATAAGAGCAGCTATGAAACATAGGTCGGAGATCGGAACGGAATTTGACTATGCTATCCATGCATTAACGAAGCAACTCCCAATTTCAAGCAACAAATTGCATCAAATTCAAGGAGCCACAAAAGAGGACATTAAGTTAGCTCAAGTAATTACGTACTGTAGAAATGGTTGGCTAGATAAACGTAGAATGCTGACTCAGGTTATTTCTTATTTCAAAATCATCATCATCAGCTCAATGTGCATGAAAATTTGTTATTATTGGATAATAAGATTATTATTCCAACTGCACTAAAGAAATGTTAACAAAAATACACGTAGCACATCAAGGTATAGAAAAACCAAAAGCTCGAGCAAGGCAAGTTTTCTATTGGCTAGGAATAAATAGTGCTTTTGAGAATATGGTTAAAAGTTGTAGAATTTGTAAAAAATTTTCCAACAAAAATAGAAGGGAACCATTTAACGTGTATGAACTTCCGGAAAGACCGTGGCAAAGATTGACAACATATTTTCATACGGCAACCATAGTTTTTTGGTTGTAATGGATGCTTACTCAAATTGGTTACAGGTTGTTAAAATTCAATCTAAATCTACTGAAGAAGTGATTAAGAAATTCATGTCGATATTTTCAAAATTTGGGTATTCAGACACACTAGTATGTGACAATATACCATTTGCATCAGAAAAAAGAAAGCTTTCCGGTCCCGGAGTCCCGGACAAGGCCATAGCAAATATGTCAGTCCTAGGTCTTACATTATAGAAAACGAAGAAGGCAATTGAATCCGTCGGAATCGGACAGATTCGGAAAGTTCTAGAAATTCACTAACTATTAAGGCAGGAATTTATAGTGAGCCTAGTGATGACACTGGGAATGAATCTAAAATGAATGACGTGTCTAATATCCCTTCTACTAATGATAATACCACTAACACAGTCCAGGACGCAGGATTAGCTAACAATATGAACCCTGATGTAACTGTTCCTGAAAAGACGCATGTTACCCGCTTAGGCAGAACAGTTAAACAACCACGATCATTAGGGGATTATCACTTGCTTAAGAGGAAGGATGTAATAGTTGTGTAAAACTTGTGTAATGTATAGTTAGAACATTTGTTATGTAGCACAGATGTTAGTTAGCATATATGACGATAGAGCGATGTAATGTAAAATAATAAATAGGAGCATCAATAAAATACAAGTAGTTTTATTATTAGACGGCTAGTAAGTCTAAAACATATACTTAACACATGCATGGCAGGAGATATTTCTAGAGTTATCGGGATTTCGATCGGCCAGTGTACGGTCAAAGAATTTATACCTTATACAATACCTTGAATTGCAAATTAGTATGCAGTCGTGTCGTATATAAATATGCCACGATCGCTGAGCTTACTTAATTGTCCAATGGTGAATAAAGTGCGTAAATTTTTTCTTATAATTTAAGGTATGTGTAGTGAATTTGCCAAGTTTAATTATTACTTGTATCCTGAAATGGAAAAAGAACTATGTCGAAAGCAATGAAGAAGTAGAGGATGCGGTTTTATTTTTTTAAATTAAAAAGAGGTATTTTTTGCAGGTATACCCAAATTAATTCATAGATCTAAAAAGTGTATTAGGACTAAGTCTGAACTGTTGGAGAAAAAGTGACGAGCACATCCTGAATAATCTGAAAATGTGATTCTAACGCAATTTAATTTGGTATGGAAGTAGTACTAAAGTAGCATAACTTACCGTCACTTGGAGGGATGGCCGATCATGCTGCTTCAACTCGCCTTCATAGCTCCTTAACGTTAGTTAGATAACATTGAAGTGTGCGACTGATCATATCCCAGACATGTTCGATCGGATTCAGATCCGGAGAACGAGCCGGCCATGGGAGCATTCGTATGTGGTGATCTTCCACAAAGGTCTGTACAACACGGACGGCGTGCGATCTAACGTTGTCGTGCATGTATAGCAGATGTCGGTGCCGCCCAACGTAGGTAAGCACAACGGAGCGTAAAATCTCATCTACGTATCGGCTACCCGTCATCATCTGCTGTACATGCAGTAGGCGTGTACGTCCACCATGTGTAATTTCACCCCATACCATAATGTCCTTCTGGCGGTGAATATGGTCTGGTTAGATGCACTGCTCGAGTTGACACTTAGCACGTCTCCGATGAACCACCGATATTTTCCTTCGTCCCACTAGCAGCAGGTAATGTAAAAGTGAGAGTTCTTGCTCAACTTCGTGCTTCCACATTTCAGCACCAGGAGACGCGACAAATAGGCCCTTCCACTTTAGTTCCAAACCTGAACACGGACTGTTAACAGAGGACGCTGAAGTCGCGAGCGCTAACTGCATAAATAATTATATCTACAGGGTTTCCACGGCCAAGTGGGACATAGGCAGAATACATGTAAAATTGGTTTTCGGTGAATATTGTCTCCCTAATACTACGTCATTCAAAATTAAGGGCCGCATATTATAACTGGGTTAACAATGAACATTTCCACAATCATAGTACAAAGAAAGTCATTTTAATAAAGCCAAAAAAATTAT
The DNA here is from genome assembly GCA_023690525.1 of Holotrichia oblita. Classification (NCBI taxonomy): domain Eukaryota; kingdom Metazoa; phylum Arthropoda; class Insecta; order Coleoptera; family Scarabaeidae; genus Holotrichia; species Holotrichia oblita. The sequence goes on along the minus strand of CM043015.1, from coordinate 128,143,995 downwards.
TATTTTTAAATCTATTGTACATGAATTTCTAATAAGGCTTTTAACACGTTAGTTAGTGCAAGTGGCCGTGGCGCAGACGTTCACGTGACGCCTTAATAACGTAAGGCACAGATTGTTTGGGGTTCGAATCCGAGAAATGAATTTTAGTTTTCATTTTTTTAAAATCTTGATTAAGTTTTGTTGTTTATTTTGACAAATGATTCGTCGTTAGTAACAATTAAAAATCGAATAATATAATAGCACGTGATCATTTTTGTTATTGTAAAAATTATTGATTATTTACCTTAATCCTCAAAAAATCGATTTTATAGTCTTCAAAATCTCTGATTTTTGTAGTGTTATTGAATTTGTAGCATTATTGTTGGAGATAATAATAAAATAAAAAACTTATCTGCCGGGATTCGAACCCTAAACAATCCGTGCATTTGCGTTATTAAGCCGTCGCGCGAACCATTGCGCCATGGACGCTTGAACTAAGTCACGTATTAAAAGCCTTATTAGGAATTCACGAACAATAGATTTAAAAATAATAATTTTTTGGCTTTATTAAAATGACTTTCGTTGTACTATGATTGTGGAGATGTTCATTGTCAACCTAGTTATAATATGCGGCCCTTAATTTTGAATGAAGTAGTATTAGGGAGATAATATTCACCGAAAACCGAGTTTACATGTATTCTGCCTATGTCCCACTTGGCCGTGGAAACCCTGTATACATATAGAGTAGGATTGCCATAAATCCCCGAGGCCCCATCGGGACATTTACAATTTTTCCGGTAATTATTAATATTGTTTAAAAATTTTTTAATAGAAAAATCATCGTATTACGAGCACAAAACGTGATTTTTTAACATTTGAGGTTATGTCGCTAATTTTTAGAGAAGGACAAAGGATATCGAAAAACGGACAAAGAGCGATTGTTGTAAAATATCTCTAGAGTATGTCAAAAAAAAATTGGAAATCGGTGAAGAAATGTAGGCTGTAGCCAGTTTTGAACATTTTTTTTTCAATGTGGAACCACTGTGCGGCGCCGCTCTCCACCCCTCCCTCTCTCAACTCAAGTTTCCGATCGCTACCAGTCGATCAGTAAAACAGATCTCTAAAGTTTGTTGCCCTGACGCTCACTAGATGGCGCTTTATCAATTTTTATAGTTCTGCGCTCGAATATGTTTGTAGGGACATTTTACAGCTTGTCGGGACACCACTGCTAATAACGGTGACATGTCTCGACGTATCGGGACGAATGGAAACCCTAATATAGAGGCAAAATAGGCAAAACGTAATGTACCTAAGCAAAATGGCGATGAGAATGTTTTGACGTAAGCAAGATGTCAGACATATTTAATTAATTAGGAGTAAGAGGTGATGAGAATGTACACATAACGTGACGTGGACAATACTGTCTCTTTTTCTAGATACAAAACACAACAGTTTACAGATCTTTATTATAAGCTTAAAAATTTATATAATGCGGCTATATTTGCTATAGCACATACTTTAAGGTCATTTTTATGACACATACAACATTTAGAGTTTGCTTTCTTTAACGTAGGAGTATATTCTACATATGTATTCTAAATTTACAATCAATTAATACTGGAAATGTACCTATAGTACTACTAATTAAATAAAGTAATATTTAAGAACTTTTCATGTTGTTCTTTATTGAAAATATTATTATAAATTTTACAGTTTAAAGTAGCAGTCGCAGGTTTCTTTATCACCACCTTCTTCACCGGTATCTTCTTCATCGCTAGTGATTCTTCAGACCATCTAGATTGTATTTTTTTAAATATGGTATCGATCTTGAAACAGTATTGCCACTTATTGTGAACTAATACACCAATTAAGTCATCCAAGCTAATCTTATTTTTGGTCAAGTTTATGATAACGTTTCTGTCGATAGTCTTAGTCATGATCCATATCTGCTGCTGAATGATTCCTATTTAAATCGCGATAACTCGCATCAATGGTCTTCTCCAGTCTTAGTATTTCTAGAGGTTATTATGCATATCAGAACTTGTATCCCACAGAATATATCGATTAGGAAACTTGCTACTACAGTTATCAATTACCTACTTCTTCTTGCTGGAGATAAGGAAAACATTGACATGAAACTTGAAGATTATAGCGCCAAGTTCATATGTGCTGGAAATGGGAATCATGTTTTAAAATATAGTGATTGTATGCAGGAAATACTAATATTTCATATAGTTTGTTTGAAAAATGATTTAATGTTCTTATAACTTTCCATTGTAGCACATTATAACAAATAAAATATTGCTAAGTTCTTTACTGGATCTCTTGGTGCAAAAGTAGAACACTAGGAAACACTTCAACCCACTAAACACCAAACGAGTTTTAACTAAAACACCGACGCGTGTCGACAGCAACGCTGTCATAAAACTTGGTTTAGTATCGCCTTGATAATGACAGCGTTGCTGTCGACACGCGTCGGTGGTTTAGTTAAAACTCGCATCGGTGTTATTTCAATTATACATATACAGTATGCGCGCGTTCGGCCTGCTGATAGATGCATTAGCAATGTGTGGGCGACTGTAACTGGGAAGCGCTATGTTATTCTCTGTCTGACACTCTCGGTGTATTATCAATTTCTTCGCATCACCTTGATAGCTGAGTCTAATGTGCCTGTAGGCAGGCGCATGTCTGTTGCTATCTCAAATGCATTCTGTCGTGTTTGAGCACTTCGATCTTTTGATAGGATCTTCAATGTGTTAGAGCAGGCATAGGATTTTAATATGTTAGATAAAGAGATACAATGAATGCATTCGTCCAAGCAACCAGTACCGATATACGTTTCCTGTATTAACTAAGGGACGTCTCTTCGCTGTTCTTTTTCATCTTACACTAAACGTATCAGCAGCTCGTGCGCGCGCGCTCGGTATACATTAACATTACGGAAAAAATAATAGATAACAAAGAACACGCACCACGCTCTCTTCATAAAAGCGCAAAAAATATCAACGGTCTGTATATTTAGCACACTCAACCTTAGCCGAACATTTTCTCAATATGAGTCACAAAGTAAGCAAGCAAGTCGCATTACTTTTCTCCCTACTCTCCTACTTTTTCCAGAAGGTAACCGTAATGATGGGTACTCACGCTCTAGTACTTGAAAACGCGTTCTTTCTGCTTCTTTAGTCAGTCCTTTCGGTCCTAACTGATCCGGTTCACTGTACAGTTGTATAGATACCCTTGTGCGGCTGCTTTACTTTGTCAGAAGGCTTTTGTCTTCAGCGTGGCTTACACTTCGAGTTATTTCAGTTTTTGTATGATTTTAATCACATTAAACTGATTTAAGTGTAGTTTTTTGTTGCATTTAGCACGAGCTATTTATGAATTAAACTATCAAAAATCTACGTTTATCGACAATTTTTATTTTATTTTAGTAACCAAGATTTTCTGTAAAACTAAGGTAACTTAATTTACGGTATTTTCTTTGTAAAAAATCGGTGCAAAATTGAGTGTAGGATAGGTTAGAACGAAGGCTAACCAAACTGGATAGACTGCCATATTAGCCTGTCTTGTTTGCTTCAGTAAAATACTTCGTGCGTTGTAGTCATATATGCCCTCTTCTTTGCAATGTTAGTAAATTATTTTCAGAATTTACAACGCTTTTTTACGCCAATTCTTAACCAAAAACACCAACATTAAAAGTAATTCATTGTTTCATGAACAAGTCTAGAAAGTGATATGAATGGGCTGTCAAACTTAGTATCTGGTTAATATATTTACTTGAATTAAGTTATACAGACGTATTACAAGTTACATAAATAATTGCTTAATGATGGGTTTTAGGTCTTACTTCAACCCAAGCTTTTATCGCTGGAACATTCAATACGTTCTCTCTGACAAGTTGCAAGCACTTATAATTGTCTAGCAGGTTCTCTCCTAGCATAACCATGAAACCATCTGTTAATGTAGTGAATAGAATATCTGCCCAAGTCAGCTAAAATTTATAAAAATAGTTATATAAATGAAGTTTCTATCTTTTTAAATTCAGGGTTAGTTTCGGTAAAGAAAAACATGTTTATTGATAAATCATTTTGATGAAAAAAATAAAATAGTTTATCTGTAATTTGATATGAATAACATCTTACCCTATTTACGGCTAAATGACCATTATTTTGTTTTGCAATATCATCAAACTTTCCTAAATAGTATGGTAAAGTTTCATTCGCCACAGTTTCTTTAAGTTTAGTTCGCTTATCTGGATCAGATTCATACCGAACAGCCATTAATTCTCTAAAAAAAATTGAATTAACTTTGTTTTTGTTGAAAGTATATATTAACATAAAACATTCGAAAATCATGCTACACTAATGATGTTAAAACTTGTTTTGTTCAAACTAGTAGTTCACTATCATAAGTAATATATTAAGCTTGATTGTTTCATATTTAAAGCAAATGTTTACATTTGTTATTGATAGTACCTATAACAGAAATAATTTAGTGACATATCCGTAACAAATGTAAAAAAACTGTTGTCTTTCAAAAACTTCTTTATTACACATTCTATTAACTAAATGCGGCAACTTACAATGGAAGTAGCTTATCTGGAATCGTTTCGGTAAGACAATGAATTTTATTACAGCAAGACCGAAAAAGATGGAAAGCGAAACATATTACAATGCAGTAACCGACTGTCAATTCGGCAATAATTTAAATGAAGTATTAAAAAATAAGTTTGTGAGCGGTTTATACAGCGGACCTGTCTTGGATAAAGTTTATGAGAAAAGAGTTAAGGGTTTAAATGAGTTGGAGATTGAGTTGCAAGAGAAGCAGCTATTAAAGTAAGTGAAGTTGGAGGGGTAAATGGAATTATCAAGAAAGAAACAATCAGAAAAGGTGATAGAAGTCTCAAAAACGATGAAGAGAAACGGAAAATAGTGTGTAAGACTTCGGGAAAGGACCAATGTAATTTCAGCACCTGTAAGTACAATAGTAGCGTTCAGCTATAGTCAGTAAAAAACAATGTAATCATTACGGAAATGGCGAAATAATTGAGATGTTTCAAATAGATAGTAGTACTAGTATAAAGCCAATAGATATTTGTGTTTAGATAGAGAATGTCTCAATATAAATAGAGATCTATTCAGGCGTATTATTATCTATGTATCTATTTTGCCTGAATATACCTATAAGAACAAATTTTTACACATTGAACTGTTTCCCAGATTGTAAAATTCAAAATATCCAATGGTTCATTGTTAAAGATGGAAAGTGAAATATATGTGATAATATAACATGTGTAAAAATTGTCGCAAAACCTATACTATTACTGACTACTATAATAGTAATCTTTATAGTCATATTACGTCACGTAGGAGTAAAAGAGACGAATGAAATGTTGCATCTTACGCACAGCTGATATTGTGTACATAGTTCTGTAACATTATAAAGTCTAAATTCAAAACAAATTTTTGTAGCAGAGCGTAGTTCGTATTAGTATTGGTTAGTGTGATCACATGGAAAACAAGAAGTACGTCGCGTCGTCAAAGAGTAGAGTTACAAAGAGGGTGTACTAGAGCTATTATGAATGAATGCGTAAAATAATTCTTATGGCCTCGATAGAGCGATCTGATTGGGAACACCGAAAGTTGAACACCAAATTTTGATTGGCTAGTATTTATTAATGAAAATTTTGCAGAATTAGTTTAGCCAACACGCAATTTGCAAAGTCACTAAACCGAAAAAGTTTGAAAATATTAGAATTTAATGCAATTAAAACTTTAAATATGTGGAAGTATAAACACAGTGAATGTTAAAAGTAAAAAAAAGAAATACTTTTTTTCAATTTCTATGTAAAACGTATCATGTAGGAAATTATGCACTACCAACCTTAAAAAAATGCAACCAACACGATGATTTTAAATGTACTTCAATTTTAAATATATTTGATATGTGCCTCGTTTAAAAGCATATACAGGGTTTCCACGGTCGAGTGGGACATAGGGAAAATACATGTAAAATTGGTTTTCGGTGAATATTATCTCCCTAATACTACTTCATCCAAATTTAAGTGCCGGATATTATAACTGGGTTAACAATGAACATTTCCACAATCATAGTACAAAGAAAGTCATTTTAATAAAGCCAAAAAAATTATTATTTTTAAACCTATTGTACGTGAATTCCTAATAAGGCTTTTAACACATAAGTTAGTGCAAGTGGCCGTGGCGCGGACGTTCACGCGACGCCTTAATAACTTAAGGCACAGATTGTTTGGGGTTCGAATCCGAGAAATGAATTTTATTTTTCATTTTTTTTAAATCTTGATTAAGTTTTGTTGTTTATTTTGACAAATGATTCGTCGTTAGTAACAATTAAAAATCGAATAATATAATAGCACGTGATCATTTTTGTTATTGTAAAAATTATTCATTATTTACCTTAATCCTCAAAAAATCGATTTTATAGTCTTCAAAATCTCTGATTCTTGTAGTGTTATTGAATTTGTAGCATTATTGTTGGAGATAAAAAATAAAAAATAAAACGAATCTGCCGGGATTCGAACCCTAAACAACCCGTGCATTTGCGTTATTAAGCCGTCGCGCGAACCATTGCGCCATGGACGCTTGCACTAACTTACGTATTAAAAGCCTTATTAGGAATTCACAAACAATAGATTAACAAATAATAATTTTTTGGCTTTATTAAAATGACTTTCTTTGTACTATGATTGGGGAGATGTTCATTGTTAACCCAGTTATAATATGCGGCCCTTAATTTTGAATGAAGTAGTACTAGGGAGATAATATTCACCGAAAACTGATTTTATATGTATTCTCCCTATGTCCCACTTGGCCGTGGAAACCCTGTATAGATAAATGTCACTTTATAAAATCTCACACAGCTAAAATGAACCAAAAAACCGCATAAAGCTTGGATAAATTCGTGTGTTCAATCGATTGTATTAACAGCGTGGGTTCATTGAACTCTTGCCAAAACATATAGTATTTCCCAAGGTTATAAGATTATTTTGGCGCCAATAGCTAAGTGCACTCTCTTGTTACTCTTTGGCGTCGTAGCGGATCGAAGGAATAGCATGGTCGGCGAAGAAGCAACCGAAATTAAGCCTGCGACGACACACGAAAAGTACACAGTGAGTTTCCTTCCATATTAATCATTTTATCGTCAATCCCGTTGTTATTTGTTTTGCACGAGTATAATATATTTGAAACAAAATATAGAAATAAGGTTAGGTACTAGAAAATGTCGGATAAAAACGTAAGAGGTGCGTTAAAAGCAAAGTTAACTACGTTTACTAAGTTCATGAAAGGTATACAAGACAAACAAAAATTAGATGAACTTGACGTCATACAAATAAAGGAACGGTTAAGGGCGCGCGTCGAAACAATATGGCGGACATTTGTACCAATGTAATTTATAGTACCACCTATTCGGTTCTTTTTAAGAAAAAATACGCAATTATTTTGCGAAATTATAGGTGCAATGGAATCGTGAAACTATGGGTTTCGAAATGACACACGCCAAATCTAAAATAAAAGTATTCTTAATAAGAAAAAAAAATAAAATTGTTTGAAGCAGTCGGGAATTTAAGGAATTGCGGCTAATCTAAACGCAAAAATTATTATGCAGCAGTTATGGTTAGAAAAGCTTACTTGGGACGAAAGTTTACCTGCAAACATCCACCGCATGGAGCCAATTTGGAAGTGAACTTTCCTTGTTAAATCATCTGAAAATAAATCGGCTAATCCTATGCGAAAATGCTGAGCGGATAGAATTGCATGGATTTTCGGACGCCTCGGAGAAAGCGTACGGTGGATGTATATACCTCAAGTCTATATGAGAAAATGGAACAGCGCATGTTCATTTATTGTGCTCAAAATCCAAGGTCGCTCCATTAAAGCTAGTAACTGTGCCGCGTTTAGAGCTCTCCGGAGCATTGATTTTGCCGAGATAAGCAAAAAAGGTCACCAATTCGTTACGTGTAACGCTAACTGAATGCACTATGTGGTGTGACTCCACGATAGTACTCGCTTGGTTAAAAATTACTCCAAATAGATTGAAAACATTTGTAGGCAATCGTGTGGCGTTCAGGAATTGAGTGCACAATATACCTGGAGACATGTGCCAAGCGCTGAAAACCCAGCTGATCTTTTATCCAGAGGTTTAATGCCAGGATGCATAGAAGATGCAAATTTGTGGTGGAATGGCCCTGAATGGCTAAAACAAGAAGAGCGGTTTTGGCCAACAATAACCAATTCAGGCTCAATAAAGGACAAAGATCTACCCGACACGAACAGAGAGATAACAACATTACATGTCCAGCAGGTAGAAAGATTTCCAGTAGAAAGATTTTCAAAATTAAATACGTTAAAACGAGTAGTGGCATGGATAATAAGATTTAAAACAAACTGTTTACAGAAGTCCGAGCAAAATTATTCCAAGTGCCTCTCACCTAACGAAATACATAATGCTTTTAAGAAATTTGTAAAATTGTCACAGGCTGAATACTTTGGAAGGGAAATTAAGTTATTGGAAAGCGGCACACATGTTGTTAAAAGTAGCAAGATTTTGAACCTCAACCCAATTTTGGACGAAGACAACCTGCTCAGAGTTGGAGGACGTTTAGAAAATTCTCTACTAACACCTGACGCAAAACATCACCATAAGCACCGTCTCGCACGCCTAATCACTGAAGAAGAACACATCAGACTGTTACATGCTGGCCCACAGCAGCTGTTGGCAAATATAAGAGAACAGTTCTGAATTGTGGGTGGACGCACTCTCGTAAAATCGGTGATAAAACGGTGTGTGACCTGTTTTAGACACCGCCCACGAACTATCCAACCAATAATGGGACAATTGCCCGTGGAGAGACTCGTACCAAGTCCGCCATTTAGTATCACCGGCATAGACTATGCAGGTCCGATATTGATTAAAGACAGAAAGGGACGCGGAGCAAAAACTAGGAAGTGTTACATTGGTGTCTTTGTATGCTTTACCACCAAAGCGATTCATTTGAATTGATATCCGACTTGACAAAAGATTCGTTTCTCATGTCTTTAAAACGCTCCATAGCACGGCGTGGTAAGCCTAACCAAATAGTGTCCGACAATGGTAGAAATGTTGTCGCCGCGTATAAAGAATTAAAACAGTTATATGACTTCGTAAAAACACATAACGAATATTTAACAGATGTCTGTTCGAAAGAGAATATTATTTGGAAATTCATACCAACATACGCGCCTCACTTTGGTGGACTATGGGAGGCAGGAGTTAAGTCATGTAAATACCACTTAAAGCGAGTGTTAGGTAACGCCAGCCTAACATTCGAAGAGTTAAACACTGTACTCGTGCAAATTGAAGCAGTATTAAACTCGCGTCCACTTTGTCCTTTGTCCTCTGATCCTCATGACCTAACTCCTCTTACCCCAGCTCACTTTCTCGTAGGAAGACCTCTTGTTGCAGTACCAGAGCCTGATTGGCAGCAGGTTCCCGAAGGCAGACTATCCCGGTATCAGTATCTTCAACAATGCTACCAACATTTTTGGACCCGCTTGCATAAGGAATATTTGACCGAGTTGCAGCAGCGTACCAAATGGAAGAAAGGAACTGGAGATCTAAAGTTTGGAACCCTGGTTCTAATCAAGGACGACAACTGTCCATCACTGAGATGGAAGATGGGCAGAATCAGCCACCTACATCCAGGGAAGGATGGCGTTACCAGAGTTGCGACAGTTCACACTACAAACGGCGACACCAAAAGACCATATTCAAAATTGTGTTCCTTACCAGATGCAGAAGAATGATGATTGCAACCCCACGTAGGTTGCAAGGAGGGGGGCATGTTCAAGACAAAGACAATAAATGTGGTGTGTATATTTAAAAAGTAACAACGTTTGAATTGTTTTCGCGCCATTTATCGCGTGGTACCCCTACCCGTTTTTTATATATGTTATGTTGTTAAGTAAAAGAGAGCGGGTTGACCGTATTATTAATGTAACCTAAAATGTACAAATAAAGTTTATAAATACAAAATTACAGAACAAAAGTCTAAATTCAAAACAACTTACTTGCCACTTATTTAGACGTCTGTCATTTTGTTAATCGTATTTTCGTAAATTCTTTCCATTGAATTATGGGAATAAGGGATCCTTTAGGCAAATAACACCATTCGAAGAACAACAATTACAGGAATACGTCTCCGAATATAGAATGATTCAATAGAAACGGTTATCATATCGAACCATTTAAATAACTAATTTATTTATGTTATTATTATTGCGGTTCTTATAATTTTTGTACAGTACCTTTTATATAATTTTTCTTATTATTTTAATTTTACCTAATTTGTTATTACTAATTATTTAGATCTTTGATGTAAATTTACTTATGTTGATTATTCAAATACCGCTTGTTGGGAGTATTTAGGAGAATTCTTACATAATCTAAATGTTTTACTGATATTGTTCTGCACTATTGTTCTACGAACATATATCGGTTACTAAAACTTTTTATAGCTTAAAAATTTTTGGAACTTTTTGCCGATCATTGGTTGTAAATGTTAGTATCTTTCACTAAACGTTCGATACGTTTATTTTACTATTTGACTACATTCACTTTGCATAATAAATAAATTCATGATTACTTGATTTGGTCTATTCTCAATATTAATCCATTATAATACCCATATACTTAGAACAACGTATTGCACAGAAGCGAAAACAACGTTATTACAGGTAAAATAAATATTGCAAAAAAATATTAAGATTACAACGTCTTGTAACAAATACAATAATTTTTTGTTGTTGTAGTAAATTTTCGCATTGTTTACCCTAATTATTGTACTGGTGCAGATCTATTTCTCTCAGTGTACGCAAGAACAACTAACTAAAATGACCGACGTCAAAATAAGTGGCAAATAACTATGTAAAACAAATGAGCTAAGCACCCTTGCTTCAGTAAATTGACATACATATCTGAGCACTTTAGATACGGAGGCTAATTAAATCGTTATAACTTAGGTATAGGAACACCTAATACGGATTAAAAGAGAATCTTTTGTAGAATCAGAATATCTAACAAAATATATACCTTTCGATTTAAAAAAATCTACTTTTCGAGGAAGCAACTAAGTTTGTAAACATCTTCTATAATGTTACAGAGAACAACTTCAAACGTTGTGTAACTATGTACACAATATCAGCTGTGCGTAAGTATGCAACATTTCATTCGTCTCTTTTACTCCTACGTTACGTAATATGACTATAAAGTACGGTATCTGTCACTTTTTTTCTTTAATTGCGAATAACTCAGCAGGAGTGGTATTTAGGTACAGGGTATGATAAATTTATCGTAGAAGCTGATTTTGTAATTTATTTTATAGCATACTATTAAAAAAATTGAAGTTGATGCCCACTTCCGGTTAATCGGAAGTGACATTTATTTAAAATATTTTCACGTGATAGTTCATGTTCAACCATATCCAACTGCAAAATTTTGTTTTAACATTCCGTTCCGTTTGTATAATACTTTTAATAGGCCATTCTCACCGATCGGCCTGTATGTATACACTATATATGTTGCACGGAAAATTTTACTTCAAAGACGCAAGAGCAGATATTGAAAGCACGCTTATTGTATGCTTAATAGAATCACAAATGCATATGCAGAGATTATACTAAAAAATTAGAAACTGAAGAAGAGTAACAAAACCACAGAGAATATACTACTATAGATTAGTGATGGGCATTTTGACGATTTTTGTATTCGAATAATGATTTCGTCTTCTATTCGAATAATCGAATTAGTCGAATATTCATATTCAATTAAATTTAATCGATTATTGGTATTCAATTCAATTTTATTCTTTTGCATTCAATTCAATCCCACATTCACAGTTCAATTACTCATTCGTATACAATTCAATGAAAATTTTAAATTCAATTCAAATAGTCGGCTGTTCAAGAAATTGATTATAATTACAGAGGCTGACTTGTTTATACTTGGGTTGAAATGAGATAAAGTTGAAATATTTTTTAATATAACTGACATTATGTCTGAAAAGATAAGATACGAACACATCGCAATTTGACTTCCAAGAAAAGTAACAGTTTCTTATTAAAAGTCACACATTACTATAAAGATTTTATATATATAGCTGCGTACTGACTTGAGCAAATTTACGCGCACGAACACCCAATATGCGCACGAACGCTATCCATCGCTTGTCGGTTTCTTCAGCTTTATCAAAGGATTTGTGTGCGCACAGCGTTCGTGCGCGTAAATTTGCTCAAGTGAGTACATATGTATTATATCTATGTATAATATATATTTAAATATTTGATTAGTTAAATATTCAAATATGTATGTATATCATTAGTGTAAATTCAAATATTTTATTAGTTGACTAGTCTATTGTTTGAATGTTTGATTAATCTGATATTTGATTATTCGAATAATTCGGTACAGTTTTATTCGATATTTGAATAAATGCGTATTCGATTAATGGAATAATTCGAATAGGATGCCCAGCACTACTATAGATACATACAATACGACACTGATAAAATTATTAATTATTACGAGGAATATGAAAGCATCGTTAGTCAATCCGCAGATATAAATTCTAAGACTGAAATTGAAACGTACAGTTACTTTGGCGATCGTTGAGAAAATACAAGAAGTCCGCTAAAATTGTCATGGAAATATATGTATAGTTTATAGATAGATAGTATGGATAATTAATGTCGTCTTGTTATTGAACAATTAGTGTCTGTTGGACGACCATTTAGTCCAAATAAAAAATATCTAATGAATTTGTAATATGTATGTTTAGTGATATATTCACAACAAAGTAGAGTAACATTCGCAAAATTGTTTATCTACATACTTATCTTGAAATCTTCAATAGCACCGATTATAGCATCAATCTCTAAATCTTCCCAATCATTTTTACCATGAAGATTTACTTTCTTGGCTATATGTCTTGCAATGGCATTGGATTGTGCCATTCTCTTGCTATCCTCTTCATACACGGGTAACTGCCCGAAGGGCATTTCTGAAATTTCATTCGTATAAATGGCTGTTTATGTTATTTTAAATCACATACCTGGTTTAATTTTAGGCCATTCCGCATATTCAATTCGCTCATCCTCAAAATCGATGTTTCCATACTTCAAAAGTACCCGAATAACTTCTCCAAATCCGCGAGAATTGTAATATATTAGCTTTATATTCGGAGCCATTTACTAAGGAAATATATGTATATAAATTATCGGTTAGATAAATAAAACAGTATAGAATTCCAAATATACAAAATACAGTGCTAGAATAGAATTATTATGTATTATGTTGAAATATAGTTTGTATCAATTAATCAAACTGGTTGTATTTGAGATTTATGCCAAGAGTATTTTTTTACGAAATCAGTAACTTTGTTAGCTTTTATCATAAGATGATACGGAAGTTTATCTCTTTATCATAGATAACAAAATCGAAGCTCTCAATTTTGATTGATTTTGTTATAAATATAGAAGTAGATTAACAGTCCCAAAATATCAGCGACATATGCAACTAAAAACTATTTTCTATATGAAATCTAATTCTTAGTTTACCAACTTTACCAGAAAAAAGGCTATCACAATAAATTATGATCAGTACTAGATTGTTAGTCTATGAAAGTCACTATTTGAATTCATTTTACAATTTGCAGGATGTGTTCTATTAATTTAAAATAATGAGTAGGTACTTTGCAAAAGGGAATCGTATAGGGTAAATATCTGTGCATTACAATTGGATTTAGTAAATGTAAAATAAATGTAAATCTGTTTCAAAATTGTACTATTTATGTAATAATATATAGGTGAACTGAATTTAACTTGTAAATTACACTGAAAAAAAAAATTATTTCTGACCACAAAAATTTTAATCGTCACAATTAAAAAGACATCTGGATACGCGACAGGTGCGTAATTTATCAGCAGTAGGTATAATATGAATTCAGTTTGTATGTATACATACATATACATACCTATGTCTACAGAAAATTAAAATTCAAGTCCAGTATTAAACAGTTAGGTACGAATATTAAACAGTTTGATAAAAGTACTAAACAGTTTAATTGTGAGTACTAAAATGTTTAAATGCGAGTAATAACTATCATCATGTAAGATGCTTCTAGCATTATGTAAGTGTTAAATGATATTGCATATTTCTATTATACAATGTGGCCGAAAAGTCACCGAAAATTTAGTCCGTTTAAATCGCACCATATTGTGAAAACGTGGTAACAGCGCTTGGGCGTGGGAGTTCTGTTCCAAGGGCGAAGGTATGCACTGCCCGCTGAGTAGTCGTAGACATTCACGTGCACAGAAAACACATTGTTATACGATAAAAATGAATCGAAAATGTACAATACAAGAACGTGTATTTGCGTTGCAGATGTGGTGGCGTCATAAAAAGAGTAGTCGTGGGACGATTATTTCAAAAAAAAATCCTATTCAATAAAATATTTGAGACAACTGGTACCTCGGCTGATTTGCCTCGAAGTGGTTGTCTCCGCACGTCTCGTTCACAAGTGAATTTACAGTTAGTTGCAGAGTGTTATTGAAACCCCCACATTATCTACCAGACGACGGGCTTTAGCACTGAACATAGCACGATCGAGTCTCCAAGAGACTTTGAAACAGTTGACATTGCGATGCTACCGGCCAAAACTTCTGCATGCTCTGCACAAGGATGATTATGACTTAAGAGTAGAATTTGCGGAATGGTTTTTAGTTCGTTGTGCCGCGGAACGTAACTTTGCTGATCGGATTTTATGGACAAATGAAGCAACATTCAAGCTAAATGGGAGAGTTAATCGCCATAATTGTGTTTATTGGAATGACAGTAATCCTCACATTATTATTGAAGAGGAGTTGAATCTTGTAGACGTTATGGTATGGGCAGGTGAGTGTACGAATTTGCAGCACACAAAGCAAATATAGCAACACAAAGTTGTTCCGGCTATCACTTGCATATTATTTTAGTTTTCGAACGAACGTTTTTTATCTAAATCTAGTTGATAAAATATTCTTTTAACATTTGTTTCAATAGCACAATTTATTAGATTGTGACATTTTGAACGGGAGGTCCTCTATATACGGCTACTTTGTAGTATAAATTTGAATCCGATGGAATATTGTATTGAAACTCAGTTGAAAAAAGCAGTCTACAGGTGCAGACGACGAAATGCTAGAATCAGCTATCAAAGTAACAAATAGCATTTGTAATTGGACACTAGAGCGGACGTTTGCAAAAGCAGTTAATAAAAATGCGCTGCTTATTGAACCACATCTTCAACTCTATAATTGGAATAGTTATGTTCTTGTTAATGACTTTGAAACAATAAAATCTTTAAAAGCCCCAATTATTGCATGTGTTAAGGTTACGATACAGAACTTTTGATAAAATGCTAAAGAGTTGTTTATATTATCTACTTAGCTATGAAAACAATATGCTATCTGACAATTTTCTTACATGACGTTTCGGTGACATTTTATAGTGTCATTTTGAAGTTTGAATCGCTTAACCCTTATTACTTTTACCTTCATTTGTAGAAAAGAAAATTAATGTTTTGAAAATAGAACACAGAAGTGTCGTGAAATTTTTATCAAAAAAAGACAGTAGCCCTAAGAATGTCAACGAAAATATGGTGAGAATGTATGGAGAAAAGAGCACGCCATATTTCTAAGTAAATTTTGGTGTAAGCAATTCCAGAGATTCAGTTTATGATGAGCGAAAATTTGAGACTTAGAAGTACGAACTGAAGAATTCATCAACAAATACATATACATATGTATGTATATGCTTCGAATCGAAACCTTGAGTTAAGTTTGATTGAGGAAATCAATAACAGTTCGATCAAACATCTACAAAAATATATTGTCAAATGTTAATAGTTAGTTAATAGTTTATAATATATGTATATGTATACTATATGTACTAATTCATTTAATCTTAATATACTGCAGATTTGTGAGGAAGATGTTAAAAAATATATAAAGAAACTTAAGAATAAATTGACATCTGGCCACGATCAAATACCCAGTTTTATGATTCGTGATTGTAGCAGCATATTAGCGTAACCGTAACCCTTAAACATTTTATTTAATCGATCTCTCCGGACATATACATTTCCTTCTGTTTGTAAGCTGTATCGAATCTGCCCAGTGGTGAAATCTGGCAATACAAGTGACATTCGTAATTACGAGTACAGGCCCATATCAATATTCAGTAACTTCTCTAAAGTGTACGAAAGCGTATTATATACGACCATTTTAGCATATACATACATTTGCAGAGGCATTTCAGAAAACAACACGGATTTATGCGCAATCGCTCCACAATTTCTAATTTAATTTAGTTCACACAATTTACTTCCGATGTGGTTGTAGATGAACGAGCCCAAGTAGATGTCATTGATTTTGCGAAATAATTTGATTGACTTCACCATGCAGTGCTATTATTAAAGAAACCATCATTAATGGATATGAGCGAGATATTATTTGCTTTAATAAAGTCGTATCTTGAAAATCGAACGTTCTTTGTGTCGTATAAGGGATTTAATTCTATTCATAGATCTGCTCCATCTGGTATCCCTCAAGGTTCCAACTTAGGTCCTCTTTTGTTCTTGGCATTCATTGATGATCTCAGTAATTTCGTAAAATGTGAACTTTTTTTTTGCAGATGATATCAAGTTATCCTCAGCAATTACATCATTAGATGACGCTTTAGCATTACAAAAGAACTGAGTGGAGTATTTGTTACTAATTTAAGTATTAATATATCAAAATATAACGTTATATCTTATACACGCAAAAAAACTCCTGTTATATACGATTATCATTATCATATCAATAATGAAATTTTACACCGTCTATCGGTAGTAACTGATTAGGTGTTATTTTTGATCCTGTTCAAGAACGGTGAAACCAGTAGGTACTTGATTCAGGGTAGGAACTACTAGAATCGACATACGTACAACGCATGTTATAGGTATTTGTACTGTCAGATTTGAAGTTTTGTTTTTTAAATAAATACTAAAATGAGCGCTTTTGAAGACGATAACATTTACTTTGACTCAGATACAAGCGAAGAGGACGCATTAGAATTATCAATAGGAAAAACTCGTGTAAAAAATGAAAATTTTTTAGGTAGTGTACAACATTCATGTATTTGCAGGTTTTAGTTATTAATTATGCAAAAGTCTCAAAATAATATTTACCTGCCATGTTGATACCTTATTTTTTAGGTTAAGCTATCTGTCAATATTTGAAACAGCTGAGTGTAAGTTCTAATTTGTGTTCCAACAAACGCTTATTTAGAATTAGTTCTGAACCGGTAGAGAAATCGCGCTTGCGCACTTTGCAGTTATGAACGGATTCTGGAATTAGTTCTAATGGTATTGTTGGAAAGAACCTATAGTTATCGTATTCTTGTGTTGAGTATTATTATTAGTATATATTAGTATATTAGTACCTATATATTAGAACATTCAATCAATAACACAGTCTCAAACTGAGCGGTTAGGACACGACATTTGGCGACGAGTTTTTAAATCCCACAAGTTTCAAATATGAACATGTTACCTAGCATACCATCATTGGATATGAGGTCGGGTTCGGACATTGGAAACATCGGAGAAAGATGGGCCAAAAAAAAAAATTATCTGGTAGCAACAAACATTACAGATGAAAATCGGAAGACAGCCATACTACTACATCTGATAGGCGAGGACGCTTATGATACCTATATGTCATTACCTGAAATTCCTGAATCAGATCCTTCCTTAACATCTCCTTTTGAAATTGCAAAACAGAAATTAAAAGCATATTTTGAGCCTAAAGTGAATGTAGACTTTGAGACATTTAGATTTAGGGATGCAAAACAAATGAGTGATGAAACAATAGATCAGTATTATACCAGACTTCTAAAACTTTCAAAATCATGTAAGTTTACAAATGCAGACAATGAAATAAAAGGTCAAATTATTTTAAACACATGTAACAAAGAACTAAGAAAATATGGTTTAACGGAACAGCCCGATCTCACAAAGTTACTTAACAAGGCACGCTCATTAGAAACAACAACAAATCAACTCAATGAAATTGAAAACAAGCAAACACAAGAAGCCTATAAAGTATCCAAGGAGTTTAAACAAAAACACACACCCAAAACAAGCAAGACGTGCAAGAACTGTGGCAACAACTGGCATATCGAAGGAAAAGACAGGTGCCCTTGCGAAGAATGTTAAATGTCATAAGTGCAGCAAGATTGGTCATTTCGCAAAGGTATGTCTCTCAAGTAAATTTCTTAATCAAAACAGGTTCGATAAGAAAGTTAAAGTAAATCCCACTAACCACAACAGTAATGACTCATCAGATAGTTCATTTTGTTTAACAAACAAGTTAGTCAGAAACATGCCTGTAGTAACGATCAAGGTCAGTGAAGTACCATTATAATTTATTATAGATACAGAGTCATCAGTAAATGTAATCAGTTATGAGACATTTAAGAAATTACCAAATATAAATGTAAATATCCAATTTACTCATATAATTCAAAATCAAGTCTAGCAACCCATGTAAAATTTAATGGAACCTTAGTATATAAAAACAAAAAATTAGATACTGAAATAATTGTTGTTAAGGGTGATGCAGAATCACTGATGAACTACAAGACATCCGAACAACTGGGTCTAATTAAATTAGTCTATAAAAATAGCTACCACAATACAATCGACTCAATAAATCACATATCTGTTGAAACAGAATATCCTGAGTTACTTAAAGGGGTAGGTAAATTAAAAGATGTTCAAGTAGATTTATACATAGATGATAGCGTTATACCAGTTGCTCAAACACATCGAAGAATTCCTTTTCATTTAAGACCAAAGGTAGAGCAGGAAATAGAACGTTTGTTGAAGGAAGACATAATTGAAAAGACAAGTGGTCCCACACCTTGGGTAACCACAAAACAAGGAAGAAATAAGAATTTGTGTTGATATGCGAGCGGCGAACAAAGCTATAAAAAGAACACGTAAGATAGCAGCTACAACAGATGATATAATTGCACAATTAAACGGTTCTACAGTTTTCAGTAAAATTGATTTAAGATGTGGATATCACCAGATTATGTTGTCAGAACAGTCCCGAACCATAACAACATTTGCAACTCATGTAGGTCTTTACAGATATAAAAGTTATATATATATATATATAGTTTTGGCATTAACGCAGCAGCGGAAATATTTCAAGATATTATTAGGCAAATCTTGCTAGGAATACCACAAGTATTAAATATCAGTGATGACATCTTGATATATGGTAGAACACAGGAAGAGCACGACATGAGTTTAAGAAAAGTATTAAATATTCTGAAAGAAAAACACTTAACAATCAATCTTTCAAAGTGCGTTTTTAATAAAGCAGAAGTAGAATTCTTTGGATATTTATTTACGCAAAATGGTATTTACCGAGATCCACACAAGGTAAATGCGATACTAGATCTTGAGGAACCCAAAACACCTACAGAAGTAAGAAGTTTTCTGGGCATGGTGAATTACATACATTGGAAAATTCTTACCCAGGTTGGCATCTTGCACAAAAAATCTTCGGGAACTCACATTCAAAAATAAAGAATGGGTTTGGAATGAGCTACATCAAGAAGAATTTGAAACAATCGAACAGCTAATCAACAAGGCTGATAAAATAACTTATTTTGATCCAAACAAAATAACTCGTTTGTATGTCGATGCTGGTCCGCATGGCCTGGGAGCGATGCTGCTACCAGAGTGTGAAAACAAATTCTATGTAATTGCCTATGGAAGTCGTACGCTAAACGAGACAGAAAAACGATATAGTCAAATAGAGAAGGAAATGCTAACCGCAGCATGGGCCATGGACCATTTTAAACTGTATTTACTTGGTAATATTTTTGAATTACATACAGACCATAAGCCATTGGTGCATATTTTCTAAAATTCAAGGAAAACACCAAGTGCCAGAATAGAAAGACTAATATTGAAAATCCAAAGATACAATTTTGACATCAAACATCAAAACGGTTCATTAAATCCTGCAGACTATTTGAGCCGCCACCCGCTACAAGACACAGAGAAAGACAAAACAAGAAGCTACCTGAATTCCTAATAAGTAATAACTTACCGAAAAAGATCACAGAAGATGAGGTTAGGAAAGAGACGCATACCGACCCAGATCTACAAACTTTAACGAGAGCGATTAGAGGAAACGAGGAATTATGGAAGACGCATTAAAACCATTCGCACATCTCAAACTAGAACTAACAGTACATAAGGGAATAGTTTTGCGACGAACTCGGATCATTATCCCAAAACGTCTACAACTAAGAACCATTGAATTGACGCACAGAGGACACCAAGGCATTGTTCGTACAAAACAGATGATAGATCAAAGGTATGGTTTCCTAATATAGATAAAATAACCGAGAAGCTGATAAAGTCATGCGTTACATGTCAAGCAGTTGACAATACCAAACATAGAGACCCCATATGTGTAAGAGCATTACCAGGTACACCGTTCGAAAATATTGATGTAGACTTTGCTGGTCCATTCCCAAATGGAAAATACATATTTATAGCTGTTAACGAATATTCCAGATTTCCGATTGCCGAAGTAGTAAACTCCACTAGTTTCGTACATATACAACCGATTCTAGAAAAAACATTTGCCTTGATGGGAATTCCAAATGTACTACTATCGGATAATGGCCCACCTTTTAACGGCATTGCCATCAAGGAATTTTTAGATACCTATGGCGTTAAACATAGGAAAATAACGCCTTATTGGCCGTAGGCAAATGGAATCACTGAACGATTTGTAAAAACCTTAAAAAAATCATTAATTTGTTCCCAATTGGACAACGTTAAATTTGGTTCTGAACTACAGCAATTTCTGTTAACTTACCGGAGTACACCGCATGCCATCACGAAAAAAACACCTTATGAACTTGTTTTCAAACGAGAAATTAACAATTTGCTGCCGTCAATATCCACCACCGAAGACAATGGAAATGTATCCAAAGAGGAAGAACAACAACGTATGAAACATAAAATATATGCGGACAAACAAATAGGTGACCAAGTATTATATAAGATACCAAAAGCAAATGCTTTAACACCCGCATATGACCCAAACCCATATACAATTATTGAAATCAAAGGTACACAAATTATTGCAAAGCGAAAAAATCACACCATAACCCGAAACGCATCTTTCTTCAAGCATTTTGTGAAACCTGACTGACCCTATTATTCCCAGCTTAAAACCTTCCACACACATAAATCCGCCTTTACAAGTATCACCTAGTATGAACTTGAACGAAGAACCTGAAGATCCAGCCCAAGACAAAAATGAAGATACCAAACAACTTGAAGATGACAGCCCACAAGAAGATCCAGCCCAAGACAGAAATGAAGATACCAAACAACATCGAACGAGAAGACGCCCACAGTACCTCGAGGATTACGTATGTGATTCTGATTCTCTAAATGAAGCAGGAGAGGAAATGTAGTGTTCATAACATGTATAATATATGACACGGTATGTGAGATGGTACAGTAGGGACGATGAAAACACCGGTGTGACAGTCAAGCACGCCATGATCGGTATTGTAACATATTGTATCACAGAATTCAAAATATAGTTATCGTATTCTTGTGTTGAGTATTATTATTAGTATCTAACATTCAATCAATAACACAGTCTCTAACTGAGCGGTTAGGACACGACAGTGGCTACTAATATAAAAAATATTGATATAATTACTTACCTGATTGGAAAGATGTAGACGTTTTTCATAGCAATGATAAATTCTCACTTAAAATAATTAAAAGTTACACAAAGACCATATATGTATGTACATAGTTTAAAGTAATTTAGTTTCTAATATATATCAATGCGATACCTAGAACAGTTCAATCAGAGAAACAAATATCCGTATTTGATGTGAATCGTACGGGTTTTGCCTTGCGTATTTGTCTAACAAGTGCTGCCTCTAAATAGTGCCTTTGAATCTGTTAGATAAAAGGCCCGCAATACATTTTTGTGTACTTAAGAAAAAGAAAGACTGATTTAAAAAATTTGGAAAAAAATTTTATCCGAAATATTTTTTATAATTTTTTATAAGAAATTTCTTGTGTTGTTTCACGTCTCGGTTATCTCTCGAAGTAAGTAAGACGGTTTGGTTGTAAGATACGTATTTATTTTTCATTACAACGTTGTTATTCTTAAAAGTTGTGTTTAATTAAAGACAGTAAAGTAGTGTTAAAGTTTCCCTTACAATTCAGAAGTGGGATCTACCATATAGAAGTGTGTAAGGAATAGGAAAAGGCGGTTTCGAAAACAACATTTTAGGTACTGAGGTACGCCGAAACGAAGATAACGTAGGAAATGCAAAGACGGGAGGTACCCTAAACGTCGAAAATATTCATAATAGTACAATAGAGAATATGTTATCTACGATGAATAAGTTGCTGCAACAAAATGCAACTATATTGCATACAATAAGGGCACAAGATAATACCAGAAAGAATTTTAGCATTATGCCAGACCTAAATAAAAGTATTAATGATTTTAATGTTGAAAATGGATCGGTAGCAGCAGCCAGGTAGCTAGACCCAGTAGATAATACGGCAGTGTTACATGGGTGGCCCGATTCTTTTACGTTCGAAACTGCTTTTATTTATTTAAAAGGGGCAGCAATGCACTGGTTCAATGGTAGGTCAAGAGAGCTAATAGACTGGAATATTTTTAGGAATGCCTTTCGAAAAACGTTTGTACATGACAAAAGTTTAACGCAAAATTGGAAGAAAACGCAGGCACGGATACAGGCACCAAAAGAGAACGTCAGTTCATATTTTCACAAGAAGGTACTTTTATGTAGAGAATTAAATCTGACATTTGTAGAGGTTAAAAAACAACCTGCCATTGTGTTGTGGTCCAGAGAATTGACCACCCTGATCATGGCGAAGCATCATAACGATGAAGACGATCTGTATAACAAAGATATATTGACATACGAGAGAGTAAACATGGTTAGGATAGAAAGGATTGAAAATAGACCAACAATAGGTAATTACAAACATGTGACAAAATAGAACCGCAGGGAAGAGTTAAGGAAGAGATGTACGTTAAATCAGAAAGAGAAGCAAGAGCATTACCAATCAGAAATGACAAATGTGAGTGGAAATGTTTTAAATGTAATAAATATGGCCACATTGCATATCACCTGTAGAGGTTGTGGCGCAGTAGGCCATATACAAAAGTACTGTAATTCATCAAAAGGTAGCAAAAATGTCATAACACCAACTGAGCAAATAGCTAATGCCAAACATTCAGTAATGAAGTATGTCAAAAAAGTTGAAATTAACAAAAAGTTATATTCGTGCTTGATAGATCCAGGGAGCTCGGAATGTACCATTAAAGCTTCTGCGGTTGTTGTTGAGAAATATGCTATCGAGGATGATAAATGTGAATTGAAGGGTTTTGAACCACTAGAAAGTAAAGTCCAATCACTAGGTACCATTATAGCACGAATAAGCATGGACGGAGTCGAGGCAGATAATGTAAAATTTAGGATCGTTAAGGATAGCATGCAACCCATAAACAGGCCCGCCGCTAGCTGTTTGAACGCCCGCGTGCAATACCGATTAGGCCGCCCCCTGTACAATTCTAGACATGCAAATTATGACAATGTTTTGTTTTCCTTTCGATATGTTTTTGTCGCCGATGCCGCCCTTGTGCGGTGCACGCCTTGCACGCACGTACGCAGCGGCCCTGCCCATAGACGTCATAATTAGCAGAACTTTTATGGACTAAGGTACCACATGTAGTCTATCTAAATATTGATAATGACCTAATTATAAAATGTCGAGATGATGACCCGTTTAAGGACATGCAATTAAGACCAAGTATGGATAGTATTAGCTCTTCAAAGAAAGTAGTGATTCCGGCAAACTCAATCAGTTTCATATCCATGACTGGACACTCAGAATTCCAATTACCCAATAAACAGTCAGAGTGAAGACGTATGCATACCAGAAGGAAGTGAGTTGCTATTGGGAGAAATTCACGAATTAAGACCAGTTGACCAATTGAAATCAGAAATTACGCCACAATCAGTTCGTGTAAATCCAGAGATGACTCTAGAGCAGGTAAATGCTTTAATGAAATTGTTAAACGACCATAGCACTGAATATGAAGGAACGAATATAGTGGAAATGGAGTAGTGGAACAAGCAGGTAGAACTCCTGTCTGGAACAAGCTATACCAAACAAGTAATAAAGAACGAGATGAGATACGAAGAATTGTTAAAGAATGTAAAGATGCTGGTGTCGTTAGGGAAACTCATTCACCATACTCCAGCCCGGTATTACTGGTTAAAAAGAAGACAGGTGAGTCACGTTTAGTTGTAGATTTTAGAAAGCTGTACGTATGCATTTTCCACTTCCCAACATGGAACTATGCTGAAGCTAAACTCGCGAAATGTGAGGTTATGAAGAGAGAAGTCGAGTATCTTGAATTTCGAATAACGGCAGATGGAATAAGTCCAGGCTCGAAGAAAACGAAGGCGATAGAAAAATATCCAGCACCAAATAACATTCACGAAGTGCGAAGATTTTTGGGGATGACATCTGTCTTTAGGTGCTTTATAGTTGATTTTGCCGCAAGAGCAAAACCGTTATATGCGCTATTGAAGAAAAACCAAGATTACCAATGGGGCGCCGAGCAACGAGAATCCTTCTATGACCTAAAGCAAAGTTTAAAGAGCAAACCGGTACTGAAGGCATTTGACTCAAATGCGGCGGAAACGCAGCTGCATACTAACGCTTCCACAAAAGGATTGGGTGCAATGCTGTTGCAAAAAGGTAGAGATAATAAACTATATCTAGTGTACGCCATCAGTCGACAAACGACTGAAGTAGAGACCAGTTACCACTCGAATAAACTTCAATTAATTTCTATTGCTTGAGCGATGAGTCGATTAAGGGTGTTTTTAATTAATATAAGATTTGTGGTAGTAACAGACTGTAGAGCCTTGATATATCTTAACGCTATGAAGATCAAAAATCCTCAAGTTATTATTAATGTGGTGAGCACTTGGGACCTTTTGTGACCAGCTCGAAAGGAAATAAGTATTTATGTACTTGTTGTAGTAGATAATTTCACGAAATCTGTTAAGTTGGATCCAGTCCGAAACATGGGCACCGCTGCACTCTTGAGGAAAATTACAGACTTCTTAAAGGAAGTAGGCGCACCTGAGCGTATTGTATCAGATCAAGGGACTTGCTGCACCTCGCGTGCATTCGAGGAGTTCTGCACCAAACACGGAATTAAGCATACTCTAAATTCGCCATGTCACGCGCAAGCAAACGGACAAGTGGAACGGGTACATCGCACTACCGTGCCAATGATCCAAGCGACAATTAACAATCCAGACTTCACAGATTGGAATAAGCGCATTAAAAGCGTGCAAAGGAATGTAAATGCTTCAGTAAATAAAACCACGAACATGAGTCCATTGGAGTTATTGTATGATTACACTCCACGGTTTGAAAAAGGGCCGTTAAGACAACTAACATTGGACAATGAAGATTACCAGTTACCATCGACGTTGCAAAAGCTCGATTACGAATAGAGGAACAACAGGCGAAATATAGGTATAAGCATTGCTGGTATGATGAAAAGAAGAAGACGAATGTGAAATACCCAGTGGGCGACATAGTGTACATGACGACGGCACCTAAGCATACTGGGGATTCCGCGAAACTCCAAAGTAAACATAGAGGGCCCTCAGTTATCACTGAAAATTTGTCAAGTGACTCATACAGAGTGACTGATCTCAGAAGTGAACGAAAACAGAAACTATATGCTACAACAGCGCATGTAAACCAGCTGAAGATATGGAAAAGTTACAAGGGCGGGGGTGAAGTGCAGTACGACGCCGAACCAATAGAAGAGGGGGAAGATAGTTCCAATGAAATGAACGCGCCCTGGTCGTAAAGAGAAGACCTGAGCGTCAGAATGAAAAGGACACGGATACGGACGAAAATATAAGCCGGCAAGAAGAGGGTAGGTGCGTGCCACAACGAGTAAGAAAAGCGTCGCCCCACCTGGAAGACTACAATCTCGAGGACGACATTAAACCAAGGATGGAGTGTTAGGAATTTTCATGCTTTAGTACATTTGTAATTTAGAGGAGATGTAAAAATATGTATGACAGAAGACGGTTTTGTTGTAAGATACGCGTTTATTTTTCATTAAAACGTTGTTATTCTTAAAAGTTGTGTTTAATTAAAGACAGTAAAGTAGTGTTAAAGTTTTCCTTATAACCGTATAAATGCTTTTTCAATCTTAAAGATTATCTTCAGTAATCACGAAATTTGTTCTTTTTACCGATATGTCCATAAGCATTTGGAGTACATATATTTTATTACTTATATCACATATTTCTTCATTGGATATATTATGTACAACTATGTATCTATTGTTCTATTTTCTATTTATATTTGCTCGATGTCAATATTTTTTAAATCTACGACAATAAATATTATTAAAAAGCTTTTTTTCTAAAAATTATTTAAGGAGATATCCGCTGTTAAAAGATTTTCATTGACAATTATTTTATATAAATACATACACAATTTATTTCGTTTTTTTATTTTAATTAACAAATATACATGCAATTATATAGGCAAGTAAGATATGTATAAAATAAAATGCTTTAGAAAGGAGTTTCTGGACGAGACGCTATCCATGTCTTAATTGCAGGTAATTCCTCAACTTTTTCTTTAATTTTGATGAACCTTCATATTTTTCCCCAACGTTTACTCCTAAGATACGCGTCAGGGAATCAAGAGAAGTAGCAAAGAAGAAGTCTACCCATGTCAACTACAATAACAACATAAAAGCTGGTGTTTGCGATTTTTTAGTAGAAATACATACCTTATTCGCAGCTAGATATCCATTGTTTTTGGTTATATTCTTCTCAAACCTTTCAAAATAATAAGGTACGGTTTCCGATAATAATGTTTGCTTTAGTGCTTCTTTCTTTTCTGGATCTGATTCATGGTAGAAAGGATATAATTCTGAAAGAACAATTGGTAAGTATATAGTACTTCTAGTATTAAACTAACTAGAAAAAGTAGGGTCTATAAGTTTAGAAAAGTCAAAATTTCTCAGTTAATAGCAATGCACAATTTCTCCTTAACCCAGAAGTATGGTATAAGTACTACAGGTCCAGGAGTTTAACTACGTGAGATCTATTATAAATTACAATGGATTAGGAGACACTGCAATAACGCAGAGGACTCAGAAAAGCAGGCAAGTAAGCACCAGAACTAGGGTGTTCTGTGGTAGATGGCATGCTGGCGAATCTTCGGAGACCGAAATTTCACGCACAAGGCAATGGCGACGACAATCACCGTTACAATTTGCATCAATTTCGGAAACATGGGATTCAAGAGGATGCAAGCTATATTCAGACTTGAGAACAGGAGATGCCAAAGAGAAGGGTTGAATGTAAACTCTGAAAAACGACTGTAATTCCATTAATTTCATGAAGAGAACATATAATACTCCATTATCAATATACTTGTATCAAAGGACTATCAAATTTCTGAGTATAGTTTTAGAAGTCTAAATTAACTAAGTAACAGTAAAAAATAAGGCTTTCTGGGCCAATATAGGGATGTGCAGTAAAATGTGGGAGGCTAAAACTTTTAATGGCGCACTAGTTGCACGCGAGAGTTATTTATTTCATTATAATCTAGTATCACCAACATGCTACTGTAAAACCAAATTGTTGTGGCAATGCCAATGTTCGTGTATAAACTATTTGAAAGAACTGAGATGACATAGAGGCACAATAAGTCGATACGCCGATTTGCTTTGCGCGGTATCCTCCACTCATACAGGAAAATTGATCAAAATCAATTTTAGAATTGATTTTCAAAATACATTCTTCTTACGCATTAGTAGTTGTTGAAACTCATTATATATGTTTACTCCTTTTGTATTTTTTAGGGAAAACATGAACACGCTGCAATATAGCTTTTAAAATGATTGAAGCTTATAAGACTTTATTTTTAATAAATGTTATTAGATCTTACTTAATCTGAAATCAGTTAAGGTATCAGCCAAGGCATCAATTTCCAAATTTTGCCATTCATCATCACCTGCCAGGTTAACTTTCTTTGCAATGTATCGCGCGATTGCTAAACTTTGTGAGGCTACTTTTCCATTTTCTTCGTACAATGGTAGTTGACCAAAAGGAGTTGCTAAGTATAATATTATTAGTATAATTAATAGCAATGATTTCGATGGCAAACTTACATGCTTTTAGTGCAGGCCAATTGTCCATCTCAATACGAATATCTTCGAAATCAATATCCCCATATTTTAAAAGATAACGGATAAGTTCTCCTAAACCTCTGCCATTGAAGTATGTCACTTTTATGTCCGGCATACCTGAAACAGTTACATTCAATTTTTTTTGTAAAAAGTTTTTGTTCAAATATGTTAATCACAGAGCGGTTAATTGAAAACATATAGAAAAACGGTCTCTTTGAAATATAGTTTTAACAACTAACTCTACTTTAATTTATTGTTCAGTTACAGAATCATATTCGCAAATGAAGAACTACTGGAACGTTAAACTTTTACAATGGCTCTTTGCGACAACACTATACAGGTCATATTCGTCATATTTAAACGATAAGCTATTTGAAATGTACATATACTTCTATGGAAAGTAAAATAAAATATTTCTCGTCCAAGTATTGAGTTTTTGCTGTTGTATCAGATTCCTCAGTCGCTGCTTCAATTTTACCATATTAAATATTGTTTTATGTTTTTGTAATAAATAAATGTAAATATTTACTTATATTAAGTGTATTAAAATAAACAAATTAACAACATTTTATTCAGGTCAAACAGTATTTTAGTACAATTTATAAATTAATATGTTAACAATTATTTCGAGATTCAGTCATAGATACTGCATTGCGCACTTTATATCCGAGCTACATGTCTTTATATTTTATATTTATGTTGAAGAACAATGAATGCTTATGTAAAACGATTCATTTAAAACAATCATAATTAGTAAGAAATATAAATAAACCTACTTGTTGTGATTTGAATAACTTTACAGTGATATAAATTAACAAAGTTTATGTATATAGATTTATGATAACATTTCTACTTTCGTGGGGCTATTTGGTATTGAACACAGCTTAGTAAAATAGCGCTTTCTAATTGATTCTTCCAAAGTTAATTTAAGAGCTGTGCTTCTAAATAATGACAGTAAATTCTCATCAGTACCCATTGCTCACTTTGCTAGTATGAAAGAAACATATGAAAACTTTAAATTCATATTGGAAAAGCTTCAAGCATGAATGGAATATTTGTGGTGATTTGGTCTGCAACTGGGCTATACAAAATACTGTTGCTTTTTATGTAAATTGGATAGTAGGCATAGCAAAAACCATTACATTAGAAAAGAATGCCCTAAATGCAAATCATTAGGCCTTTTCCTTTGCTTTTTAGTGTAGTGCGATTTACACTACAATTTTGACAGTGCTGTAACGAAGGCGACAATACAAAGGAACGAATTGAGTGTAGATGGATTTATAACATAACCTCAACAATCAACTTATCATACCTAACCTGACTTGAGAAGAAACGAGTAGCACTTTTACTAATCCTTTATATAATGCTATAATAGCTATTATGTACAAGCATACTTACAAATTTAGTTAAGATAAACTCTTTTCGCAGTCTCTTTGCATATATTTATAAAAACAACTGTCAATTCCCGTTATTATAAATTATGCGTTAAAGCATGAAAATTTCAATATGGATTAATTCGAAAATATTTTTCATTAATTTATTTACAAATCATACTTAATTACCTTATTCAATGGAATTTTTTAAAAGAAAATTGCGCGTGAACCGTTAAAAATTCCAATAATATTGCCGGCTATATGCCGGCTGTAATTCAACTAAAACACAACAATTTTTTTACTTTATAGTCAATACATAACCTTTTTTTGTCTTCTCTTCACATGCGTTTTATAGATATTTAACGTTTTTTGATCAATATATACTGCACAAATTCCAATAAATAACATTCGTAGTATAAAGTAAACGGCATGAATAAAAGTACCTTCATTAATCACTTTGACATATGCTTGACATTTAAAATAGTGTAATTTACGGCTGCATGTCGCCAGCCCCCCCACAATCGATTTTTTAAATTCTTTCTGGACTAAAGTTTTGTACCCATTTTGTACCGTTTTGTACCAAAAATAAAAAATTTTGTACCTCGCCCGTTTAGAAGATATACTCAATTTTAGATGGGGGGGCCAGGGACATGCCAGCCCCCCCATGTCGGAATTTCAAAATTTCACTTATGCCATCGTATTGTACTAGTTTTGTACCGTTTTGTACCACAAAGCAAACATTTTGTACCTCGTTAGTTTTTGAGATATAATCGATCTTAGGTAGAGTGCTAGCCCCCCATATCGGAATTTCAAAATTTCACTTATGCCATCGTATTGTACTAGTTTTGTACCGTTTTGTACCACAAAGCAAACATTTTGTACCTCGTTAGTTTTTGAGATATAATCGATCTTAGGTAGAGTGCTAGCCCCCCCATATCGGAATTTCAAAATTTCACTTATGCCATCGTATTGTACTAGTTTTGTACCGTTTTGTACCACAAAGCAAACATTTTGTACCTCGTTAGTTTTTGAGATATAATCGATCTTAGGTAGAGTGCTAGCCTCCCCATATCGGAATTTCAAAATTTCACTTATGCCATCGTATTGTACTAGTTTCTGTACCGTTTTGTACCACAAAGCAAACATTTTGTACCTCGTTATTTTTTGAGATATAATCGATCTTAGGTAGAGTGCTAGCCCCCATATCGGAATTTCAAAATTTCACTTATGCCATCGTATTGTACTAGTTTTGTACCGTTTTGTACCACAAAGCAAACATTTTGTACCTCGTTAGTTTTTGAGATATAATCGATCTTAGGTAGAGTGCTAGCCCCCCCATATCGGAATTTAAAAATTTCACTTATGCCATCGTATTATACTAGTTTTGTACCATTTTGTACCACAAAGCAAACATTTTGTACCTCGTTAGTTTTTGAGATATAATCGATCTTAGGTAGAGTGCTAGCCCCCCATATCGGAATTTCAAAATTTCACTTATGCCATCGTATTGTACTAGTTTTGTACCGTTTTGTACCACAAAGCAAACATGTTGTACCTCGTTAGTTTTAGAGATATAATCGATCTTAAGTAGAGTGCTAGCCCTCCCATATCGGAATTTAAAAATTTCACTAATGCTTATAGTAGTTGTGTAGAGTTTTGTACTGTAAACGGAACGTTTTGTACCATGCAAATTGAGATATAATAGGATTTTAGATGAGGCGAGTACAAGATAAACTCGTCATAACACTAGAATTTCAAAAGTTGTGTTATGTTATCGTATTGTAGAAGTTATACATTTATTACATTACAGTTCTTTAGTACATAAGTATACTAGTAACAATAAGACTACATTCATAAATTTGAATATCTTTAATTTAAAAGCAGGACAATATTTGCCATGACAGTGAAAAGTAGTGCTTAAAGTTAAAGAGACTTAGAGATATTTAACTAAAATATAACAAAATTATTTATAGTAAAACTGATGAGAATTTAAAACATAAGAAAAACTTATTTATTTAACAACACATATTTAATATCTATGTATACAGGGTGATTGGTGAGAATGGCCTATTAAAAGTATTATACAAACGGAACGGAATTTTAAAACAAAATTTTGCAGTTGGTTGAATATGAACTATCACGTGAAAATATTTTTGAATAAATATCACTTCCGCTTAACCGGAAGTAGGCATCAACTTCGATTTTTTAAATAGCATGCTATAAATTTAATTACTAATTCGGCTTCTGCGATAAATTCTACAGATATTTCATGTATCATACCCTATAGGTACCTAAATATCGTGCCTTTTGCGTTATTCGCAATTAAAGAAAAAAGTGACAGATACCGATCTTACTTTATAGTGATATTACGGCACGTAGGAGTAAAAGAGATGACTGAAATTTTGCATACGCATAGTTGATAGTATGTAGTTACACAACATTTGCAGTTCGTCTCTGTAGCTTTATACAGAGTGTTTAAAAACTATTTTCACGTGATAGTTCATATTCAACTGCAACATTTTGTTTTAAAATGCCGTTCCGTTTGTAATAATAGGACATTCTCACCAATCACCCTGTATAAAAAATGGGGGCTGGTATATACAGGGTGCCCGGATTTCGTAGGGACAACATGGGTAACTTTTTTATTTTAAGACATAGAGAGACGGTTAAATTACCGAAAAGGTATAGATTCAAAAGCTCACTAAGAATCCATTTTCAAATTTTGCTTGTCGTGCTTCATTTGTTTCATATTGAAGAAAAACTGAAATCTCCTAATTTGAAATTGTTTTATAAAGCGTCACTAAAAGCATTTAGATTACAATTTGAAGTGCTTCAAACCGCATCTTAATATCACAAGCAACAAAAAAGATACGGCAAATAATGGAAATTAGGAGATTGCAGTTTTTCTTCAATATGAAACAAATGAAGTAAGACAAGCAAAATTTGAAAAAGGATTCTTAGTGAGCTTTTGAATCTACACCTTTTTGATAATTTAACCGTCTCTCTATGTCTTCAAATACAAAAAGTTACCCATGGTGTCCCTACAAAATCCGGGTACCCTGTATAACGAATACCGAATGATCCTTAAAAACTAGAAGATAATTATGATTTCTTCTATTTAGGTACTATATAAAGATTAGCTATCCTTAATTTAGAACTAAAAACTGCCATAGAGTCCTTGCAATGTACTATAAATACCTGTAATACTAATTTGGTAATACCAAACGGCATAGTAGTATTAACTGTAATTTGCACTTTATTGATTGCAAAGCTTGACTTTTTTATTTATAAATTTATATAGCCTGATATTCTATTTACTATAAATTAGTAGCGGAAAAATACCACTTTGGTTATCTTTACATATTGTAGGCTTTGTGCTTAAGTCATCATACCTTTGCCACCCTAATGGCCTTTTACAAAAAGCAACAAAATGGCCCAGTGATTTAAAATTATTGCTGTAGTAGCAAACAGCTCCTCTTAAGTTATACGTTGTACTATAAATTTCTATATCAGATGGGAAGTCGGCTAATTTTAAGATGTTATTCATGTGAAGTTCGAAACATAAAATTGTGTCATTTGGCGACACTACAGTATTACTATCCCCACCGCAAACACAATCTTCCAAACTGGTTTCTTCAGGCAATAGTGAATTAATGAGTTTTTGTTTAGTCAATTCCTTATTATAAGTTTCATTAGAGTAAAAGTAAACACTTGGATTGTATCGAATTATTTTACATTTTAAACACGCATGACATTTTTTTGAAATAGTGATTGTTCTGTCAACATATTTTTTTAAAAGGTCCATCATTTCGTTTATTGTACACGCAACGTCACAGGATTTTATGTTTTCATGGTCGAATTTTAAGGTAAACTGTTCAATTAAAATTTTTGCTCGTAAAATGTACACTTCCTTTGATATTCCATTATTTACTATATTTTTCACTAATAAAGAATAGTTATTATTTTGAAAATCCAGAACACTTTTAAAAGCTGCACTATCGCAAAAAGTACAACAAATGATTTGTGTTATACTGTCGAAGGCGCAGGTATTCGTTAGGATTACTTTGTGGTTATTTATAGATATGGGCTGCAATTTTAAACTATTACCATTTTGCAATAACCCTATTGGAAGAGAATGCATCGCTTCGCCTAAATTTAATGTAGACCACTCCGATTGATGATTCAAATAAGAATGTATCCTTCTTTGTTTTGGTATTGCTTTATTGCGCCAATTCTCAGTTTCGTCTCTTTCTTCAAGTTCGGGACACTTTTTTGTCTCAATGCATTTTGCTGAAGCCAATTTTACTGAGCCATCTAGATACTTGATGTGCTCGAACACGAATCTGTCTACTCGCATAGGTAACTCAGTGGATGAAAAGAAACATTGTTTCAAATTTTTGAAATTCGATTCAACTGGCGCACTGCTACCGTAACAAGTACTGTGAACGTAATATGTACACATGATATTTGACCACAGTGGTAAATATGTAATTAATTTTTTTAAAGGCGTTATAATTTCCTCTAGATATTGCGCATTATCTCTATCACCTTCTGTTAATGTTGATTTACACTTGCTCTCTATATCAGTTGCCCACTTAAAAAATGTATCATTCCCAACTTCGTCAAATAATATGTTATCATGTACATTGTCAGTAACTGTATTGCTTTCATCTGGATCGTCTAATTCGTTAATTTCACGTACGCCACTAATTAATCCCAATAGCATTTTCTTCGCTTCCTCGCACTTGTTGTTATATCCCATATCGGTTTGGCCTTCTGTTGCACTTAAAGCAACCGTAAAGACTGCAGATACCAATTTTTCAGCCTCCTGTAATGTATCTACTTTAATAAGTAAACAAATTGTTCTGATATAAAATTGTCGAACACGTTTTTTTCTTTTTTTAAACAAGGTAGTCTTGTTATAAGCTTAACAAAATGTGCCACGTCACACCTTATATAGCAAGAGGGCTTTAAATGCCTCTGATTTGTTTGTAATAATTCATAGCATATTTGTAAATATAATTTAATCGAATTATATTGTGTGAAACATCGTATTATTGCTGATATCAGAGCTAGCGACATATCGCAGACTATTTGGTTTGGTGGTGTTTTCACTACTCTCAACCAAAACGACAGCCAGTGAAGTATAGAGTCGCTATCATGCCTCTCCGATAACATTGACCCTACGGAAAACTGCGAATCATCGTTGTTAATTACTATATCGTACAAGAATATAGACCCTGAGAACAACCCATTCGGTCGACTAATTTTCTTTACCAAACTTCCAGTTGCGTCAATGCTTATTGAATTATTCTTTGTGCGTTGGAAATATGCTCGAGCTGTATTAATTTGAATTGGCGAATAGTAATGAACGAAAAATCGATCTAAACCAATATCTCTAATATAATTTGAAAACGGGTTTTCATATTTTGCAAGAAAGAGTGAGTGCAGGGGATCATTAGAAAAAGTAGAATCTTTATTGTTTTTATATTTAGCAACACGCAATGCATTTAACGAGGGAAGATCTTTAGGTACTTTATTGCCGAAAATACTCTTCTGAGCCTCTAATGTTCGTATATGATATGCACTTTCCCCGGATTTAAGACGCTGCACAAAATTCTTACGCCTCGCTCCTACTAGCGGACGTTGTAGTTTCGAAACATTGTGCGACATATCTGTAAACGGTCCACTTAAAGTGCATTGTAATATGATAGGGTCTTCTTCGTTGGGCTTTGCTTTGAGAACAGCACGAAATTCTGACCCACATTCACTACAGTATCCAACTAAAGTAATGTAATGTTTACCGTCAGGTGTAACTTTAGCTCTTTTGAAAATCAGCCTACACGAAAGGTTTGTTGATTCCCAAAATTTACTATATATTATAGGTGACCAATCCTTTTGTAGAATATTATATGTTCGATATCGTTTTCCTTCTTTATAGTTTGTTTCACATGGCGCTATTCTTTTCCACGACATATTATCCAACTTTAACAAAAAAGAGATAATATTGGGCCGTGATGAACTTTCGATGCTTGAATCAGACGAAGATGTGTAAACACCGTTATCAGTAGGTTCTAAATCGCGATCTCTATCACATGATTTGAATAACCTTCCGTGAATGTTAAACCTATTGCTGGAAAATATTAAGTAAGCATATTTCGGAGATATCTTCATTTTATCGCCAATTTCATTCCATATTATAGATTTCGGAGGAACTAGCTTACCATTAACACTTAGGCGGGATTTAATAGGCTCCACAATTGAGAAGAGTAAATCACTGTCAAATTTACATGGACGAGGCATTTTGTCACTGTAGGGTTTCGACACAAGAAGAATTGTATTATGCACGTCTATATATAGCGACTGACTATCTACGAACTAACTACCTATAAAAACGTTGAAACGAAACAAACTAAGTCCAAACTTCAAAAACGAACATTTCTAATTTAACACTTTAACTGCCATATGTACTGTATATGGTAAATGTTCGTGTTCATGCGATTATCGTTTGTAGTTCTACTTTATCGACTCAAATTTGAACGTCACTTGCACAGAGCACTTGTACGCTAAATGGCGAAGAGTTGACCGTTATAAAGCGCTTACACAGTTAATTTATAGTAGTTAATGTGTTTATTGCAAAAAAAAAATAACATGGATAAAATACCTTTACCCAAGCATCGTATTCTTGAGCTGGCGGACAATTTTTATAGCGACATAGATGATTCAGACTACATCCTACATACGAAAATGATGGTGAAATTTTGAAATTCCGATATGGGAGGGCTAGCACTCTACTTAAGATCGATTATATCTCAAAAACTAACGAGGTACAAAATGTTTGCTTTGTGGTACAAAACGGTACAAAACTAGTACAATACGATGGCATAAGTGAAATTTTGAAATTCCGATATGGGGGGGCTAGCACTCTCCCTAAGGTCGATTATATCTCAAAAACTAACGAGGTACAAAATGTTTGCTTTGTGTTACAAAACGGTACAAAACTAGTACAATACGATGGCATAAGTGAAATTTTGAAATTCCGATATGGGGGTGCTAGCACTCTACCTAAGATCGATTATATCTCAAAAACTAACGAGGTACAAAATGTTTGCTTTGTGGTACAAAACGGTACAAAACTAGTACAATACGATGGCATAAGTGAAATTTTGAAATTCCGATATGGGGGCTAGCACTCTACCTAAGATCGATTATATCTCAAAAACTAACGAGGTACAAAATGTTTGCTTTGTGGTACAAAACGGTACAAAACTAGTACAATACGATGGCATAAGTGAAATTTTGAAATTCCGATATGGGGGGGCTAGCACTCTACCTAAGATCGATTATATCTCAAAAAATAACGAGGTACAAAATGTTTGCTTTGTGTTACAAAACGGTACAAAACTAGTACAATACGATGGCATAAGTGAAATTTTGAAATTCCGATATGGGGGGGCTAGCACTCTACCTAAGGTCGATTATATCTCAAAAACTAACGAGGTACAAAATGTTTGCTTTGTGGTACAAAACGGTACAAAACTAGTACAATACGATGGCATAAGTGAAATTTTGAAATTCCGATATGGGGGGGCTAGCACTCTCCCTAAGGTCGATTATATCTCAAAAACTAACGAGGTACAAAATGTTTGCTTTGTGTTACAAAACGGTACAAAACTAGTACAATACGATGGCATAAGTGAAATTTTGAAATTCCGATATGGGGGGCTAGCACTCTACCTAAGATCGATTATATCTCAAAAAATAACGAGGTACAAAATGTTTGCTTTGTGGTACAAAACGGTACAAAACTAGTACAATACGATGGCATAAGTGAAATTTTGAAATTCCGATATGGGGGGGGCTAGCACTCTACCTAAGGTCGATTATATCTCAAAAACTAACGAGGTACAAAATGTTTGCTTTGTGGTACAAAACGGTACAAAACTAGTACAATACGATGGCATAAGTGAAATTTTGAAATTCCGATATGGGGGGGGCTAGCACTCTCCCTAAGGTCGATTATATCTCAAAAACTAACGAGGTACAAAATGTTTGCTTTGTGTTACAAAACGGTACAAAACTAGTACAATACGATGGCATAAGTGAAATTTTGAAATTCCGATATGGGGGGGCTAGCACTCTACCTAAGATCGATTATATCTCAAAAAATAACGAGGTACAAAATGTTTGCTTTGTGGTACAAAACGGTACAAAACTAGTACAATACGATGGCATAAGTGAAATTTTGAAATTCCGATATGGGGGGGCTAGCACTCTCCCTAAGGTCGATTATATCTGAAAAACTAACGAGGTACAAAATGTTTGCTTTGTGTTACAAAACGGTACAAAACTAGTACAATACGATGGCATAAGTGAAATTTTGAAATTCCGATATGGGGCTAGCACTCTACCTAAGATCGATTATATCTCAAAAAATAACGAGGTACAAAATGTTTGCTTTGTGTTACAAAACGGTACAAAACTAGTACAATACGATGGCATAAGTGAAATTTTGAAATTCCGATATGGGGGGGCTAGCACTCTACCTAAGGTCGATTATATCTCAAAAACTAACGAGGTACAAAATGTTTGCTTTGTGGTACAAAACGGTACAAAACTAGTACAATACGATGGCATAAGTGAAATTTTGAAATTCCGATATGGGGGCTAGCACTCTCCCTAAGGTCGATTATATCTCAAAAACTAACGAGGTACAAAATGTTTGCTTTGTGTTACAAAACGGTACAAAACTAGTACAATACGATGGCATAAGTGAAATTTTGAAATTCCGATATGGGGGGCTAGCACTCTACCTAAGATCGATTATATCTCAAAAAATAACGAGGTACAAAATGTTTGCTTTGTGGTACAAAACGGTACAAAACTAGTACAATACGATGGCATAAGTGAAATTTTGAAATTCCGATATGGGGGGCTAGCACTCTACCTAAGATCGATTATATCTCAAAAAATAACGAGGTACAAAATGTTTGCTTTGTGGTACAAAACGGTACAAAACTAGTACAATACGATGGCATAAGTGAAATTTTGAAATTCCGATATGGGGGGGCTAGCACTCTACCTAAGGTCGATTATATCTCAAAAACTAACGAGGTACAAAATGTTTGCTTTGTGGTACAAAACGGTACAAAACTAGTACAATACGATGGCATAAGTGAAATTTTGAAATTCCGATATGGGGGGGCTAGCACTCTCCCTAAGGTCGATTATATCTCAAAAACTAACGAGGTACAAAATGTTTGCTTTGTGTTACAAAACGGTACAAAACTAGTACAATACGATGGCATAAGTGAAATTTTGAAATTCCGATATGGGGGGGCTAGCACTCTACCTAAGATCGATTATATCTCAAAAAATAACGAGGTACAAAATGTTTGCTTTGTGGTACAAAACGGTACAAAACTAGTACAATACGATGGCATAAGTGAAATTTTGAAATTCCGATATGGGGGTGCTAGTACTCTACCTAAGATCGATTATATCTCAAAAACTAACGAGGTACAAAATGTTTGCTTTGTGGTACAAAACGGTACAAAACTAGTACAATACGATGGCATAAGTGAAATTTTGAAATTCCGATATGGGGGGCTAGCACTCTACCTAAGATCGATTATATCTCAAAAACTAACGAGGTACAAAATGTTTGCTTTGTGGTACAAAACGGTACAAAACTAGTACAATACGATGGCATAAGTGAAATTTTGAAATTCCGACATGGGGGGGCTGGCATGTCCCTGGCCCCCCCATCTAAAATTGAGTATATCTTCTAAACGGGCGAGGTACAAAATTTTTTATTTTTGGTACAAAACGGTACAAAATGGGTACAAAACTTTAGTCCAGAAAGAATTTAAAAAATCGATTGTGGGGGGGCTGGCGACATGCAGCCAAAGGAATGTTTTTGTTTCTAGGTGAGTCAGAATGTTTGAACATTGTGTAGTAAGAAGGTGATGGGAAGAAACTGATACCACATTTGTATTCAAGAGAAAAAATGCTGCAAGATCATATATTTTTCTTTTTGAAACAATTTTGTTTCTCAATTTTATTAATTTCTTGTGTTTATCATCATCATCATGTAAGATGCTTCTAGTATTGTATAAGTGTTAAATGATGTTGCGTATTTCTATTGTATGTCGTCGAAATAATTTTATTTGCAAGCTTACCACCACTTAATACACAAATATGTATACCTATATTATGTTTTATTCTTTGGTATTATAGAGGGAGCTGTACTGCATGATTATCGTCGTTTAAAATGAAAAGGAAATACTGGGTACTCAAAGCAATATACATTTTTTATCTTATCAACAGTCTTATTTCTGGATTAAGAATATTAAATAATGCTATCATACTAATATTTTTCTTGCTATTAAATAATGAGAAAAACTGACACTGATAAATTATTGTGTTTCAAAGATGTAATAATATACATACCTCGTATACAATAAAATAAATCGTTTATACCATAAGAGGTATAATACACCATAATATATTTTATTTTATACTACCTACTTAATGTATTTTTTCTACTCCCATACTTTAATTGTATTATTAGATATACTGAACATGTACTTTAATGATTTCCATTACGATACAGATTTTCATTATGATACAAGTTTAATCCAATAGGAATACAGATTTTTTATTACGATACAAGTTTATATCCAATAGGAATGCGACATTCCAATATTCAATACGGCCGTGACTACATATCTGACAGATATAAAAACTAATTAAACACAGTTCGCTGTATCTAATTAAATATAGTAAAAATTAAAGAAATACGTATGATATTATGGGGTCGTAGAAAAAATAATGTATGCAACTCGCATTTAATGGCTATTAAGACACTCGTATTCATTACAATGCTCGGCTTCGCCTCGTATTGTAATTTTCATACTCGTGTCTTAATAGCTATCATTAAATGCTCATTGCATAATATACTATTATACAGGGTCCGGCAACGAAGCGGGGACGGAAGATTACACGCTTACTTGAAAGTTTGTCAAATATTTAGTCATCGGATATTCTTCCGCACCATCAAGTGCACGTTTTAAAAATATTTTGTATTATACAGGGTGTTCCAGATGGAAATGCCAGACTAAAGTTGCATTTTTTTAAACGGAACACCTTGTATATTAATAGAGAAAATGATCCGCGCTTGAAAGCTGGTTACAACGATATAATGTTGTATAGGTCTAAAGTTGATAGTTTCTGTGTAAACAATGATTTTACTTGATAAATTGATACATTTCAGTAGGCTATTCTGCATAGGGAAAAACAAAAGATTCGAAACCAA
Organism: Holotrichia oblita; assembly: GCA_023690525.1. Lineage (NCBI taxonomy): Eukaryota > Metazoa > Arthropoda > Insecta > Coleoptera > Scarabaeidae > Holotrichia > Holotrichia oblita. The sequence continues at coordinate 128,102,878 of CM043015.1, read as the reverse complement.
CAGAGCAGAATATTTTTTACTAGTATGGACTGTCGTTACTATATGAAATAAATTCTGCAACTGCTCGCTTTATACAGGGTGTTCACAATTTTGCAAAATCGAAGAAATCTCGAAATTTTTAAATGGAACACCCTGTATATTTTTTGCTCATTGGAAAGCCGTTTTACTACGCTTTCTATTGATACCTCATTTGATGCACCTAGGATAGATCATTTTCTAATTATTTCTTTTTAAAGTTGAATTAATGAGAAATGATTGTATTTTTGAAGCTAATTTGCATTTCAAACCTACTGTAAGATCGGATATTCGACAAATAATCCATAAATGGTCTATAACAAGAAGAAACTAGGGTAGATCATTTTCTAATTATTTCTTCTTAAAGTTGAATTAATGAGAAATGCTTGTATTTTTAGTAGCTAATTACTTCAAACCTACTGTAAGATTGGATATTCAACAAATAATCCATAAATGGTCTATAACAAGAAGAACATTTAGTATGAGAAACAATTGATTTTCACTCAGCGGTGAAAGGTAACATTAATTTAATAAGTTAAGGTGTCAGTTTTAACCTTGTATACTAATAAGCAAGTTGTACAAAATTTCGTTTTGTGTTATACAGTATTTCGTTCAATCTTTAAAAGAAATTGTTATAATGACTCATTTTATTAGATACTCAACAAACGCAAGCTCCTACTTTCAATAACCTACCTTACCTACCTTACCTTTGAAATACCATCTATACTTACATCTCGCCACATACAGAAAATTTATACAATATAATACAGGAAAATCCACATACAGAACATTTAGAGTAAGGCCAGTTAGAAAAGAGATATATCTACAGTGGAGCGTTTGTAAAACATATACGGAATAGCACGCTCACCAATGCGTTAATTCCGTATATGTTTTACAACCGCCCCACTCTAGATCTATCTCTTTTCTAGCTAGCCTTACTCTAAATGTTCTGTATGTGGATTTTCCTGTATTATTAATAATACGGCCAGTTTGCTTTGTTTATTGATTACCGGTTTATTTGTTTCTCCTTCTTGTAGGTTACACCATCAGTTTATATAAATTTCTCTAATAATCTTTCAAACGCTTCCGGTCTTCTTTCAAGGTTTGGAAATCTCTCTGCATATACTCTACTTGCTAGGAGACAATTTCTTGTACACTCCTCAAGAATAAATATCATATTTACCATTTCTTGAGTAGGTACCTACTAAAATTAGTCAATATAACAACTGCTTTTAAAGATTGAACGGAATATTGTATAACACAAAACAAAATTTTTTACAACTTGGTTATTAAGTATACAAGCTTAAAACACCAGATAACTTGATCAGCAGTGAATCTATTGAAAATGCTATATTACTTTATATTAATTTAATGTTTGCTTTCACCGCTGAGTGAAAATCAATTGTTTCTCATACTGAATGGAATTTCTTCTTGTTATAGACCATTTATGGATTATTTGTTGAATATCCAATCTTACAGTAGGTTTGAAGTAATTAGCTACTAAAAATACAAGCATTTCTCATTAATTCAACTTTAAGAAGAAATAATTAGAAAATGATCTACCCTAGGTCCATCAAATGAGGTATCAATAGAAAGCGTGGTAAAAATGCTTTCCAATGAGCTGAAAATATACAGGGTGTTCCATTTAAAAATTTCGAGTTTTCTTCGATTTTGCAAAATTGTGAACACCCTGTATAAAGCGAGCAGCTGCAGAATTTATTTCACATAGTAAAGACAGTCCATACTAGTAAAATATATTCTGCTCTGTTGGTTTCGAATTTTTTATTTTTTCCTATGCAGAATAGCCTACTGAAATGTATCAATTTATCAAGTAAAATCATTGTTTACACAGAAACTATCAACTTTACACCTATACAACATTATATCGTTGTAACCAGCCTTCAATCGCGGATCATTTTCTCTATTAATATACAGGGTGTTCCATTAAAAAATCCATCTTTAGTCTGGCATTTCCACCTGGAACACTCTGTATAAAACAAAATATTTTTAAAACGTGCACTTGATGGTGCAGAAGAATACCCGATGACTAAATATTTGACAAACTTTCAAATAAGCGTGTAATCTTCCGTCCCCGCTTCGTTGCCGGACCCTGTATATTAGTCGTACATCGGTATAAGAAAGCAATTAGTAAAATTGTAATGCAGGTTAATTGCAATAATTTTTAACATATTCTTATTATATTTATTGTTTTATGTTTCCTAATTTTTTATCCGAATTGTAATTAATTTGGTTTATTTATTACTCGCTATTATTGATATTCGATATATGATAACAACACAAACATAAATAGTAAATATTACAAGAAGTTGTCGATTTGATAAGTTATGTACAAGTCATGATGTGCTGTTACAAATCAAAATAAATGTTTAGATTAGTCGCTAACATACATTGGATACCTATAAATTTATTTAGTAACGTTTCTAAATACACTCACATTAACAGGTACACCGACGTATTAACATTAAATTAAATAACATATACGGTCGCGGGGAACGGTCGACTATTGGGTAAAATATGGGGTACCTACCGGAAAAAGTTAAATACAAAAGTTGTAGGGTTTTTAAATACTTATTAGTTAATAATAATTTCAAAGTTGCATTTTTTAAACGGACTTGTATATTATTAGATAATTCAATTCCTTCTTCAATTTTAAGTAAAAATTGTAATACACATAATGTCCATACCTAAATCCAATCGTTTCCGAGTTATCGATTTTTGAAAATATTACTTAAGTAAAAACTAGGTACCTACCTAAATAGGCTAAGATAATAATTCCCATACATATCAGCGATCCTGTATATATATATTGTTGTGTGTGTCACTAATGACACGAAATAAAAAATATATAAACAGTTTAAAAAGAACCAGATTATAATATGAATAAAAGATTTTTACAATGTTTATCTAACTAAACCACCCTCAACCCTTACCTGTAATTTCCCAATGTAATTGAATATGTGTGTGTGTGTGTTTTCTTGTCCAATATCCTTCTATGTGCGTTACAAACTCCTCCTTTTCCGTTTTCAATCTTCTTTCACTTTTCCCGGGTTTTCTTCACGTTCACTAGTAAAATTTTGATCTTGAAGGTCTAATGGGAACTCATAAAACTTTCACTTGCTTTTAAAATGTTGTATTTCTCGTTAAAATCTCTTTTTGTCACTTGTGACTTGTTTTGTCTCTCTCAGTCGACGAAAACTTCGTAAACAACCTTCTCCTCCCCATTGTTTTTTCTATTTTTTCCCAGGCCTACCACACAGAACTTCCAAATGTACAGCTTGCTATTTTATAAAATTGATTTTCGTAATTTCAGCTTGACTTTCATGTTTGTTGTGTCGAAATGAATGTAATTATGTGTTATATGTGTTTGTGATGTGTTTTTACAATAAATTTTGATTAATAAATTTTTTCACATTATAATCTGGATTTTTTAATTTTATCCCGTGCACGCCGTTGGCTGGAGTCTTTTTTTTTTAATTTAATTTTTTTTTTTTTTTTAATTATTATTTTAATTTTACACTGCTGAACAATATCAATATCAATAATAACATAACAATATTGTTCAGCAGTGTAAAATTAAAATAATAATTAAAAAAAAAAAAAATTAAATTAAATTAAATTAACTTTTATATTAATTAATTACTAATTAATTAAAAAAAAAAAAAAAAAAAAAAAAAACTCCAGCCAACGGCGTGCACGGGGTAAAATTAAAAAATCCAGATTATAATGTGAAAAAATCTATTAATCAAAATTTATTGTAAAAACACATCACAAACACATATAACACATAATTACATTCATTTCGACACAACAAACATGAAAGTCAAGCTGAAATTACGAAAATCAATTTTATAAAATAGCAAGCAGTACATTTGGAAGTTCTGTGTGGTAGGCCTGGGAAAAAATAAAAAAAACAATGGGGAGAAAAAAGGTTGTTTACGGAAGTTTTCGTCGACTGACAGAGACAAAACAAGTCACAAGTGACAAAAAGAGATTTTAACGAGAAATACAACATTTTAAAAGCAAGTGAAAGTTTTATGAGTTCCCATTAGACCTTCAAGATCAAAATTTTACTAGTGAACGTGAAGAAAACCCGGGAAAAGTGAAAGAAGATTGAAAACGGAAAAGGAAGAGTTTGTAACGCACATAGGAGGATATTGGACAAGAAAACACACACACACACATATTCAATTACATTGGGAAATTACAGGTAAGGGTTGAGGGTGGTTTAGTTAGATAAACATTGTAAAAATCTTTTATTCATATTATAATCTGGTTCTTTTTAAACTGTTTATATATTTTTTATTTCGTGTCATTAGTGACACACACAACAATATATATATACAGGGTTGTCACCTAAGCGCGCGCTGGTCTATAGCTCCTAAACTAATGATGTTAGGAATTTCGTTCATATACTAATCTATACTACTATAAAAAAAAAACGCAGGAGCAATTTTTTGACTCACGATTTAGTATGGAGTGAGTTGAGAAAGGTCTAAGGTTACTCTCACCTTGTTTACATTTCGTAAATTTTCTACAGTGTTACCAAAATTATGGTCGAACAATGACATATTTCAAACTAATTTTTCTCGCTTTTTTCAAATGGAACACCCTGTATATTTTTTCACCACTTGATGCAGAATTAAAAAACAAATATTTTTTGTAAGTACAACTGTATTTAAATTCTCGACGGTTTTCTAGATATTTATGGAAAACCATTTATTTGGTTTTCCACGGTAAATTTGTATTAACATTTAACTATGAATAACATTAGAGAATTTTACACATGATTAAATTAAGTATTCAAACAATCTACCATTTTCTTGTAAACACAGATTTAACCTGTTTGTTAAAGACCTATTTGTATTTTGTAACATTAAAAGAGGCTTCTTTTATTCTTTCCCGCATGTTTTCTGGTATAGTTGGTGGTATACGGTAGACCAGATCTTTAACATACCCCCACAGGAAAAAATCAACTTTGGTCAGATCTGGTGATCTTGCGGGCCATGGAACAGGCCCTTGTCTTCCAATCCAGCGACCTGGAAACTTCTCATTCAAAGTATGTCGAACTTGAATACTGAAATGAGCAGGCGCCCCGTTTAACTGGAACCACATTCTTCTTAACAGCCCTAATGGTATATTCTCTAGAAGATTATCAAGGTCTTCGTCCAAAAATCTTTGAAAAATATCACCATTGAGATGTCCATCAAAGAAATGGGATCCTATAATATGATCTCCAATTATACCTCCCCAGACGTTTACATTCCACCTGTGTTGCCGGTCAACTGCCCTCTTAAAATTTGGATTCACATTGGCGTAATAATGTAGATTATGCCTGTTCGCATGACCATTATTGTGGAAAGTTGCTTCATCGGTAAACAATACAGTATTAAAAAACCGTACATCTTCTTGAATTTGAGCGAGACCCCAATTACAAAAATTTATCCTGTTTTCGAAATCTTGCCCTAGAAGTGCTTGACTCAGTTGTACGTGATATGGATGGAAATGATGCTTCTTCAAAATCTTTTTAACTGAAGTTTGACCTATGTGCAGCTAATCGCTAATGTCGGCTGTACTCCTATGTGGATTTTCAACAACACTTGCAATAATGTTAAATTCGTTTTCATCATTTAATATGGGCTTTACTCTGTCATGTTTTTTATATTTAACTGTCCCAGTCCTATTAAATCGATCCATCAATCTTTGAAATGCTCTTTCATCTGGGTGCCTTCTATCAGGAAACCTCTCGCCGTACACTCTGGATGCTAGAAGACAATTCTTTAATCATTCTCCGAGAATGTAAATCATATCAGTTGATTCTTGATCGTATAGTTCATTTTTATTAAGAAAGAAAGATAATATGTGCAAGATGTCGCCGAGTGTCAGAATAATACGACAATAATTAATAACATTGTCATACCAACGAGTAATTTTTTTTCCATAACCGATTTGATCTATTAACAAAAATTTACCGTGGAAAACCAAATAAATGGTTTTCCATAAATATCTAGAAAACCGTCGAGAATTTAAATACAGTTGTACTTACAAAAAATATTTGTTTTTTAATTCTGCATCAAGTGGTGAAAAAATATACAGGGTATTCCATTTGAAAAAAGCAAGAAAAATTAGTTTGAAAAATGTCATTTTTCTACCATAATTTTGGCAACTCTGTAGAAAATTTACGAAAGGTAAACAAGGTGAAAGTAACATTAGACCTTTCTCGTCTCACTCCATACTAAATCGTGAGTCAAAAAATTGCTCCTACATTTTTTTTTCTATTTTTAGTGCGTAAAATTTCATTTTAATGACTTTTAATTTATTTCTCCGGAAATACCGGGAGTAATGAAATAATTTTTTGGGAATTGATAAAGTGCATTGAGATGAACTGAAATGTGCAACACAATACAAGGGGTGTCATTAAAAAAAAAATCTTCCATATCTTCACACTTATTTGGGTCATCTTATATACTTAAAAATATTTTCCTGAAATAGAGTCTTGCAAGTAGTATAGATTATAGTAGTATAGATTATAGTAGATAGTAGTATAGTATGAACGAAATTCCTAACATCATTAGTATAGGAGCTATAGACCAGCGCGCGCTTAGGTGACAACCCTGTATAATGAGGCAAAACACGAAATGTCAGGGTAATCGGTCAGACCGATTACCCTGACAACTCAAAGAGTTTGTGTTTGTGTGCTTCCTTTAAACATGTAACACTATTTTATCTTTACAATTATTTTAATTATTTGTGTTTAACTAATAAGTATGTAAGTTAGAAGCTTTACGTTTTTATAAAAAAATTTCTTCAAGCACACAGTATGTGTAACGAAATTTGTCCATTTCAACAACAACTGGCCTATTGTCTGAAGATGGAGCAATAAACTCCGAAACGTCACAAAGGCTAAAACAGTACTTTACGTTATTTTATTTAAACAAACCCAATTCTGTTCCCGTAACAGTAAAGAAGGGGAATTAATATTCCAAATCACATCACAATACACGAAGGATCAGCTTCAGTAACTGATTTCAGTCTTCAAAATTCTAGTACCTATATATATATATTGTAGCAACATAATGGTGCGTTCGTCGTCGGGAAAATAAAATGTTTAGAGAGTAGTCTGGGAAAATGTCATTATTATGAGGATTACTGTCAATCAAATAGAAAACTTGTTAGTTTTTCATCAAAGTTATTAAATAAATAGTTTTATTTAATCGAACCCCAGTTTCATTACATTGGTGTCAGGTGTGGGGTTACAGGAAAGATGACTGGAAGACAATTAAAATTGGAAGAATTAAAAGTGGTCGATTTAAAACGTGAATTGGAAGAAAGAGACGAGCAAACGTCGGGAACTAAAGTAGTGCTTCAACAGCGTCTTCGAGAAGCGCTAATTACAGCCGGCGAAAATCCGGATCTCTTCGTATTTGAAGTTCAAGGTGGAGATGTTAGTGCTATACTAAAATCTATGGAAGAACTGCAGTTAGCCATCGTAGGTAATGCTAAAGCTATAGAAGATAAGTTAGAAGAAAATTCCAAAATATTGAGAGCAGAGTTATTTGAAAAATCTAATACGTTGGAAACGAAATTCAAAACGAGTTTTAAAGAATTTACTGAGACAGTTGAAATAAGAGTTAATAGAAATGCCAGGGCTTTAGAAGAGGCGGTTGAAAATTTGGAGGAAAAGTTGGATCAGCAAAAAAACAGAATAATGGAAGAGATAATGGCTCAATTTAAGTTATCAGTGACAGCACCTAGTTCAGATGAGAGCACTTCAATAGGAATATCACATGGGCTAACAACCACTGCAACGACAAGAGTAAAACCTCCAACGTTTGATGGAAATCCTCATGGCTAACCTATGTGACGCAGTTCGAGGCCGCTGCAGAGGCGAACGCTTGGTCATCTAGCGAGAAAGCTACCGCTTTAATTGTAGCCTTAAGAGGTGATGCAAGTGATATTCTACAAACATTATCTGCTGAGGAAAGAAAAGACTACCATAAGCTGATTAAGCGGTTGGAAATGAGATATGGCCATGCTCATTTAGGGCAAGTATACCACGTGCAGTTAAAGAATCGATTACAGAATAAGGGAGAAAATCTTCAAGAATTTGAAGCGGATATTGCCCGGTTGGTTCGACTCGCCTATCCTACAGCACCGGAAAATTTCTCAGAATATCTAGCAGTGCAGACGTTTGTGGATGGTCTTCGAGATACCGAGACCCAGCAAGCCTTAAGACTGGCACGGCCAACGAGTTTGATTAATGCTCTGACACATGCACTGGAATTTGAAACGGCTAAACAAGCTTCTCGAAGCCGTGGACAACTGTGTGCTGTAGACGAACAATTAAAAAACGAGGAATTTGTGGAAGAAGTTGCCCGAAGAATGGTAGATAAGGTGCAGAAACGAAGAAAAACAGTACGTTGTTGGAATTGTGGAGAAGTAGGTCATATTCAGAGTAGTTGTAGAAAAGCCAAGATGCCAGAAATAAGTCAACAGGAGCAGGAAAACTAAAATGGGTCGATGAGCAGGAGCAATCGTCGATCCGGTGTGTGGAAGCTCCAAGAAGACCTATACAAATTGCATCTTTAAGAAATCTAGCCAACAGTCTTTACGTAGACATTACTTTTGAAGGACGAATGTATGCCTGTTTGTTAGACACTGGATCGACGAAAACGATCGTACGACCCGACTTATTTAAGAAGACCAAGAAGTTACTGCCTACGAAGTGGAACCTTAGGACAGCAACCGGAGAGCCAGCTACCGTAAGGGGAGAAATTGATGTAGATTTGATGATGGGATCATGCTTAATCAGACATCGTGTCTTGGTGGCTGATATAGAAGATCAAATTATTTTGGGAATGGACATTATGAATCCATATGGCTTCCAAGTGGACTTGAAACGAGGTGTCTTGCAAGTGGGCAATGAAGAGCTTGTTTTACATCGACAAAATGATGCAGTGGTGCATGTGATTGTGGCGGAAGACACTCGTTTGAGTGAACGAAGCGAACTTCTCTTGGAAGCTAATGTGAAAGGAGACTGTTCAGAAGGAACTATCGCTATGCTGGAACCAAAGAATGACGATAGGGAAGTGGGCCGAGGAATAGTAATTGCTAAATCACTGATTAGGTTTCACAAGACCGTGCCTGTGCGTGTAATGAACGTGAATTATCACGCTGTAACTTTAAAGAAGGGTACTGTTCTGGGCTTGTGTTGTCCAGTGTCGGCTATTGTTTATCGGGTACAATCCGAGAAGAATTCTTCCAGTTCAATTGCAAAGGAAATTCTGAAGGTAGTGGACGCAACATGTAGAGGATTAAACCGAGACGAACAGTATCAAGTTAAAGGTCTGATTAATCAGTATCAAGATGTCTTTGAAACTAATGACGGCACAAAGGGAAGAACTAGCTTAGTCACCCACAAAATTAATACTGGCGATGCTAATCCAATCCGCCAAAGGCCAAGGAGACTGCCACTGGCAAGACGGGAAGAAGCTAACCAAATAATAAAAGATATGGAGAGAGAAGGTGTGATTGAACCTTCCGCTAGTCCATGGGCGTCACCAGTGGTACTGGTAAAGAAAAAGGATGGATCCATTAGATTTTGTGTCGACTACCGTCAATTGAATAATGTAACTAAGAAAGATAGTTATCCTTTGCCACGTATAGACGACACCCTGGATACTTTAGTGGGCTCTAAGTGGTTTTCTACTCTGGACTTAAAGAGCGGTTACTGGCAGGTAGGAATGGAACCGGCCGATAAAAGAGAAAACAGCATTCACTGTGGGTACTGGACTATGGCAATTTACAGTCATGCCGTTTGGACTGTGCAATGCGCCTGCTACGTTTGAAAGGTTGATGGACACAGTGTTGAGAGGACTTTCGTGGAAGATCTGTTTGGTGTATCTCGACGATGTGATCGTGGTCGGAAGAACATTTCAAGAACACATAAAAAATTTAGAAGAGGTTTTTCTGCGGTTACGAGTTGCTAACCTAAGACTGAATCCCAAAAAGTGTCACCTTTTCCGTAAGGAGGTTCATTATTTAGGACATGTGGTGTCTGAGAAAGGAGTAGCAGTCGATTCACAGAAAGTGGAAGCTGTGAAGAAATGGCCGGTACCTAAGGATAAACATGAGCTACGAAGTTTTCTCGGGTTATGTACCTATTATCGGCGGTATGTGCCAGGATTCGCCAATATTGCAAAACCACTGACTCAGTTGACGGAAGATCGGTCATTTGTTTGGAGCGATGACTGCCAATTGTCGTTTGACCTATTGAAGGAAACCTTGATGAGCGCACCAATCTTAAGCTATCCATTACCAACTGGGGAATTTATCCTGGATACGGATGCCAGTGATGTCGGCATAGGAGGCGTGCTTTCCCAGATACAAGATGGAAATGAGAGGGTCATTGGATACTTCAGTAAGACGCTTGCAAAGCCAGAACGAAATTATTGCGTTACGAGAAGAGAACTACTGGCAGTAGTTAAGTCTGTTGAACACTTCTATAAGTACTTATATGGGTGAAAATTTGTAGTTAGAACTGATCATGCGGCTTTGAAGTGGCTTCTGCAATTCAAGAACCCTGAAGGACAAATAGCTAGGTGGATAGAGAGACTAGAGGAGTACAATTTCGACATCCAGCATAGAGCAGGTATGAAACATAAGAACGCCGATGCACTTTCGAGAAGACCCTGTCCAAAAGACTGCAAACAGTGCACCCAAATAGAAAATAGGTCAGCCAACAGCTGCAGGACCACCGTGATCGATGATCAATGGCTACCAAACGAATTGCGAAAGGACCAACAAACCGACTCTGATCTTAAAGTAATACTGCATTGGAAGAATCAAGGGCAAAGACCCAGTTGGCAACAAGTTGCTCCCTACTCGCGCAACTTAAAATCATATTGGGCACAATGGGACTCTCTAGTTGTAGATAATCACATTTTGAAGCGCGTTTTGGAGAACTCAAATGGCACGGAAAGTAGGATGCAAGTGGTGGTTCCTAAGAAAAGGATATTGGAAGTGTTACGACAGCTCCACGATGGTTCCTCCGGAGGACACTTTGGTGTACATAAGACGCTGGAGAAGGTGCGCCAGCGGTTTTATTGGGTAAATTGTGCACAAGACGTAAGGGAATGGTGCCGAAAATGCACCAGATGTGCTGCTAGTAAAGGACCACAGAGACGTCATCGTGCACCTCTACGGCAGTACAATGTGGGAAGCCCTTTTGAAAGAATTGCCATAGATGTTGCTGGACCGTTTCCAGAAACCGATCAGGGAAACAGGTATATAATAGTGGTGATGGATTATTTTACCAAATGGGTCGAAGCCTATGCGTTACCCAACCAGGAGGCCGCGACGGTTGCAGATGTAATTGTTAAGCAGTTCATCAGTCGTTTTGGAGTGCCCTTAGAACTCCATTCGGATCAAGGACGAAATTTTGAATCCACTCTTTTTCAAAACATGTGTGAGATTTTGGGCATTCGAAAGACTAGAACGACCGCTCTGCATCCACAATCAGATGGAATGGTAGAGCGCTTAAATAGGACCATGCTCCAATACCTTTCCAAGGTTGTATCAGATAATCAAAAGGATTGGGATGAACACTTACCACTGTTCCTGTTGGCCTACCGAGCATCTGTTCACGAAACCACCGACAAATCTCCTGCAAGTGTACTATTTGGTAGAGAGCTGAGGTTGCCTTGTGATCTGAAGTTTGGCTGTAAACCTGGAGAAGATCTTGTTGGAGAAGATTATGTCAACGATCTCCGGCAAAAGCTAGACAACATCCATGAGCAAGTACGGCACAGTATTCGGGATGCTAGTGCTAGAATGAAAGAGAACTACGATGTGAATGCGGATAATGGGGGTTACCAAGTGGGTGACTTCGTGTGGCTATATAACCCGCAACGTCGACGTGGGCTATCCCCAAAATTCCAAAGACATTGGGAAGGACCATATGAAATTGTGAAGCGAATCAACGACATTATCTACAGAATCAGACGGACACCTCATACTAAACCACGGATTGTGCACTTCAATCGTCTAGCCCCATACCGCGGAGACAATGACAATCAAATTTTTGATATACATCGAATACATGCTCAACATCGGGAACCAACATTTGAGGATTTTATGGCAAAATATTCTGGCACACGCAAAGCACGACACGGGGTAACTACTGAAAAGCGACGGGATCTATTTGCGGTACCATCGAGTTACGCCTTGGCTCATTGTGTTGCGCAAAATTTACGGATGTCTCGAGGAATTGCCGCGGAATTTCGCAAAAGGTATGGCAGAGTCAGAGAACTGTTGCAGCAGCAACCAAGAATTGGAGAGACTTTACAGCTCAGTATCAATGGTCAATCTATATTCTATCTAGTTACTAAAAAGTTTCCATATCAAAAACCAGCGTACCGAGTAATTTGGGAAGCTTTATTGGATTTGCGAAATCACGTCCTACAACAAGACATTCTGAAACTAGCAATACCAAAGTTAGGATGTGGATTGAATCAGTTGAATTGGAAAATTGTAAGGAGTATGTTGGAGGTGTTATTCCAACATACCGGCGTGGAAATATTGGTCTGCAGTTTCCAGCCTGAGCATTCCTCACATAACAACCCTCAGAGTGCCGTCGACTGCTATTTCCATAAGACGTCCCGGTGTACCAGGGGTGCGACTTGCAAGTACCGGCATTACTTACCTGAATCCATGAAGAATATATTTCGGGACGAAACATCTTTTGAGGAGGGGCCAATGTAGCAACATAATGGTGCGTTCGTCGTCGGAAAAATAAAATGTTTAGAGAGTAGTCTGGGAAAATGTCATTATTATGAGGATTACTGTCAATCAAATAGAAAACTTGTTAGTTTTTCATCAAAGTTATTAAATAAATAGTTTTATTTAATCGAACCCCAGTTTCATTACAATATATATATATATATATTGTACTATCACGTTACAAGGTTTGTTTGTTTTTATCTCATATAATTTATCAGTAAGTGCCACTTGTTGTCAATTTGGATACTTGTACTAAACAGTATGATATTGACTTTTGTAGGAAAATTTATTTTTGTTAAATGATTCAAGTGAAGTATTATATTTGTAAGTCAATTATTTTTGAAATATGTAAATTATATTAACTAATTTAATTCTGAATTTAAAAAATTAACAAAATCAGGATGATGAGATATATTTTGTTGAATATTATTTATTAAAAAGTTTAATGTTACACACCGATATTTTTGTAACACCGAAAAATATTTCACTTCACAAAAGTGAGTGTACGAATTTGCAGCACACAAAGCAAATATAGCAACACAAAGTTGTTCCGTTTTTATCATTACTTGCTTTTGGTTTGCAAATAATGCCAGGTGGCTATCACTTGTATATTATTTCAGTTTACGAACGAACATTTTTTATCTAAATCTAGTTGATAAAATATTCTTTTAACATTTGTTTCAATAGCACAATTTATTAGATTGTAACATTTTGAACGGGAGGTCCTCTATATACGGCTACTTTGTAGTATAAATTTGAATCCGATGGAATATTGTATTGAAACTCAGTAGAAAAAAGCAGTCTACGACAGAAGAGGAATATTAATCATCTGCAGGAGCAGATAACGAAATCAGCTATCAAAGTAACAAATACTATTTGTAATTGAACACTAGAGAGGACGTTTGCAAAAGCAGTCAATAAAAATTCGCTGCATATTGAACCACATCTTCAACTCTATAATTGAAATAGTTACATATGTTCTTGTTAATGACTTTGAAACAATAAAATCTTTAAAAGCCCCAATTATTGCATGTCTTAAGGTTACGATACAGAACTTTTGAATAAGGAAATTGCTGAGTCACTTCTATAAGGAAAGATTTAAGTTGTTGCGCCAGTATTATAACTATTTAAAAATATAAAAGTTGCTTAAGAAAATATGAATGCAAAATGTTGACCAGTTTGTTGATCCATTGCATATTTTAGAAAAAAGAAAAACAAAATAGGTATATGGAATGTAATCATTCTCTCACATGAACTAACTGCAGATTATAAATTAATATCGTAAAGGATTTCAATCTTAAATGATTATGAATGTATAATAAAAGATCTAAATTATGAATTTGACATCAGGAGGTACATAGAAAAATCCAGTCAGGCTATCCTTACACATTTATATAGAAATATTATTTCATATACCTATGTCAATTAATAACGTTATAAAAGACACTAAAGCTATACTTTATTTTATTTAGTTTTATTTTTATGTGACTAAATTAATATAACCAAAGTGTTTCTATTTTTGGTGTTATTTCTGTAAAATACTCATTTTAAAATTAAATTTTTTGTCAAATTTTGTAGCTTAATTTTTATTTACGCAGCAATAATTAAGGACGCAAGATACAAATTTCTGCAAATTATTCCATTAGTTAAAGCGCAATAAATTTCAAATTACTTGCCACTAACTAACAAAATATTTTTAATTAGGACTATTTAACTTCATATCTCGTATCTACGTAATTCGTGAAATTTTGACCATAATAATTTTGTTTTAAGATATATTTTCTTTAAGTTTGTTCTAGGGCACTCTATACGAGATTGGCCGCTATCATTTAATAGTTTATAATATGTGGTTATATGTGTTTTTGACTGTACTCAAAGATGTACATACATATTTTTTAATTTACATCCTAATTTGAATAGACAATCTCAAAGTCGATTTACTATAAATATATCTACTGTCAGTTAATTGTGAACATAGTTAGATGTCTATTTTTTGCGATTTAAAAATGTTTACTATTTTCAATTCTATATAATTAATATAGGTAAATATTGAAAACATTTATTAACATGAAAACCTTCTCTAACATACACTTTTGTACATTTTGATTGATCATTAGATTTGTAAACGCTTTAAAAATGTATATCTCAAATATAACAAAACAGTTAATAAAAACTTAAATAAAATGTAATAGAAATACTTACTGTTTTCCGTTTATTAATTGAAAAAACTGTACGACACTCAACTCGTAGAACGATTGTAGATTAAAGTTATTTTTATATTTACGTAGTGTATGGCCAGTATATGTAACTGATTGGCGTTATGCGTCCTTGGCTCTATGGTGTACGTCCTAATATTTTTAACATGTAATGAAACTCGTTAGATTTTGGTTATATACGTATGTACGTATGTGTATAGCTATCTCACCGATAAATTGATCAAGATTAACTTGATTTAAACATAATTGACAAAATTCCTTATGTAACACAAACAACCTTCAAATTTTGATGAATCATAAATTATTACTCGTAATTCAGTTAATAGATGTAATGGCAATTAACGATATATCAAAATAACATATGTAGGCAATGGACGATTCATTATGGAGTAGAACACTTACGAGTATTCACTGTGGGTGTGTGTACGTGTAAGTGTATTCACTTAGGGTGGGTTTATCAATGTACCTAAGGATAAATAAATTAACTTGCAGATAAAGTTTTATTCGTAAGATAATTACAATGAAACGTTTATTGAGTGTTAAATAGAAAGGGGACAAAGGAACAGTGTGGACTTTCTCCGCAGACAGAGAGTCGGCGGAGGAGCTCAAGAAGCTACACCTGCAGCCATACTTTGGCCTAAGAAAATTAAGATTCCGGGTCAGGGAAGGGCAATCGGGTCTAGAACAGACGGGCGAAGATAGCGCCACTAGCGAGAAGGAGCCAGCGACCGACAAGGAACCCTCTTCATAAAAATGAAGAGGGAGATCCAGGTCCTGCAGGCGAACCTACAACATGCAAAAGCTGCCTCAGCAACGCTTGTTAGGAGGTTCGATAATGAATACTGCAGGAACCATGGCTCGTAAAAGCAAAAGTTGCGGGCCTAACACCACAACAAGGTAAGGTATTATACAACCCTAGGTCAGTTAGGCCAAGAGCTTGTATACTCCACAGTGCAAGGGTGACATGTACACTAATCCCGGTCCTCTGTACCGACGATGTGGTTACAGGTATCCTTACTGCCAAGACCGAGGAAGGGACTAAAAGCTGGATAGTCTGCTCAGCCTACTTTCCCGGGGAGGACAAGGAGTGCCCACCCTCCATATTAAGCAGCTTAGTCGCATATAGAGAGAAAAGAGGCCTCCATGTAAAAATAGGATGCGATGCAAACGCACACCATACAGCATGGGGAAGCACGAACACCAACGCACGAGGTGAGTCACTTATGCAATTCATATTTTCAGAGGAGTTGAAAATAGCCAATATAGGCAGGGAACCCACATTTGTCACAAGAGCACGAGCAGAGGTGCTTGATGTTACGCTATGCTCGTGCAAGGTAGTTAATACCATAAACAGATGGCATGCATCGGAGGAACCTTCGTGTTCGGATCACCGACACATAAGATTCAACCTGAACGTCAGTCTCACCGAGGCCAGGTACAGAAACCCTAGGGAGACAAACTGGCAAGGATATTTAACATCCCTCCAGGTGTCTCTCGAGGGAGGGACAGCGCCGGTGGACAGAATCGAGTGGTTAGAACTGGCAGTAGATCAAGTGCACGAAGCTATTATAGCAGCATACAAAGAAAACTGCCCAGAAAGAACGAGGCGGTACAAGGGCGCCAAGACAGTGTGGTGGAATAGGAACCTAGAGCAATTACGAGCCGAGGTCCGCAGGTTATTTAACAAAGCCAAATCCGACCACACATGGGAGACATACAAAACTAAACTAACGCAGTACAATAAAGAGATACGTAAGGCGAAAAGAGACTCGTGGAGGAAATTCTGTGAGGAGCTGCAAGATACCCCTGCATGCTCGCGCATCCACAAAGTCTTAGCCAAAGAGGGTAGCACTGCGACCGAAGTAGGTTTCATCAAACGAACGGATGGAACCTACACAAGCACTCATAAAGAGAGCATTGAAGAACTGATAAAGGTTCACTTTCCGTCGGCTAAAATCTTGAAGGGTACTCACGGGCCGGCCAAACCAGACCAAAGGCCGAACAGGCCGAAGCGAGACGACTGGAGGCTGGCCACAGAGATCACGAGACCCGCAAGAATTAGGTGGGCGGTTAGCAGATTTGCACCATTCAAATCCGCGGGCACAGACGGGATATTTCCGGCCCTACTTCAGAAAGAGATGGAGATACTGATACCACATCTCACAAAAGTCTTCAAAGCTTGTATAGCCTGGGGATGGGTTCCAAAGGCATGGAAAATGGTCAGGGTAGTGTACCTACCTAAGGTGGGTAAGATATCTGATCAAACGCCTACCAACCAGGAAAATCTACAGAGGCAGCCTTAGATGACCTCAATAGGCTAATTTCAAAATCTATAGAAGACACAGAGATAGCCGTAGCGACTTTCCTGGATATAGAGGGGGCAAAAGGAGTTGCGCCGAAGCTTCTGCAGTGGATAAGAGCCAGCCTGGAAAGGACGATAATTACATCCACGATTGGCGAGGCTACCATCGAAGCGGAGGCGGGAGGAGGCTGCCCGCAGGGTGAGGTGTTATCTCCTCTTCTGTGGGCCGCTCTCGTTGACGACCAAATCCGAAAACTGACCAGAAAGGGCTTTTACTGCCTGGGATATGCTGACAACCTAACAATAATCGTTAGAGGGCGATTTCCGAAAGTTCTGATGGAACAGACGCAAAGAGCTCTAAACACGGTGGACAGCTGGTGCAAACAAGAGCGGCTAGTAGTCAATGCTCAGAAAACACAAGTTGTCACGTTTACAAGAAAAAGATCGTTAGAGGGTCTGCAACCACTAGTAATAGGTGGGGAAAGAATACCACAGGCCAAAGAGACGAAATACCTTGGGCAGGTGCAGGAGGTTATATGGAAAAAACTGGGGCCTTAGCCCCAAAATGACTCTGTGGCTGTATACCAGGGTAATCAGACCCATGATAGCATACGGAGCTATAGCTTGGTGGCCAAAGGTGCGACAGGCGGGGGCGGCCAGAACGTTGGGTGGCGTACAAAGACTAGCTTGTCTGTGCGCCACAGGGGCAATGAGATCGACCGCCACAGCCGCAATGAAAGTCATTCTAAACCTGCCACCGCTACAAATCTTTATACAAGGAAGCGCTAGATCTGCAGCTTACAGACTCATGCACAGTCAGGCACCGATAAGTAAATCGCACGGTGCAGAACATCAAAAACTACTAGATGAACTCAAGGCGGGGCCCCTAACGGGGACGCCAAGCGACACCATGGTTCAGAAATTTAACCTAGATAGAAAATATCAGGTTATAATACCAGATAAGAAGGAATGGGAATATGGCCCCCAGTAAGAGGGGACTCAAGCTGGTATACCGACGGCTCTAAAACGGACCACGGCGTAGGAGCTGGCATTTATAGAAAGAAGCCGTGCAAGGCCCTTTCATTTAGCTTCAGCAAGGACTCGACAATTTTCCAGGCTGAGGTTGCTGCGATTCACCACTGTGTCAGAGAAGTTGGGCCGAACCAGGAAAAAGCGTCGCTATTTACTCTGACAGCCAAGCAGCACTTAAAGCGATTAGTTCCGCAAGTGCTGACTCAAAGCTGGTTTGGGACTGCGTAAGAGCCCTAAATGAGGTGGGCACCCTAAAGAAAATTACTCTGGGCTGGGTCTCCAGCCACACGGGAGTGAAGGGAAACGAGGCGGCCGATGAGCTGGCCAGACGAGGCTCATCAAGGCCTTTCATAGGAGCGGCCCCTTCCTTCGGCATTACCAAATCACAAATTAAGAGGTCCATCTACGAATGGTCACAAAACAAGTCCAAGGAATGGTGGGAAAGATCGCCAGGACAAAGACAGGCTAAGGAGTTCTTAAGGGAACAGAGGCCTAAGTTTACTGAAGACCTACTGAGTAAAGACAGGAAGACTGTCAAAATGATAGTAAGTCTGATGACCGGTCATTGCAGACTGAATAGGCATATGTTTAACATAGGCCTGGCAGAAAATGCTCTCTGCAGATTCTGTCAAGAGGAAGAAGAAACTCCAGTTCATGTTTTGTGCCACTGTGACGGCCTAGCGAGGACAAGGTTTCTAGTAATGGGGGTAGAGAACACCACAGCCAACGGCTACACAAAAGAGCCGCTCTCAAAAATGATAAGTCTGATTAAGAAGGCAAAACTAGAGAGCGTTCTCTAAGGTAAAGGGAATAGACCTGTAAAGGTCGCGGTGAAACAGGCCCGCATGCCACCCCACTCGTAACCTAACCTAACCTAAATAGAAGTGATCTGCAAGATAAAGCATTGTAGTTGCTAAAGTTTATCTGCCAGTTAGCAATATCTGCCAGTTACTTAACTAACACTTTTTTCCTCACATTGATAAACCCACCCTTATAAGCATATTATATGGAAATAAGTATATATATAGGAGGTTGATTGGGACCGACCATTAGAATAATTGGGCCTGCTAATTATAATAAATTTCCGTAAGTTGGATATAAGTACTTGTAGGGTAATTAAATCTAAATAAAAAATATTTTCCAGATGACTGCCGGATGTCTTCTGCTTCGATGTCTAGATGATTAGGGGTTCGGGAGCTCTGTTTGTTCTACCACTGCATACGCTCTTATGTGTTGCTGTCTCTAACCCTGACGTCTGCTTCCTTCTTCCTCATTATGTTTTTATCATGTTCTTAGTCGTCTGCCAGTTGTCTGATGACTGCAGCATAATTTCTACGATGTTATCTGCATCTAGTGTCTTGCCAGTTTTTTCGACCACGTACCTTCTGTCTTCAGATCATCTTACGCAGTCGAAAGCGGTGTGCTGTACTGTGTCTACCTTTCCACAGTATATGCAACTTTTACTGGTGGCTTTCCCAAATCTCTTAGCATACGTGCCGAAGACTTGCGGAACAAAATAGTCCACTTTCCTGTGTCTGCACTCAATCCAGCGCCGTATATTTGGGAACAGTTTCTTGGTCCATTGTGCCTTGTTCGTGCATTCATTCCATCTATTTTGCCATTCTCTGATGCATGCTTCTCTTGCATGACTGCGCCATATTATTCCGCCATTTTCATGTGTATCCTTTCTTTCACCCACCCATGGTTGGAGGGACACCCGCTATTACCTGCAACGTCACCGTTGAGGTCGTCCGAAATGCCGAGATTATACGCAATACTACTTCTCTATATGCTTTCTTTTTGACCACACTATGCCAGACGGGGGTCCATACAATAGTATAGAGTGTACCACCTCACTCAGTATTTCCCTTGACGTGCTACTGGGGCCTCCTATATTAGGCATGATAGGTGCTAACATCGCCGCTCTCTCTTTCGCCTTTTGTGCAATTCTTTTGGTGTGTTCCCCAAAGGTGAGTCCATGGTCCATGTATGTCCCCGAGGTATTTAATGATCTTCGATGGTATTAGCCTGTTATTTCCTATATTAAAGTCCACATGTTCTCTCTTCCTCCTGCCCTTTATTATGATGGCCTCCGTTTTATGGGGAACTGGTATTAAGTTATTATCCCCCATCCACTCTTCTATGTTTTTTAAGTTCTTGTTAGCGTTCAGCATCAAGGTATATTCGTCCGTCGCTGTCACTATAAGTGCCAGATCGTCGGCATATCCGAGTATGGTGGCTTTCTCTGTCCTTTCCCTACTGAACACGTCGTTGTAGAGTACGTTCCACAGTACCGGGCTAAGAATTGAGCCCTGTGGTACTCCCAAACTGACACTAACTTTTTCCTTCTTGCTCACTTGTAGGTGTCTTTCGTGTAAATAGTTTGATAACTGGTTAATTACATACTGCGCTATACTTTTCTTCGTTAATTTCTGTATTATGATGTTCCAGCCGGCGTTTTGAACGGCTAGCGTTATCATTGCGCACCATTTATCTTCGCAGTTATTTACGATGTTTTTAACTTTCTCTATTGCGTGAATTGTAGCTTTTCCTTTCGTAAAGCCATTTTGGTTTTCGGAGAAGCCTCCCTTGTTCTGAATTTCTTCTTGCAGACGTGATCTAATTAAACATTCATACAGCTTGCTTAATATGTTTAAGAGGCACAACGGTCTGTACGATGTCGGTTCATTTAGGTCTTGGCCCTTTTTGGGTAGTATGATCTTTGCTATTTTCCATTTGTTAGGAAACGGTTGTTGTTCTAAAAGTGAGTTCATTACCTCCAGTATCCACTCCGGGTTCTCTTTCACCGCTTGTTTTATTGTTTCAGAGGGTATCCCATCCGCTCCAGGTGCTTTGCCTGATTTGAGGCATTGTGCTGCATTTTTTAGTTCCTCTATCGTTAACAGTTGTACCTTTTCCTCTTGCGTCGATTCATGAATAGACTTTCTACTTTTGCTTTCCGGGAACAGCACTCTTATTATGTCCTTCTTTATACTCACAGGCATATTGTACGGCTTATTGTTCTTTAATCCCCGACGGTGATTTTATACCCGCTTCCCCATATGTCGTCATCTATTTCCCGGCATAGTTCCTTCCAGTGCTTCCGTTTGGATATCGTTATTAACTTACGCAGTCATTCTTTTGTTCTTTGTATAAGTTCATTGTTCTTTGCTTTTCCTCCATACTAATATTTTGGTTCTTAGTCGTACGTGTCAGTTGCCTTCGAGAGTGTATGCATTCCTCGCGTTTATCACTAATGTCTTTATTCCATCAGTATGGAGTCGCTGCTTTTCGAGCATTTTCCTTTACTATACTGCTATTATAGGCGTCTTCTATGATCTCAATACATCTGATATATCAGTTTCTGTTGGTTTCATTTATTCCCTCTGTTTTTTTTCAATTGTAGCACCAAAGGAGTTGTAATCGTTTACAATCGTCCTTTTTTCTTCCCACTTTGGGGTTGCTGTTTCCTTCAATTCAAAATAAATATGAGTGCTGCGTCAGTGTTTCTGTAGTTAGGACTTTCTATTAAGTTACTCGTTTAGCTACTTTTTGCGTACTGCAGGTAACATCTATGTATGTACGATTGGCTATCTCCTCTTATGAAGGTCGGCATGTCTCCATCGTTATGAACCACCAGGTTTAATTCGGCCATCTACTCTGTCCAGAACTCACCACGTTTGTCTGCCTTTGTAGAACCCCATTGTACCGATTTGGTATTTATGTCCCCCAATATGATGGATTCTTCGCTTGACTTTTTCCTCATATTTCTCCATTGTTATGTTTGGGGAGATATAACAGCAGTATATCGCGGTTCTCTTCATTCGAAGGTATATGTGTCCTTCGCCCGCCTCCACTTATTTAATTTCAATGTTTTTGTTTATAAATAACACTGCAACGTCGCACCTTTTGTCTTTGATCCATTCATTTCCCTTCACTATATTTTTGTTAGGTTCACACACTATTAGCACGTCTATTCCTAGTTGTTTTGCGTTCGCGTAGGCTAGATTGTGCGCAACCCGGCCTCGCCCCGGATTAGTCTGTAGCCACTTCATTGCTCCCTTTAGTCGCTCTTATCAGCTTTTCCCCGACACTCGCTCTCTTCACTATTTCACTTATCAGTCTTCTAAAGTGAGGACATCTGGTTTGATCCGCCCTATGGCCGCTTACTCTACACTCTGGACAAAAGGACTCGTTTTTGCATTCCTTAGCACGATGACCTTTTTCTCCACATCCTAGTCCGACTTATCCTCCCCTGTACACTCTACGGCACGGTGCCCAAAATTGAGGCAGCGGAAACATCTTGTTATCTGAATTCGCTCTCTTACTCTGCACATGTTCCACCCAATATTAATCTTTCCCTATCTTGCTATTTTTTTAGCTGCCTCCTTCTTTATTACAACCCTTGCTGCTTGGTTACCATCCATCATAGGTCTTAGAGAGAGTATGCGAACGTCGTCAAGTGTGTTTGTTCATTTCTACCTTCAGCTATTCGGTGTCCATATCAGCCTATTATGTGCAGCGTCACTGCATCATTTTTAATCACTACTTCGTTGTTATCTGTATTTGTTTTAATAGTGTCTCTTAGCTTATTTGCATTTTCTTTTCCTTTCACTTCCAGGAGTAGGTTACCCTTGCTAGTTTTCTTGCCTTTTGGATCTTAATCCCCACGTCGCGTCGTCTATATTTATACTTGATTTTACCGATTTTAGCAGTTCAGCGTAAGTTTTCCCTTGAGCTTTGACTACTACTTTTTCGGGTTTGATCCCTTGGCGCCTCCTTTCGGTCTCCTCTGATTTTTTTCCCGTATTTGTCTTCCTTCTATTCTCGTTTTTATCAGTCTTCGTGTTGACCATAATTTCACATTTCTAATTCATGTGCGCGCGCTGAGGTTATTTTCAGCTTTTTCTTATTTTGTTTAGAAGTCTCATCTTTCAGTTTTGTACATAACTTATATGTATTTTCTACATCCTCAAAGTCTCCTGTAGCTACTTCCACTGGCAGTATGTATACCGTGCTGCTATATTGACAGTTATTTATCTTCCCTTTGTTAGTCAGTACATCTGTTTGTGTCTTGACGTACTCCATTTGTCCCTGTGTCAGGCCCTCATCTATTAGTGTTTTTATAGCTGGACATCTGTTTGTCAGGCATTCTAAAGCCTTATCGTCTGCTTTAATATTCACATCTGTGATAATCACGAAGTCCTCCTCGTTTTCTAGCTTTGCTTTGCAACAATCTTCTGACCGGTCTATGACTGTCAGGAGACTATTCAAGTTATTTTGTCTCTAGTACCATTCTGACTTCCTCGTTTAATTTATTTTCCATTCCGTCCACGTCTTCTTGTATCTCTTTTGCATCTACTTGAGTGCTAACTGTCCTCGTTTATTTCATGATTACCCGACTGTTTGCATTGTCAGGCAGGCCTTCCATGTTCTTAATCTCTCTGTTAGTGCAGTCGACTTGCCATTGTAGCGCTTTTACTTTATTTTTTATTTCCATCTTGGTATATGTGTTGTCTGTGACTAGCTTAATAAGATCCGCTACAGTAGCAGTTATTTTAGCTATCATGGCGTGAAATTCGCTTTTATCGTCATCCTGTCTGGGACTTTTGATACTATCAATGAGCGACCACGATCTACTCCTCGCATTTGTCTTCAGTTTTACTGTAACCGGTGCTTGTGGCGGCGATCTAATAATAGAGCACCTTTTTTGAAATACTTCTCCTTCATTTGTTTCATTCAACTGCGCGCCCTGAGTTTTTATGGCTACTTTCTCCTCTCCTTCCCTTGGCTGTATGCTTTTAGTTTTTGTTTCTCCTTTCATTTCCTCCTCCAATCTTCGATCCACTTTGTTTTCATTTATTTTAGAACCCATTCTGTTCCCACGAGTAGCAGAGGATATATTCAGTCTGGCCGTGGCAGAGCCTCGCGATGCCAGGGTAAGGCTTCTTAAAACCGGAAGTCGCCTGGTGTCCGGAATCCAACACGCTCACGACTTGGCATGCTCCAGCCACGCAGTACCGGAAATTAACATCAACTTTCTTATTTCCAACGGAATAATATAGTTTTCTTTGCATTTTCGAAAGCTACGCGTTATTTGAGAAAAACTTTCACTAAAAGTTTATATACTTACCGTAAAACAAGGTGACTTCGTAACACCCAGGCGACTTTGTGACAACACCACATTCCTTTGAAAAAGTCATTCTTACATCTCTGTTTATTATGTTATTGTAGCAACCTCTCGCATACGCATCGGGAAACGATTGAAGCAGTGTCACGTATTATGTCTCGCGGTCGTTCTGGAGTTTTTTTACAATACACATATTTTTAAAGGTAGATATGCAATTTTTACTTTATCAGAAAGTTGCAATACTTTGTCTTGTGTAATTTGAACCGCTTGCTTTATCTATTTTTGCATATGATAGTGTATGATCTATTAAGAAGCAGTAAGTGCCATCACCTCTCTGTTCTTCTTAAAAATAAAGTAGGTACTTATGCTCTACGAAATGAAAAGTCAATAAATATCGAGGTGAGATTGTGACACTTTTTGGTAGGTACTAATAGGGTGAGATTTTATGGACTTCATAATTTCGATTTTGCTTAGGTATGGAATATGTACATCGCAATACTTTGTAATTAAAACTTAATTTACGTTGTTTTCTTACATTTTCTATAAATAAATTGTGCCAAAACGATAATTTATTTGGGTTGACTTCGTGACATATTGATTATTCAGTTAGGAGGTTAATTTGTGAAAAATTTGGAGCCTGGCATACATTTACATGGTTATAATGTTCCAAGATCTCCTCACAGGAAGGTAACATTGGTCGTGTTCAGTTAGCATATTGGTAAGTCACCGCTAAGTAGTAATGAGTGAAGTATCGCACTGAATATCTACACACTATAATAGTATGTATAGTATAGTACCTACAATGTAGATATTCAGTTCACTACTTCACTATTCTGTACCTCCTGTTGACTTACCGATGTGCTAACTGAACACGACCATTGTGTTCTAGTGAAAGCCCAATGCTGTCACAAAGTCATCCCGAGCAATGGGGTGAATGTGTGACAAGTATATATACATCAACATTCTGGTTAAACTACTATTGTTTTTTGTTTCACATCGTCATTGATTAGTAGCTAAATGATGTGTCTACATCATATTATTTACTCGACCTTCCAGCTATAAAACTAGAACTGAAAAAAATATTAAAAGTGTCAATTCTGTCACCAAGTCACCTCGTTTTACGGTACTTAAATGTAGTTGTTTTTGAGATTTTTCGACTTTCTTCAAAAATTCTTGAATTTACATCATAATGCTTAATATTATATTCCGGTGCCGTTATTGAAGCAAAAATTCTAAAATTGAATTTATGGATAAAAAAAATCTTGCGATTTCTGTTAAAGTTCTTAGAATTAGTCAAATATGTATAAGTTGTCCAAAATTTGATTATCTTTTAGTACAACTTTAGACCATTAAATCACAATTTTCTCAAATACAATGACTAATTTTGTTCTCAATGTTTTAAAGGAGAATTAAATTCTGCACAGAACTGTATTAACATTCCCGATACCTATACCTGTAATAATTGTCGAGCTATTGAGGTGTTATAGAGTTGTTGATAGAGTTTGGTGAAAATTATAACATTTTCTTAAAGCCATGGAAATAACAACAAATGTTCTTATTAGTAACTATCACCATAAATGAAAAATGAAAATTATTCAAACATAGATATTGAAATTTATTTTATATTAATGGAGAATATAACAAGATTGTTTAAAGCACTTGCCGTGTGTTCTTATTTTGCGATAATCTCTAAACATAAATTTAAACATATCGTATCAAATTGTTTAAAACAAAACCAAAACATGGTAAGATAACCGTTAATAAATTCAGAAATATAAAAATACATAAAAATTATAGATGCTGGTTTTAACCAGCAAAAAAGATTGGATGCCTTTAGATTTCTGTTTGCCTAGTGTCGTCAGTAGATAGGCTATACCGCTACGGCCGCACTCACTCGACGTGGACATCCTGTAAGTAGGTATAGGGGCACTTTGGATGCCCTTCACCACTCCTACCTTTCGGCAGCTAGTGGGCGTGGCCTATCTCAAGAAGTGCTGGATTTGAAATAGAATATTGGATATAAACAACAAGCTGTCCAGTACCTTTTTTTCCTGAGGAGGGGAAAATCTGTAATCCAGACGCCCACACAGGTGTTGATCGTGGGAAGTGACGGGTTTTACCGACTAAAAACCCCTCCTCCAGTCATCTTGCACACCTCACACCGGCATTCGCTCGCGCATTACTTCGGTGTTGGCGTTGTCCATTTCTATTCCCCAATATTCTGTTTTTCCTTTTCTTTTCCTTCTATTATACCTCGAGCCACCGTATATGCTCTGATCCAGGTGTCTTCTGCTGTTATAAGATCTGTCATCATGTTCTCGGCGTTGAAAGTTTTGCCACTTTTTCCCGTGTATTCTTCCCTTACCTTATTCCATCTAGGGTATATGAAGAGACTATGCTCAGCGGCATCGGCACTCCCGCAGTACAAACAGGCATCCGTTTCTGCTCTGCGTCGTTTGTATAAGTATTGCCTGAAGCATCCGTGGCCAGACAGAGCCTGGGTTATATAATAATCTGCTTCGCCATATGGCCGATCTATCTAGGGCTTTACGGATGGGATTAGTTTGCAGGTCCAGCGTCCATAGGTCCCATTCATCCATTTTAGTTGCCATTGTCTTTCAAGTTCTGCTCTAGCTTCCTTATTGTCTTTGCCCTTGTACCTATCCCTTTTATCATTTATCATTAGGTCTATGAGTGCCGTACCAGCTATGACGTTTGCAGCCTCTGCCGATATTGTTTTATAGGCACTGCAAATGCGTATGGCCATTAGCCTTTGCAGTCGGATTAGTCTGCTTAACACCATCTGGTTTTCCGTAACTTCATGCCATACAGGGGCTGCATAAAGGATATGAGAGAACACCGCGCTTGCTATTGTTCTTCGCTTTGCTGAGCTTGGGCCTCCCATGTTTGGCATAAGTCTGGATAGTGCAGACAAAGTCTTCGCTGCTTTCTCCACCGTCTTCTGTATATATGTTCCGAAGCTCATTCTCTTGTCAAGCCATACTCCCACTACTTGATGGCGTTTCCCGGTGCAACGGTTACTCCCCCGACTGCAAAGGACAACGCTGCAACTTTGCTTTTTCTAGTGCTACTTCCGTTTTCTCTGGTGCAAGTTGTTCTTGCGTTGCAACCAATCGGACACTTGTAACAGAGCCGTATTTGCCCTTTCCATATGCATGGGTTCTTTAGCTACGACGACCATAGCTATATCGTCGGCGAAACCAACTAGGGTTATTTCTTTTGGGTACACTAATCTTTGCTACTTTATTGTATACAGCCTGTACATATTCTTTATCCATGGCTAAGAGTTTAATTATCTTGGGAGGAATCCCTCCAGAGCCCTCCAGAGCTTTCTTGCTTTTCAGCTTTTCAGATACCATTCGAAGTTCTTCCACAGTGAAAGTTCGAAATTTCGCACCATGTACTTTAGCCCACTGCTCCTGTTTATGGGTAGGGAAAACGTGATCAACTATCTTCTCTACCAATTCCATGAATAGCTGTGGTTTAGGCGGGTACACCAAAACACTCTTGATAACGATCTTACATCCATCCCCCCGTATATCTCTATCGATATTTGCACAGAGCGTCTTCCAACATAGTCGCTTCGCCGTTTTGATACTGTTCCTGAATGATTTCTGTGCTTCTTTGTAGTCATCCCATAGGGTGTGGCAGATCTCTAGAGGACTTCTGTTGTTCGCTCTGCTATATATCCTTCGCTTTCGGATGCAAACTATTTGTAACTCAACAATCTCGTCATTCCACCAGTATATCGGTTGATTTCTGATAGGTTTCTTCTTCGTGGGCATTGCTTTGTTGCAAATTTCCTTTAGTGAACATGAAAAGCCGCTTGCCGCCTCTGTGTTTCCCTCTTGGATTTCTTCTAGGGTCTTGAGTAATTTGTATGTATCAAGCTCTCGTATCTGCCATCCTTGCGTCTTGTCTTGGTTTCTCTTGTTCGTCTTTAGTTTCTCTCTCACCTCAAACATGATGTACTTATGGTCACTCAAGGATTTAGTTTGGTTCACTTCCCACCTGCAGATTCTCGCCGCTATATCAGATGTAGTAAGGTCTAGGAGGACCCCGCTCTTTGAAATGTCGGTTCGTTGCCCGTGTTTATAACTACGAGACCATTCTCTGCCAGCCACCCCACCAAAATTTGGCCTCTTCTGTCGGTGAAGTTCATACCCCATTGTGGAAATTTGGCATTAGTCTCCTACTATTATTGCATTGCCTCGATATGTCCTTATGCTTTGCGTGATGATATTCAGGCGAATGTCCGCAAAATATTCTGTGGTTCCATTCGGAGATGCTAGGATTTTTATAGCCGCATCCATTCGCCTGTTCACTGTCCAGTCCTTTCTATTTTCGATGACTTTAATATTGGGTTCGCATATTGCTAGTATAGATGCGCTTATGTCGTTTGCTGTCGCCAGGACTAAGTCGTGTGCAGGATGGCTTCTATTAATGTTAATTCCATTATCTCAGTCCGTGCCCTATGATTTTGGTTACTTCTCTTCGGGCATTTAAAGCTCCCAGATTGATGACCTTCCTCTTTGCAGTGGATGCAGTAAGAGCTATTTTGGCATTTACTAGCTTTGTGTCCCTCTCCCGCGCATTTCACACATGACCTTTCTCTATTGGGACCTTTACACTCGGCTTTGAAGTGTCCATGTTCCCAACACCTATTGTCTTCTTGCCTCTTCATTATCCTACATCTCATCCAGTCTATTTTAATTTTCTGCATCCTAATTAACTTATCGGTAGCAGCCGCAGGCATTATCACTGTAACGTTGTGTTTGTTTCCAAACGCGGGCCTTAAAGCCCTCACCTCTAAAGTGTCTGTACTGACCGAAATTTCTCTGGAAATCACATCCACTACTTCCTCCAGTGTCATTACCTCATCCAGTCCTTTAATATCTAAGACTTTATTCGTCCCTACTTTAGCCGCCACTGCTGACGGGAGCTTTTCAGTATTCTCTCTCTTCAGGGTTTCTGCCTTATCGGATCAATTCTGCACTTTCAATAAAAGTTCTCCCTTCTTAGTTCTCGGACCTCAGATAACTCGACGCCGATCTCGCTGGGGTTGACCTTGTCCTTGACCGTCCGCAGTAAAGTCAGCATATGACTTACCCTGCATATTCACCACCAGAACATCTCCTTTTTTTCTGCTTTGGTCTTTTGGCCTCATCTGTATTCAGATCTTTCGAGTGTGGTTTAACAGGCATTGACTTCGTATTTCTTCTCTGGGTGACTCTCCGGTATAAGTGTGTAAACTTATATTAGTGTTGAAGAATAGGTATCTAACCATTCGGTTGAAAACGGTGCCAGCACTTCCATCCATTTCGGGCATTGCTAACTGGTTTTTTCCATTTTGTATCATAAGCTGTTTAAATGTCTCTAACGCACGATACATATCCTTGTCCTCGACCTCGTTTTCCAGTACTCCATCCGTAATAATAGGATAATATAGGAATCGCTTGGTTTCCTTGAAATTTCCGTATTCGTCTGGGTAGCCCAGGAAGTGGGACATCACAGCAATCTCTCCTTTTCTCTTTTGTTGTTTCAGGAGGCCTAGTTTGCCTCCAAAGTTATCGATAGCATTTTTAACAATTTTGTCTTTGGTTTCGAGGTCCTTGTTACAAGGAAGTACGATTTGGTAGCCTGCCGAAACATCCCAGACATATACACAATCTTTGATAGGATATCCTCGAACCAGTCATCTTCGGAAGACTTCGTAGCTTTGTTCGTAGGTGAATCTGCTTCTTCTATTGTTCCTGTTTTTTGGCTTTATACATTCGTCACAGTATACCTCCAGGTTTTGAATGTTGACTTCTGCTTGTGCTCCCGGTTTCCCTTCTGAATTTTTCAACTTTCTGGCAATTTCTTCATTTTCGTTTCTGAGCACTTGTTCTGCTAATATAACTTGGTATACCCATTTATTAAAGTCGGTTTTCCGGAGCTTTTCTATTTCTGACAATAGCTTACTTGAAATGTCCTTTAGCTCCTGCTTCGGCTTATACATATCCGCCAAAGCTTTCTCTAGTTGCTTCACTTGCTTCTGTATTGCGGCAAATATGCATTGTAGTTGGCCCACGTTTGCATGGCATGAGGTGGCATCATCAGATTCGTCCGTTCTCTTACGCTTGTTTGCCTATTCCGGTATTTTTCCAGTGCTTCCAGCTATCACACGCTCTTCGATTTCCGACATCGAGGCTCTCCTTACCCTACGAGCCGTTCAGTACCTGATAAAAGCTGTATCAGAACCGCCATCTTGGAGTTCTTACCCCCAAGACAAAGTATTGCAAGATTCTGATAAAGTAAAAAATGCTTATCTACCTTAAAAAATATGTGTGTTGTAAAAAAACTGCAGAACGAGCGCGAGACATAATACGTGACACTGCTTCAACCCTTTACCGATGCGTGTGCGAGAGGTTGCTACAATAATTTAATAAACAGAGGTGTAAGAATGATTTTTTCAGAGGAGTGTGGTGCTGTTACAAAGTCACCTGGGTGTCACAAAGTCACCTCGTTTTACGGTAATCCATTTGAAAGATCTTAGAAGTGCTATGGATATACATATATGAAGTGACAAAAAAAAATGCAAACAATAAGAATCAACAATGGAAAAAGAGATCGAAAAAATACTTGAAAATGGTTCACTTTGCGATATACAACAATCAACAATTTCTATAATTCCTATATGTATTATTGAAAACACATTACACCAATGTCTCTATATGAAAATTGGCACAAGATCCCCCAACAGATGAGGAATAGGCTACGACAATCGCTAGCCTACTTTCAACATTATAATTCGCAGAATGACCCTGTATATTTAAATCTCCAGTTTATAATATTTATTAATAAATATATATTGTCATTATAACATCTTAATCAAAATAAAGATTGTGTAATATAAGAGAGCGTTGTTTATTAATCATTATTATCTGAAAAATAAGCAATCAACTAGTATTTGATAAGTAAACCTGACGCTGTATGTTGTTCAATAAGAAAGATATGATGTCTCAGCTATAAGTGCGACACGGTGATCGACATGGCGGGATACCGAAGTTCTTCACTGGATCTCTTGGTGCAGAAGTAGAACACTAAACAATTTAACCCACTGAACACCAAACAAGTTTTAACTAAAAACACCGACGCGTTTCATGGCGGGATACCGGAAATCCCGGGTCAAATAACAATCGCCGCCGTAGACCGACAACGTCTTTCCTGTCGAATACGATACGCGCAGGAAGAAGCAACAAGGCGCTGACAGTACAAAATTGATTTGTAGACAATCATGCACTCGCAAGCTCAGCATTTTAGAATGTACGCAATTCGAATCTGTTTGCATAAACATCCGGGATAATGCAGTCGCAAGCTCAGCGTTTTAGAATGTATGCAACTCGATGCTGTTTACGTAAAGTTTGTACGACACGAAGAGCGACATGTGATACCGGAAATACCGGATCAAATAACATCCGCCGTCGTAGACAGACAACGCCTTTCCTGTCGAATACGATACGCGCAGGAAGAAGCAACAAGATGCTGACAGTGCAAAATTGATTTGTAGACGCTTATGCACAGGAAGAAGCAGCAAACTTCTGACATTTTAAAATTGATTATTCAAAACAAATTGTATTGAATCAACAAATAAACCAAAATAATAGTAATACATTATTTTTATTTATATAAGTTTATTAATTTATATAAGATAGGAGTATTAATTTACAAAATGTCCTTTTTTGATATCCAGCTATTCTGCGTAGTTGGTAAACCAAGCCATTTTACGTATATTTTCTTTCCCTTACGTTTCAAAACGTTTTCTACCACGTAAATGACGGAATGTTTAGCACTCTGTAATTCTTCCTGATTAAAGTTCCCGAGAATTGGTTTTCCCTGCGTATCTTCAGCCGTATACGTAGCGGGATTTGCTTTAGTAATTTAAAAAATTCAATGGTCCAACGCTATATAACAGTCATTGTTCGTTATCGCGAGTGACGTGATTGGGCATCATTGGAATAGTACGCTGTTTTGTGTTATTGTATGTATCAATTATTGTGGGCAGCATATCTGTCCATTTATAATTTTCTCATAAACTAAATTCTTTGAATAATTTCTCTTTTAAAGTACGAATAACCCTCTCGACTATCGAAGCCTTTTTTGTGCTGTACATAGAATAATGATGTAGTGTAGACTGAATGGAACTGAACAGAATACCTCGACAAATTTTTAGCCTGTCACTTACGGTTTCCAAGATAAGGAAATACTTAGTTACCAGAAGCTGGCAACGCCGCGCTTAAAAACGTTAAATGTCCGTAGACGGAGGACTTGCCGCGATTAGAATAATTAACAGGATATCGTAATATTACCGTGTAGTATAGCGCTCCATTGTGCTAACATCAATACTCTACACAATACTAATGTTTCAGAGTATTTTGTCAAATAATTTACTAAAATATCGTTTGATGTAATCTAGAGCACTTGTATAAAGTTATGGTAGATCATGTTTCAACTTTGCCGAAGCTATAGACGTTTTACATGTACTTCGATTTCTATTTGTTTTAACCTTACTTTAGATTGTAGAACAAACTTCTACAACAATTTTTTCTTTGTATTTACGTGATAAGTCCATTGTAAAATTCACACTTTAAAATACTTATAACTGCCAAAGATAGGGCGATTTAAAAGTTGGAACTTTGCTTTTGTTTTTCTGGAAAACTATTTATTTTAACGCCTACTTCATAATAAACTTTTCTAAAATTATGGCAGTCAAACTCCTTACACCCTGTATTTTTTTTGAGAGCTTTAAAATGTACACTGTAAAATTCCATTCCCAAATCTGTTTGTAAATTAGCAGGCTTTCGAGAACCCAGTAGAAGTTGTTACATTGCTTTTGTAACTTCAGCAGAGAATTTATTTTTAACAGGCAACGCCCACACAAATTTGGATAAGCAGTTTATAACAACCAATATGTACTTGTAACTGCGATTTTCCCGGTTGAAGTTTGAGAATTCTGCCAAATCTGCTTACCATAAATCGTCCAGTCCTTTAATAATAACGCGTCGTCTAGGGAAATTTCCTCTGGCTGGTTTATGTAACTCACTGACAAGGTCCTATTTACTCATCCCAACTCATTAGCACAAGAATTGCTATGAAAAGAAGATTAAATGTACAACGCAAATAATTGCAATAGATTTGTCTTTAGGACACATCTTTCCTGTTTCGTTTCTAAATACTACAATTGTTGTTGCACTTAAAGTTTTAACTTCGCTCCGTAAATTGTCAACGTTTGCTTCTAAATTTATTAAACGAGTTTCCAAATGGCTTTTCAATTGTTTTAAATCTTTGGTGTTAGTCTGAAGCAATGTTCTTACATCCTTTCTTACAGACACTATAGTAACATTCAATGTGTTCACAATACCGTCAATTCTCTGGGTCATCTCATTTTTAAATTTGTTCAAAGCATCCGCAGCTGTTGACTTGACTGACCTAATTGATTGTCTATACATGTTGTCTAACAGCGATGATCCCATTATCCAAATGCCCAATTACTATATCCTCTACAGAGACAAGCTCATTTCTAATGAACTGTTTATTATCTTTAAATATTTGATTTCCAATTTCCATAACGTATTTTTTATTAGCAGCATCGTGCGCAAGTTCTGGATCTCCCAAGAGACGTATGCGCTTTCCATACATTATCAAATGGTTGATCGGTGCATCGAACCCTTGAGATGTTGCTACCGCACTCCGGTAACGTCCGAACTTGTCAGTGCTCATTATGCAAATATCTATCATAACGTCGCTGTGAGTATATTTAATCGATCACACCGGCTTCTTTCAATTCTTCAATTATAGACATTATCTCGTTGTTGTGGCTTGTACGAGGGAGCGTTTTTATATTCGCGGAATGAGCGGGTTGTAGGGGGGCGATTAGGCGCATTGGGGGCGTGGCCTGTCCAGCAACTCATAATTAGTGTAAATACGAAGTTTCATTGTTATTAGACAGTTAGTCTTTGAGCTATCGTCAACCAAGTAACCAACCAAGTAACAACAGCGCCTAGAGCGTTCGCGTGCATTTTTGGACCTCTGTAATGAAGACAAGGATGGTGTATTAAGTCGAATTGTTACTGGAGACGAAACTTGGGTTCATCATTATGAACCTGAGTCCAAACAAGACTCCATGCAGTGGCATAAAAAGGGCACAGCACCTCCCAAGAGATTTAAAGTGTCACAATCAGCCGGGAAACTCATGGCAAAGGTATTTTGGGACTCGGAAGGAATATTGTTGATTGATTATAAAGATAAAGGTGTTTCTATAACCGGATAATATTACGCTTCAATATTGGAGCGACTAAAAGAAGCCATTCAAGAGAAAAGACAGGGAAAATTGACGAAATGTGTGCTGCTTTTGCACGACAACGCGCCCGTCCACAAGAGCCGCGTTGCGTTAGCTGCCCTGCATAAGGTGGGCTTCGAAATTGTGAATCACCCACCCTACAGCCCAGACCTGGCCCCGAGTGATTATTACCTGTTTCCGAAAATGAAAAAAGGGCTCCGGGGTAAAAAATTTACTGCCGATGATGAAGTCAAGGAGGCAGTTTCGCCGTATTTTGTAGATAAAGAGAAATCATTTTTTTATGAGGGTATAAATAAATTAATTGAAAGATGTGAAAAATGTATCCGTCTTGCAGGTGAATATATTGAAAAAGAAAAATAATTTGGTTTTTTTATTTCCACCCCTTATCCCCCATTCCGCGAATATAAAAACGCTCCCTCGTATTTCCCGCGTTTTGAGAAGTGATTAAAAACCTAAGACGATCAACTAATTCGTTAATATCATCCCAATATGTGCACATACATACTGATATGGAGTTTTCACATCTGCAACTAAATTTCCGCCTGTACTCCATCCCTCGTATTTATCTAGTACAGGTTTGACGACAGACATCCATTTAAACATATTTGTACCTTTTAGTTGTTCTGTTGGATTATTTTTGCGCTTGTGGATGCTGGTTTGTTATAAAATTTTGTTAGTTAGGTAGTTAGTAGGTTGAAGCATCTTTTTCCGTGTATATACGAGGTTCTGATTTGTATATCAGCTCATAAAGTCCAGGAGTACCTTCATAGGTTTTATTATCTACCAATAGTAATAATAGTCAATAATAGTAAGATTTGATAGCATCTGCCTCAGACTTCATATTCGCAACCAGTTCTTGAATCGGCATCGTTATCAGTTTATAAACTCGTTTAAACAGTTCGTCCCCGGTAGCGCGACTTAACTTCAGTTGCAAGTGCTTCTTTCGAATAGCTTTGCTAGGTTTTACAATATCGAATTTCAACTTGTTCTCCCGCGAAGTTTTCATTATAATAGCAGGAAAGTGTTTCCAAAATCAAATAAGCTAAGCAAGTAAAACCAGCCCAAAACCAACTAAAACAGTTCAAAACCAGATAAGCTGGTTTCAAAACCAGGTAAGCTGCTTTTAAAAGCAGGTAAACAGCTAAGGGTATAATGACGAGAGGTAGTGTTTGTAGCATCTTTATAGACATATGAAGCAGGCAAAATTCTTTCTATAGCGACTATTGTTAATATCTCTATCTTTGTCGATTATTAAGAACCTATATTTATCTTTTCAACATTCACCGCACATGTCTTTAAAAGTTTCAAATTTCGTATCAACACCCAGGTATAATCATCGTAAACATGTCGTAGGTTCAAGTCGTCTTGCTTAAATAGTATGATAAAGTTTGCATTGCCTCATATTAAATGCTTTGACATACGTGTATACGATTGGCATAAAAAGAAACAGTCTACGGCTTTGTGTCTCCCCATGGAGAAGTAAGCTCGTATGTTGTCTTGTTTATCGCATGGTACATCATAAAATACGAATATTGGATTAACTTTAGCTTCCTCTGGGTCTAAAATCTCATCGTTGTCTTTGCATGGGTAATATGCTACCTCTTTTACTCTTCCGAGAACATTGCTTAGACACTGATGCTTTGGTTAATAAAGGGACTGTGAATAGACGTAAATATTTTCGAATCGCAATCCATTCTCGTGAAATAGAAGGCTCAAAGTCAAGTTTGTTTTTCCTACACGCGAAACATCCAATGTTTATACATCGTATAGTATTAGGTAACAAGCTTCCATGTTTGCTTTCATTAAGTTCATCGCATTCGAGATTGAGCACGTCCAAAGCGTCTTTTTGCTGAATAAACTACTTAAGTGTTATTTTAGAGTGACTCCTATTAGTATTCCCTATACCTAGCTGTAGTCATTTTTGAATTTTTTCTATGTCAACCTCTCTGCTTGCTAAACACTGTCAGCAAGTTGTATGAGGCGATAATTAAAACGCGCTTAATGCAGTAGACCGAGTGATATGATGGCTTTTCCGACAATCAGGAGAATCACTTAGTTCAAATAGAAGGAGGAGTACGACAAAGATCTCTGCTGGCTCCCATATTGTGGAGCATCTTGTTTGATGACATTTCTCAAGTTGAACTGCCCATAGGTGCCCCACTCTGGACGCGGACGATTTTGCTCTTATAATAAAAGCAAAATACCAAGCATGTTTAATGACTAATTAATAGGTGTTCTGTTTTATCGTACTTCCTTCCTTATCACCACTCAACACTTATAATCTCCGATATTCTTGTTTTAAGGTTTTTTATTTAATACATTTTAGTACAAGGTAGGTATACAAAGGTATAAAACGTAACGCTTACAATAAAACCGCCATTACTTATACTAGGGTGCCCACCTAGTACGCGAAAGTCCAATATCTTGATTGATAAGAGAGATAATTGAAACTCTTTTTATTTCACATGTCTAGTTTTCTCAAGATCTAGAAACCTAAAATAATGCCGATTATACAGGATGTACCATTACCTCTGCACAGACAGCAACTTTCTTTTTTTAAATACAAACCTATATTTTTTATAATTTATTTTGAATCTACATGAAAAAACGGGATTTTATGTATTGTACTCGTATGAAAAAACTGACGGTCTTTGAGATGTGATGTTTGACATAGGAGATACCACTATCAGATCTAAAAAAAAACATAATATTTTAGTATTATTCTCGATCCGCGCATGTATTTTAGAGAACATATTAAGTACGCAACAAAGAAGGCAGAAGATAGGGTCGCAAAACTAACTCGGATAATGCCAAACATTGAAGGGTCCAGCAATATGCAGCGCAAGATATTAGCAGAGGTAGTACACTCCGTCATTCTATATGGAGCACCGGTAGGTATTATGGCAGGAAATTGTAGATAAAGTTAGAAAGCTTATCGTTATATAGCAGAACAGGCACAGAGGAAAATGCTAGGGTTGCGTCGGCTTTTCGCACATATACGGCGGCGCTTCAAGTGATTACAGGTAATACCCCGATAGACCTTCTGACACGCGAAAGAAAGTGTATATAAGAAAATGGAGGTATCGAGTACAAGGCTATTACATCAACACGGTAAGCAACCAGCAGGCGAGGTGAAATGGAAATACCAGCACAGTGCACTAAACGATTAATACCAAACCTAGAACCTTGACTAAACTACAACTTTAGGAAGGCGGACTATTACATCACGAAGGTGCCGGGAGGGCATGGTGTTTTCAGGGCATACACTCTCAGATTCTCGAAAGACAATAGTGATACTTGCACATACTGCGGACTGTGGCTCATACAATATGTGTGTGTCGAAGATGAATACAAGCACGGACTGTCGTGCTTCCTACATTTGGTACATACATAAATCACGGCAGATAATAAAATTTATGTTATATCTTCGGAAGAAAAAAATGGAAGACAATACATAAAATGTTAAAGGATATCATGAAGGAGAAGGAAATTGAAGAACGGGAAAGACAGACAGTAATGTAACAAAGATCAATGATGACAACTCAGCGAACTTCTAATCTCCTATATGTACGGGCTAGATGGTATTCAACTAAGACAGTCCAAGCACCCCGGCGTTATATCTAGAAACACGGTTTCGAGGAAATTTCTTATGGGCGGTTCAGGCGAGCCACTTTCAGAAAAAAAGGTTATAGTTATGAAAAGAATTTGTTTAAGATTGGCTGCTCTTCGATTCTTGGGTTCTCTGCCGTGTAGAAAAGTTGTGGTACTTAACGTTTCGATCATCTTGTCGTGATCTTGTTCAGAAGTGAAGTGTGTCACACTTCACTAACAGCAGCCGTGAAAGCCTGAAGGCTACATTGTTTAAGATTACTGTGCACTAGTATAAGCAACTTTAGAGCGAGCGAAAAGTTTTAAATTATTATATTTTAAAATGTGCTCTCTTGGTCAAACTTTTGAAAATGGCAGCGTATACCTATAGTTTTGAGAGATATCCATTAAAGAGATTTTCTTGTACACACTTTATTTTCAATTTTTATTTACAATGCTCGTCATATAATAATCATACATATAAGCATAGATAGGTATGTATATAACTTTTAGCCTTCAGCATAAAAAATGTCTTAAAATGGAGTTTCTGGACGAGATGCTATCCATTCCTTAATTCCCGGCAACTCCTCGACTTTCTTCTTTAGAGTAGATAAGCTTTCATACTTTTCCAATACATTTATTTCCAAGAAAACATTGAATAAATCAAGGGCAATAGCAAAATATACATCTGCCCATGATAACTACAACGGTAACATACATTAACGAACCTCCTATTAAGAACTACATACCTTATTTGCAGCCAGGTAACCATTGTTCTTACTTATATATTTATCAAATCTGCCAAAATAGTAAGGTATGGTTTCCAACAGTAATGCTTGCTTTAGTGTTGCTTTCTTTTCTGCATCTGATTCAGAATACAGAGGATAGAGTTCTGCAAAAAATTATTGTGGTTAATTATTAACTGTTGCGGGCTGTTATAAACAACTAGGTACATTTCTGAAAGAATTCATACATGTACAGATTTAAAATTTTCGGTAATTATTTAGGAACGTGTGTTGTATGAAATACTGTGTTATTAATTTTACGAAACAATGCCAGGTATTCAGAAAAAATCAAAACATTCAACAAATATCGATATCTTACTATTTTCAAATAACAACTAATATGAGTTATAATTTCATTGCATAGTACGTTAAAAATTAGATGCAGTATGTATTGATTTTCCGAAAACTCATTGTTATAGCTTTAACTATTCTGCAAAATAATTTACCTTTGATTTTGTAGCAACAATTACATTCTAGTAATTAGAACGAATAAATAGAAACGAGAGAACTAATTTATGATTAATTATAAAATAATGATCGTAAGCAATGTGAATAGAAAAATTAATGCTCTGCTAACGTGTTTTTCTTTTGATCTAATGACCTAAAGGTAAATGCAATTGTTTAAGAGCTTGTTTAAGATACTTCTGCTAGGTATTGGTTGATTTAGATATATTTTTGCTTATACTCCACCTTATCTAAAAAAGTCATCTTGTTTTCCAAATTATTCATGGTATCAGAAACAAAAACGATGATAAAAAAATATGATAAGCGTGTGTTGTGTTTATTTAAAATCCTATGCATATTTGATTAACTAATCAAAGATTGACTAACAATTATCTCTTTCGACCTTTAGTGAGCTACAAATATTATTTGTGTTAGGATGTGATCGATCAGGATACTTTTATCTCTATATCATTGATGCCAATAGACAATTTTTGTAACACTTATATCAACAAATACCATACGAATTCTTTATTGTTGAGAATATTTTCTCATTTTGTATGTCTTATTCTACAGACACTACAGCTAATAATTATTTAAAGTATACTATTTCTAGATATTCATAAAATTTTCATCTTAATGAGCGCCATGAATATAATATGTCACTTTTGAAGCAGCATAGCCTGTTTCTTAAATGAAAGAAAACATTGGTTGTAGATGATTATTAGAAAATATAATTAATCACTTCTTAACTCTTTTGAATCACATATAACTCGAATTCAATTAGTCTTTACATCCTAGATAGTCATGAATTTATAAACGCATGTCTATGCTTAAATTAGTAATATAACCTATGGATAAATGAGATATTTAAAGTGTTTTAATTGTAGTCAAACTTTTGTCAAGTAAATTATAATTTATGATATTTATATTTACTATCGACATGAGTCTTACAATTCACAACTACCTCAGACGTAAAGAGTTTTTGTTTACATGTTACTGAAATTTCCTATTGATATCTTTTACGGTTAGGAGCAAGAGACTAAGAAAATAGTCGTGACTCACCCTATATAGTAGGTTTAGAAGATTACCTACTCTATTATTGCTCGAGTGGCAAGATGAGCGTTTTGACAGATAATAGAATGCCGAAAAATGTCATTTCTCTACATATGAACTAATAACAGGTAAATAATGGGAAAATCATTGACCTAGGTAAATAATTACAACAAATACAATGCATGCCGCAATCGTCGAGGCGATAGTGACTAGACTCGGCGAAGAGGGCAATTTCCAATGCAGTGCGGTGAGTAACGTAGAGGGGTGGCACTGAAACTCCAAAGTTAAAGCACACATGTTCAGTATTATTCATCTCCTGGTCGTTATGAGTGTTTATCAGTACACACATACCTACTTAAAAAATGACATATTTCGGTGCGTTTCGGAAACGGCGTATTTTGAAGAAACTAGAACACGTAATAGCGAGTATGCCATATTTAGAATTCAAAGGCGATAGAATTAAATGTGTAAGATGCGACAACTATTTGACGCGCACCAGCAGGTGGAAGTGTGAACGGCACCTAAGAAGCATAAAATACTGTTCTGTAATCCGTGACAAACGATACAGCGAACAATTAACATTTGATATAGACGTTTGTTCTATTCTATGTAATCTACCGTTCACTTTACCAAAAACCATTTCTTTCCTTCTGGAGTAGGTATGCGGATTGTACATTACCAAGTCGGACATCGATAAGAAACGTTATACCATCTGCTCGTGATTATGTTGAAAGAAGAACTAAAACTATTTATTTCTTAGTTATTTAAAAGTGTTACTGACAGAGATACAGATTTTCTCATACTTGAGACAAATTATACTGAGCTTTTAGTTTCAGCGTTTATGTCAAAACTTATTACTTATTCGTTTTATAAGTTTTATTACAAGTGTAATCTTATATATATTAGTAAATTTATTCATAATTTTCTAGGTTTTACGATCCAATTAGATTTAAAATCCAAAAACTCGCTAAAATTAAATTTTTCTAAACAATATTTTGTGTTAATTTATAATAAAATAATAAAATAACTTACAAAATAATTTTATTATAAAATGAGAAATGAAGAATATAAGTTTTGTTTTATTTATGTAAACCAATTAACTTTAAAAAATTAGCATTGTAGAGTTGTTAAAAATTCCTACAGGTAGTACTTCATTCAAGTAAATATCATTCGTGTTAATATGTTATCATAAAAATCAATAAATAGAATATAAAAAAATCTTACTTAATCGCAAGTCAGTGATGGTATCAGCAATAGCATCAATCTCCAAATTTTGCCACTCGTCATCACCTGCTAAGTTAACCTTCTTTGCAATGTATCGCGCGATGGCTACACTTTGTCCCGTTACCTTTCCATTTTCTTCGTACAACGGTAACTGACCAAAAGGAGTTGCTAAATATAATGTTTATTAGTATCATTCATAGAAATGATTTTGCCGAGAATCTTACAATCCTTCAATCCAGGCCAATTGTCCTGTTCGATACGAATATCTTCAAAGTCAATGTTACCATATTTTAACAGATAACGAATAACTTCTCCCAAACCTCTGCCGTTAAAGTATGTCACTTTAATGTCAGACATATCTGAAACACGTTAAAATATTGTAATTAAAAGTGAAAGGCTTTAGATAAAAACCATCATGTTAGTCGCACAAAAGTTGATTGAATCAGTTATAGTTATCGTTGAATATTTTTATGAAGTAAAAGACGACCTGCTTGTGGTTTCTTTAAACAACATATTTTTTCTTTTAATGTGATAAAGCTCAAAATATGGAAAAAATGTTGCCACTATGCAAAAATTTTTCTCAGAGTACAAGCGACAAACACTGGAAGTGTTTCCGTTTTTGTTTTCTTTTTTGAACGCGGAATAGATATTACTCAATTTAAAATGATCCAAGATCCAAAAATTTTCCCAATATCCAGCAGTGTCATGCAAACTCTACTCTTATATAAAATTAGCTGAGCATTTTTCTTTGTACGACTTGTAAACCACGTATACTTCTACACAGATACATACGAAATATGTTGAAACTAATTTCCAGTATTTACTATAAACACATGGTACTTTTCGCGAAATTATTTTCAATAATTATTTTGGGCTTATTAATTACTATTTCTTACAGGCATTCATTTGACTAATTTGAGTCGCCTATTTGTGAAAGGCTCCATACAAAAATATTTCATATTCAACATTCCATTGGTACTCGCAAATAATAAAAAAACAGGCAAAAAAGTACTGAAGCTAAAATATTTGTGGGTTTGTTAATTTTCAGAAGCTTACTTCTGTATCGTGTTGATTGAATTTTTTAAGTAGAAAAATATGTTATATAACACATTTAATAGACAAAATTAATAATAACACCTCTTATTAAATGAAATTCTTCGAATACTTTTATAATGTTTACTGTATAACCCATTATAAAATAATACCAAAATTAACATCACAGGAAATTATCCATTTGATAAGTTATCATGTATTTCTTTAAAGCAAAATATGTACGTTCTTTACATTAGTCTCTAACATCATATTCCACAATATATATTTATTACAAATATTCATACATATGTACTAACACTAAAAATGATATCTTATTAAAAAAATAAATTATGCAATATTGGAAATATAACGCTACAATGCGTATTTGTCTTAATCTCATACCACTTATCAACAAACGATATTCATAATTAAGTATTTAGTCTGACTCATATAATATTAACTGCCCATATTATTCATCCTTATTACATTTCAACGTAAACATATTTCAGTTATTGACCGGACACATTTTACATATATTTTTTTACATACCAGTATTATCTACCGTACTGTATGTGCCTAACTACTTAAAATAAATAACTGAACTGATTATACATAAGTACAGTTCATTATAGACTATATATTTGATAACACTTTGAGTGGAGCATCAGTGTTTAAAAAGTTGATAGTCCTTTTAATCCCAGATATCTTTCCACTTGTAGGTCAGCTAAACACCGGTATAAATTAAAAATCAATTATTTCAAAACACAATCAATTATGGTTTTGTTATTAAATGTGTTCTGGAATAAACTGATTTTTACTTTATTGCCATTTTATTGACTTATTTACAGTACTGTTATAATTTTTTATCAGAAACACAAACTCTTTCCGAATATGACAAAATATACAGGGTGTTCAATTTAAAAAAATACAA
This sequence comes from Holotrichia oblita, assembly GCA_023690525.1. Lineage (NCBI taxonomy): Eukaryota > Metazoa > Arthropoda > Insecta > Coleoptera > Scarabaeidae > Holotrichia > Holotrichia oblita. Next base: position 128,058,965 of record CM043015.1, on the reverse strand, counting down.
GTTTACTCCATAATTCTCAAAATATAGCTGGAATAAAAAAAATACGTCAGACCATTGGAATTAGCATAAAAAAACTGTATAAAACAACGTTAAAACCTTTGAAGTATCTTTTTGAATAGTTGAAATATAGAGCTCCACAGAAACTGATATATTTTCAATTTTGCCCCCTACCGCCGCCACTGTAACAGCTATTAAAAAATGGATTTCTCCATTGAATTTACCTTGAAAAAGTAGGTCTGGAATGTACCATTGCCATCTCTCTAACTATGCTCTAAATATGTGAAACCCTCTAAAACCAAGCAATTGTGCCCACCTTGTACTGTTCTGCTATACATACCTGTATATTTAACTTGAGCTAATCAAACGAACTTTAAAAAAAATACACTAATGCTAAACTAAAAGAAAACATTTTTAAGCCTACATGTAGACATCTCTTTGTACTAATACATACAACATAAAGACTAGAATAAACCGAAGTATAAAACACTAAGACATTATATAAAGGTATAAATGTATTTAAAAGATTTATAACCGCCCGCAGAATAAATACGTTTGAAGATTCCAGAAATAATTATCATATTGGGGAATCACTGACCATAGCATAAACAACAGTTAGAAACAGATCTACACTTTAGAAACAAATCAAGCATATCCAAGTACTAAATGTGACCAAATAATCAATTCACCGATACGTTTAGCAGACGCATGCGTGTATGATGTTAACTTACATAAAAAGCCTGAATTACAACCGCAGTTACAAAATTAACCCATTTGCTCCCTCAAAAAGCGAAATAAGTTACTCGTTGGTTAAAAAATAAACCTATTTCAACACTTGCTTGATACTATTAGTTTTGCTTCTAACTAAAATTACACCGGTTACCAATGACATTCATTTGATACTAATATTATAGTAACATTCTAGTTTTTTATGACCTCGGTTACCATGTTTACTACAATATTACGTTACAACAACGTTACAAAATTAACATTCGTCGCATTGTAACTTCAGTCACAAATTGTTGCTGGAGTGTCAGCAATATTTGCCTTACAAAGGACCAATATAATATAACGAACTACTATTAAAATATTGGTGTAATATGTATATTGGTCCGTTGTAGGACGAATATTGGCGATATATAATAGCCGACTGTCTACCTAATATACGACCAATATTGGCTAAATGTAATACACCAGCATTTTAAAAATATTTTAAAAATGTCAGTATAATATACTCCATTTCTAGGACAATTATTGGACATATATATTGATCGACCGTTTTTAACCAATATAACACCAACATTAGCTAAATCTCTCCTATTCTTGCTTGGAAAATCGTATCTATACAGCATGCGCGGCATACGCCGAGTTTATTATTTGTCACTATGCGCTTAACCTATAAACTATAAGTAGGCTTAATATTTCATAGATAAATTTCTGTTTTTTTTTGTTTCTTTTGTTTACATCCAACTGTTGTCTCTTACATCACATTGAAAGCATAAATATGCATGATAAAAACAATTTCATAATTCTTTTCTATTAGTTGAAATATATAAAATTTGATCCGGGTGTGTTGTTCATATATCAATTATAAACATTTTGCATATTTGCTATTCTTGATTTTTAAGCCCTATGTACCATAATTCTGTTAATATCGACACTTATGATTTTCCAATTTTGCTATATAAATTTTTCCATCAAAATAAGTTGATGCAGAAGCATTTGAATAGAATTATCTTCAAATATTAGCGAAATCGACCGCAGGAAACTTATTTTTGAGATCTTAATATTCTCATTTTAGAAGCTACACATTGTACTGGATGACGGATATGTATAGAACTTAAGTATTTTGGGAACTATATCCTTAGCACAAATAATTAACGATAATTCTACAGCTCGATGTATAGTATTACATTTTTATATTCTATCGGTTTTTATTGTTATTTGTATATTTATTTGTTTTTATTATTATTTTATATTAACTTTATATGTTTTTAGTAATGGCTGGTTCCCTGTTGCATAACGCCATTCATTTAATATACGAGATTTCCCATATCTAAGTTTTGACAGGTTAGGAACAATTGCGGAGAAGATGGATTGAGACACGCTATTTGGATTTCGAAGATGAATATTTTAGAAGCGACTAAACATAGATAAGGAACCTTTTATTTGTCATATGCTAAACGCTCCAATAATGGTAAAATATAGTTAGATATTATACATATACAGTAAAACCTCTCAATAGCGACCACCTTCGGGGAATCAAATGTTGGTCGGTAAACAGGGGTGGTCGGTTAAGAGAGAAAAATTAAAACAGCTGGGCTGCTTTTTACAATTTTTATTTATTAATATATGATGTATATGTATGTAAATATATTGTTGTACCTGTACAAAAAGTGACATTATAGGAAACATCTATTCTACGGAACTAACGGTAGTTGAGTTAAACGTGACTTTAACAATGCGCTAACAGAAGAAGTATAAGTTTTTTCTTAAAAATTATCGGGTCTGGTTTTACTGCCCTTAATAGGGGGTGTTTTTAGCATTAATATGTACTAAAAATTGCGAGGATGGGTGCCCGCGGTCGGTAAAGAGGGGTATAAAACAATGGGATTGCTATTTGTAAATACGGGGAATTAATAATCGGCCGTTTAACACAGGTGGTCACTTTATAGAGATGGTCGCTAACAGGGGTTTTACTGTATAACAACCGTAAAAATACTCTAATAATATATTGAACCAATATTAAAATGCAACAAAAGTCGTTCTCAATATTGGCTCAATGTAGTTGCTATTGTGGTAATTTTGTGATAGAAAATAAATAAATGTCCGTAAAAATGTATATATTTAAATATTTTCAATATTATTAATTACAGTAGCAAATTTTGCATACAAAAGCACGTATTTCAACGCAAATATTGCTAAGTGGAACAACAATTTATAGATACAAGCACAATGAATGATTTTTTACTCGTAATACAATACAATAGTAAAATTTATTGAATGATAATAAAATATCTCTAGCTTATATATACAAGGTGGTGCAACCAAGATGGGGTGGAGTATTATAATTAAACGGTGAAGAATTTCGAAAAACCTTTTTGGAATTTGATTGAGAGCTACATGGGCTAAGTTTTAAAAATATTTGCTTTATACAGACTGATCGTAGTAGTCGGTGACGAACCAAACTTATGTTTGTTTAATGGGATACTCGGTATTAAAATATTATAATCGATTCTACTAATTACTATAAACAATTTGATATAGCTTTAGTTGAGTCTAAAACCCACAGTTACGGACAGAGAAAGCTTTTAAATCTCCAAAATTCGCTGATCGAGTCACCTATCTTTTACTTTTTAAGCATAACCACAAGATATAATCCACACAAGTTAAAAAAAAATGGATGGCCAATCAATCATCGTTTCCCTATCTATCCAAATAATTTGGGAAAACTTCATCCAAATAAGTGCGAACCGGTAACGCTTAATAATGTCGCGGCGCTCCATATTATTAAAGAAGTTACGCTGCTACAGATCATATTCTTCTGAATTCTGAATGCGGATTTTCAATTATTAGGGTAGTGATGACTTCATTTTACAGAAAGTTCAAATATCTCGCACAAGTGACTGTCTCTTTAAAGGAGTAAGGGGCTCTTCCGTCAACTATATCGCACCACACGATCACTTTTTGAGGGTTTCGTGTATAAAATTCCGTGAACCAATGAGGATTTTTGGTTTTCTAATATCGACAATTTTGCTGCCTCATAGGAAAAAAATATTATCTTCACAAAATTACCGTTACTATTGCATAATCGTTGCATTTGCTCACAAAATTCATTTCGCCGATTAAAATCATCTTCACTTGCACTAAGCAACTATATCATTTCTGTTTGAATGTGCATCGTATCTTCGAAACCAATAATGCGCAAGATGTAAATTTTTTCACGTCCTTTTAATTTTCTCATTTTTTACAAAATAACTGTAAAGTAGTTTTTATGTACTTGATAAACCCATGATTACATCGCTTTTGCCTAGTAAAGTACTAAACACGATTTGCTAACGTGCAAATATTTAGAATAATTCTACCAAAATGGATATATTTGTGATATTGATAATAACAATTAAAAAAAAATCCAAAGTAACAATACTTATGAGACGGTGCAAATAAAACGGATTAATATATTAAATCAATGTATTAAAATTCTTTTATTTTTAATTTTTACGATAATTTTTTTTTCAAAATTGTCACCATTCTTATTTACTTTGTAGTATGGAGAAAAATCTGTTCTTTCAACTTCTGCAATAAAAAATGGAATTACATTAAAAAAAATAATGATAACGTCATATCTGTTCTTTGATACACTCTGTATATTTTAGTGTCACGTAAAACAAAACTACAAACCAAAAATAAAACTCGACGGGTCCGAGGGCTTTTTTCAAAAACTTCCCTTTTAATTTTTATTAAATTTGACCATTACTTTACAAATGTCCTGCAATATACATATTACATAGTGATATTAATAGCAAAAATAAAAACCAAATTTTATATTACATTTCAAATATTCTAATATTTAGAAGTTAATAAATTTTATATGTAAACCTACATAACATGTAGATATGTATTTCGAAATTATTTCTACCTAATTATTGTTGACTAAAGTATACGATACTTTAATATAAACATGAACTAGTTAGCATTTTTGCAATCGAAAACTTTTAATACGGATCTATTTTATTTTTTCTTAAAAATTAACACTGCATCATTTCTCAAGTATTATTTAGCAACTAATAAAGTAATAAGAATACTTACCGCCTTCTGTTTATAAAAACTTTGAGACCACAGCCAACACGTAATCAATTGTAGATTGGCGTTATATTTTATGTTTGTATGTACTTATATACATATGTGCTTTGCTATAACTAAACAAATGGGCGTTAAACGTCCTTGACGCTGTATTATAACACATTTACGCCTTAATAGCAGTGGAAATCAAGCTCGACCCAATATTTTTATGCATGTAACAGGACTACTAGAGAGAACTAGATTTTGGCATATACAGGATGTCTCTCTAGTGCGTCCAAGTACCATATCTCCCCTTGTAAATATTTTTTCGGAAAAACAATTACACGGATGTTACTTGAATTGATATGACACATGTTCCAAAAACTGTCACGTATACAGGGTGTTCCATTTTCACTGAACAAAATACAACTTTGTTATTTTAAATACAATGGTTTAATTTTTTTGAATACAATCGATTCTACGCATTATTTGCAAATGTTTTGTATTAGGGTTTTCTATCCCTACATTCAACTGTTTCTAAAATATTTACAATTTTCCTTCATAATTTCTTATTGCACCATCTTAAAGAAAATTTAATATTGTAAAGCCCCTTGAAGCATAAGATACCAAACTTATGCAAACAAAAGTAAAGGGTCATAGATACTGAGAACTGTCATAACTTTCAACAAAATTTATACAGGGTGTGCAGAAATTAGCAATCAATTCAGATATCTTCAAACATTAAAAATTCTTTTTTTTAATGGCACATAGTAGTTTTTATTACGGTACTTGATTCAGCAAGAAATTTTACATCGATTCGTATTAGGGTCTCATATACCTATTTTTATTAGTTTTTGAGTTATTAGAGATTATTGGTTCCAACTACGAAATTATACTGTTGATGTTGTTTTTTTACCGTTTTTTTTGTTAAACAATAAAATTTCTACAGGTTTTTCGATCCTAATACATATTAATCCTAATAATAAAAATCTTTATTTTCAATATTTCGTCACAATTCTGTGACTTCTTCAGGAAATTATATTATTTAAAAAGAATTTAGATTTACATCGAGTTTTAATCTAAATTCTAAAAAACCTAAAAAAAAAAGTATATTGATATCTGTTACTTTTTTCTCATAATTAGCTATGAAAATAAAATATTTCGGTAAAGAGTTGCCAAATGAGTGACAGTTTTGTTGCTTTTCATTTACTCCAAATCTCACTTGTTCTCAGTTAGCCCCACACGTTTAGTTAGTATTATGGTCGCATTTTGTGTCGTTTCAAAATTCAAAACATTGTCTTTTGATAACTTTAATAATTCCATGATTTAAAAAGTTGATTTCAATGCTTTTCAATTTCGCTACTGTCATAGGTGGATATTTCTCATTAAATGCACGACATATTCTTGCTGCTATCCTATATCATTTATCATTGATATAAAATTAATTTAACATATCACTATTAGTGTCATTTTGATGATTAATAGTCATATTGCGCGGACCAACGAGTCTATTCGATAAACTGTCACTCATTTGACAACTCTTACCGACATATTTTATTTTCACAGCTAACTATGACAAAAATAATAGATATTAGTTAGTACTTCCGTAGTTGGAACCACTAATCTCTAATAACTCAAAAACTAATAAAGATAGGATTATGAGACCTCAATACGAATCGATGCAGAATTTCTTGCTAAATTAGGCGCTACAATAAAAAGTACTATGTGCTATTTAAAACAACTGTATAAATTTTGTTGAAAGTTATGACTCAGTATCTATGACCCTTTACTTTCGTTTGCATAAGTTTGGTATCTTATACAATGGACCACCCTGTATAAGTGAAAGTAATTTTAGAACATGTGCCATATCAATTCAAGTAACCTCCGTATAATGGTTTTTCAGAAAAAATATCTACAAGTGGAGATATGGTACTTAGACGCACTAGAGAGACAACCTGTACATACATACACCTCAGTATTTTGTTAACATATTATCGATTTAATTTTTTTTTTTATTTCTGATCATACCTCTCACTAAACTGTAACTTTAGGGTATGTTACTTTCGCGATCACAGTAAAACGCTAGCTTACTACGATTTAAAATAAACAGCAAAACTGCAGAAGTCATATTAGGGATTTTTTTATAAAAAAAAACTATTAATAAATGTTATTCAGAATCATTTAAATAAGCTAAATCCAAAATTTTATTAAAAACAAAAAATCTTGAAAATTTTTCTCAAGAAAATTAAACACGATGCTTATTTGCTTAATTAAATAACACTATTTTCAACTAAATCACCATTAATACGCATACATTTTTCTATTCGTCTTCTAATGTTTGCGACGACCCTTCCCAGTTCTTCTTTACTTATTTCCCAACTGACTTGAGTTATTCTGTCACAAAGTTCTTCGATATTGCTTGGTCTACTTCTATACACTTTGTTTTTAATAGTTCCCCATAAATAAAACTCTAATGGACTTAGATCAGGGGATCTAGGTGGCCACTCCAGTAGGGGACTATTACGACCTAACCACCTTCCATGGAAATTCTCAGTTAACCATTCTCTAATCATAACTGCATTATGTATAGGTGCCCCGTCTAACTGAAAGTACATTTCATGCCGTAATGCAACTGGAAGATCATGTAACGCATCCCATAATTGGTTGTTTAAAAATTCTAAAAAGCGTGGAGCATTTAAAGTATTTCTAAAAAGAATGGTCCTATAATCCTGTTGTTTAGAATTCCACACCAAACATTAATTTTTTGGAATACTGACGTTTACAATTTATTACCCAGTGTGGATTATCTGCAGACCAATACCTACAATTTTGCGACGAAACGACTCCGTTTCTGGTAAATGTAGCCTCATCCATAAACAATATTCGAAACGCCGTTCACAGTCTCCTTCTTCCACCGTATGCAAACATTTCGGCTTGAAAGGAGTTTTCTTATGTCTACGAAGACACCTCCGAATTTTGTCTTTAGAGTAATTTAAAACGGAGGACATTGTTCTCAGGATGGATGTAGATGTAGGGTTCTCGGCGATATAATTTAAAATAACATCATCTTCAGGATGATTACAAATCCTTGCAGTTGGTTTTGCTACATTACCGGTGTGATTAAACAAATTGTTGATTCTCGGCACAGTTGTATGTGTAATAGGAGGACGGCCTAGATGTCTGATATTAAATTCACGAGCAGCTTCCTGTGTTGAACGAACATTATCGCCCACTAATCTTATCAACTTTATCAGCCAAAGTTAACTTTATAGCCATTTTATTTAATTTTCAACGATTTTAAGTAGGTATACACGAAACTCACACTCAATTTGATAAGTGACATATGCTTAGATTAGAAATTGTATCTGGTGTCTTAATGAAGTCATGGCAAACTTGTGAGACTATTTTTCCAGTTTTTTTTTTTGGGACTGCACGGGCGGAAGCTCGGCCATAAGGAAGGCCTATTGTGCCCCCGTGCTGTTTTACTCCTCTTAGTACGGTTGCACTCGGACAAAGAAGTCCGCAACCTGATCGAGAGTTAGTTTTCTTAGTCTGGGATCGTCCAGACGCCCGACCCCGAAGTAAAACTCCCTGTCCACTGTCGAGCAGCCGGCAAGAAGATGGATTGGAGTTTCCTCCGCATTCCCACAGTTTCTACATAGGGAAGTTTACTATGCTCATGCGATGCAAGTGTTTGTTCAGTGAGCAGCGACCGGTTAAGATTCCTGTGAGTAATCTCAGCCTGACCCTCCTCATAGAAACTACCTTGCGCAGTTTTTCCTCATATGGGCGAATCCCGAGAGTTTTACAGTGTCTCATGTCGGCAAGTGCATTCCAGTGAGAGCAATTCCCAGCAGCGAGTTCAGATCTGAGAAAGGCTTTGATACTACCATAGGAGTTACCACATGTAGGTTGTGGACCCATGAGTGGTCTCTCACTGACACCTCTAGCTAATTTGTCAGCCATTTCATTACCCCTGATTCCAGAGTGACCTGGCACCCATCTCAGTGTTGTGTTGAGATGTTCCTCCAGTTTTACGAGAGTCTTATGGCAGTATAGCACTACCTCGGAGTCGAGCCTGACAGCCTGTAGTGCTCTAAGGGCAGCCTGACTGTCAAAAAGAATTTCCACTGCTCCATTAACCTGCGGGCAATTTAAAATGCCTTCCGCGCAGATCTGGATTGTGATTATTTCGGCTCCTAGGCTGAAAGCTTCACCCTCGGTTTCACCATCGTTCCAAATTTCAATTCCCGTGCCTTTAGGCGTTTTAGAGGCGTCCATAAACCAGCGAGATACCTCTCGTCTCGGTTTGTGGACGAGAGTTTCGGCAATCTCTCTGTTCCAGATATTTACATTGTATCCCCCACTGAAGCTGAAAGTGGGCGAAATCTTGTCCGCCCTCATGGACAGTGGTACTGTCTGCTCTATGTAGGCGAAGATGCTGGTATGATCTCCCGTCTTACCGGAGAAACCCCTGCATCCACTACATTTTGTCCTGTAGGCCCCTAGGACTGCCTCCGACCACAGAACAAGCTGCAGCGGAGAAAGCCCAAGGATCGCCTCCATCGCCGCAGTCGGCGTCGAGGACATGACTTCAGTGATGCCTAAACAGGCAATCCTTTGGACTTTGCTGAGTGCGTTGGCCGCATAGCCCAAACTAGTTTTGTGCCACCAGACCAACGCTGCGTAAGTTATAGAAGGTACTATAACTTTCGTGTACAGCCATGTACCATCATACGTTTTACCAAACATTCCTCTACAGACCCAAAAGACCCTTGTGGCTTTGTTTGTTACCTGTTCCAGGTGGGGTTTGTACGTCAATTTGGCGTCCAAAGTCACCCCAGGTATTTGACCTCAGAAGATACACGAGTATCTTTGAGCCGAAAATGGTCGAACACTGAAGTCTGGAAAGCTTCTTTCTTCGAGTGAACGCGACCATAATCGTTTTCCTAAAGTTAACAGTTAACCCTTCTCTTTTACACCACCTTTCCACGAGTCCGAATGCAACTTGCATCCTCTCGGATATCACGCCCTCGAACTTGCCGTAGATCATGACGGTGATGTCGTCGGCATAGCCCTGTGCATGGAAGCCCGCCGTCCGAAGATCGGAAAGCAGGCCATCCACCACCAGGCACTACAGCAAGAGTGACAGCACTCCGCCCTGTGGGTAGCCAGCTGCCACGGTCGCCTTTATAGTGCAGAGGCTTTTTTCCAGTTAACCGGACTTAAAATTTGTTTGAAGAAAATTTTCAAGATTTTCTGTTTTTAATAAAATTTTGGATTTAACTTTAATAAGTTAAATCCAAAATTTTCTAATTTCTAATGATGACTCTGAACAACTTTTATTAACAGAATTTTTTTATAAAAGAATCCGTAATATGACTTCTGCAGTTTTGCTGTTTATTTTACATCGTAGTAAGCTGGCGTTTTACTGTGATCGGGAAAGTAACATACCCTAAAGTTACAGTTTAGTGAGAGGTATGATCAGAAATAAAAAAAATTAAATCGATAATATTATGTTAACAAAATACTGCGGTGGTGCCGCCTAGAGTGCGACACATAATATACAGGGTCATTCACGGAACTGGTTCGTTAGAACTTTTTGATGTTCTTGAAATTCAACATTTCTCAAAACTTGTAATTATATCTGATATCATCTGAACTCACCAGAAAAACCACTTCTGGTGTACCGGAAGTTGACATCAACTTTCTTAATTTAAATAGCATGGTATATTTTTTATGAGTTTTCTGTGTCGGGCATACAATTCTGCATCAAAACTTACTAAGACACTCTATGTCAAAAATCAGCCGTTTTTTGAGTTATTCAATTTTTTTCAAATATAGGGCCAATTGCAACGTTATGTTCAAAATTCTGTATTTCTGAAAGCATTGCAGCTACAGATCTCATATTTGGCATGTTGTTAGCCAAAATAGCATACATCAAATTTACGTCCTAAAATTTATCATAATTTATACAGAGTCGTCCAAAATTAACGCTCATTTCAAGCAAGTTCACATCGATGAAAGTTTTTTTTTTAATGGAACACCCTATATATTATTGCATTTTTGAATCCCTATATTTAGACAGCGCTTGCTGCGTTTATTATACAAAGTGGAAAAAATCTCTAAATACAAAAGTTGTATGGTTTATCTTATATCCCCAGAAAATGTTTTCAAATATAATGCAGGGATATCGGATAGTTAATTAAAAACACCAACATTATAAATCTTTAATGAAACACCCTATATATTAAAAGAAAAATTAATACATTTTTTTTTTCTGAATTCAAAAATATATGGTATGTTAACTTTTGGTGTGGCCGTTTTCGAAATATTTGCATTTTTAAAACGTGATAATATTGTTTACTAAAATCGCAATTATAAACTTCAATATAAGAGTAGAGGTTCTCTGATGCCCACATATGTGTGTTTCGTCGGATATACACCCTTACTGTGGTAAACGTAGATTCATCGCTCCACAAAATCTTATTAAAAAAGTCATTGTCTTCAATTTTTCTAAACAACATATAATTACAGTATTCTACTCTTCTAATTTTATGATTATCTGTCAATTTTTGTAGTGGCAACATTTTATATTGGTGATAATGCTATTTGTATAAAACTTAAAAAATGTCTATTTTAACTTAATTTGGTCCACAATTTGCAAATTCCATAAAATCAATTAAAAACTATAAAAAAAGGCAATAGTGCCGTCTATTACATATCTACATATATTATTAACTGCTGGGTCTCAATGCCCTACGCTTGCTGCCGATCTAGCTCGATGAGTTGTGTGCATTTAAAAAAAATCTAATTATTTGCTGAACTATCAATTGTAGGTATAGGACATATGGGACATAAAAGATGTAAAATTGGACGCTGCAGACGACTAAGTAATAAAATATGGAGAGTGCCATTTGAAAACATTAAGTTATGGTTCTTCCAAATTTCGAAGAGTTAACTTGCCATAGTAAAGTAACCACGCAATGTAGACAGCGGTTCTCAGCGCTAAAATATACTCCAACATGTTGTTTAAGCATATTATGAATTCAAAATTGATATCCGAACAATCGAGTATTCCCTGATTATTTGAATAAATGTCCGCTATAGTAAATTTTTTTAGAAAAAATCGAATAACTACAAAACGCTCGAACCAAATTGAAAAAACTAAAGGTATTTATAAAGCATAAAGATAGGTAAATCCAAATATGTTCGTCAAAATATACAGGCGTTCCATTAAAGATAACAAAATTGATGGCGACTTCCGGTGTAATAGGAAGCGCTAGAAATCTAATAATATTTTCATTGAAGAGAACATAATCGACTATACAGGGTGTCCCAAGTTGAGTGGCGTATTAGAATATTTCCTAAAGTACACCAAAGAGAGCGCTGAAAATTTGGTTGCCTTGGTTTCCGGCCATGCTCTTTTTAAATAAAATAATTTTAAAGATGGCCGACTTCCGGTTATAACGGAAATCGATAGGAACTTTGTTATTTTAAATGAAACACCCCATATATTAGTGGATTTTTGGATTTTACGCAAAATTTTAGGCCAACTTTCTTAAATAAACCTTATGTCTAAAATGCACCGTTTTTGAATAATTCCACTTTTTTTTTAATAATTCGACAAATCATTGCTGGGCGTCATTCGGCCTCTCTCAGACAACGTTTGACTTACAGCCTTCAAAATTTTTATGATGAGTACTAAGGTCTAATTGTAAATCGTTGTTGGAAAAAAAGTCTAATATCTTACACAGGATGTTCAAAATACACTTGCCAATGTAGACAAATTCATACCTTGGGAAGTCGCTTATTTCAAATAGGACACCCTGTATTTTACTAGGCCAATAGTTGGGACTTTTTATTCCCTTTTGATCTGTATTTACATTCCCTATACCTAGCTCTTAAGGTTTTTGAGTTATTTATGATTTTTATAAAACAGACTGAGATTTGAAAAAAAAACAAAGTTGCCATGAATCATAAAATGACATTTCCAATAAAACAAATACTCTAAAACTAATCTGATAATTACGAAGAGTGTTATTGTTAAGTTAATAGTTGTTCCTTTAATTTGTTTTTACTGTTTGATTACAATACACTGAGTAATAATAATACAAATAATAATAATAATAACCATAATGGATAATTACAATTATTCAAACGAAGACATTTTAAATTTGTTTTTTATTCATGGACAGTGTAACAGAATGGCTGCTCGAACATGCAGAAACTATAATGAAACTTACCCTCAACTACCACCGATGACAGAAAATAAATTGAGAAGGTATTTGGCCAATTTTCTAACAACTGGTAGCGTTAAAATAAAGAAAGCTACATCTGCTCCGGTTACTGGGAATGAAGATAATGAAGTTTCGGTTTTGGCTTATTTTGAAGCGTTTCCACGAGCGTCAACCAGAGCCGCTGAACACGATTTAGGCATTCCACGCTCTTCCATACACAGGATTATGAGAAACCATAAGCTACACAATTTCAAATTTGTAACTGTGCATGCACTACAACCTACAGACAGATTACTTCGAGTGCAGTTGTGTGAAATGCTTATGGTGGCCCAGCAAGAAGACGTAAATTTTTTACAAAAGATAATTTGGACAGACGAATCCAAATTTTCTCACGAAGGTGTGTTCAACAGGCATAATTCCCATTTTTGGTCCCACGAAAATCCCCACGTAATTAGGGAAAGAGGATTCCAAAATAAATTTAGTTTTAACGTTTTTTCTTGTTTGATGGGCGACAAATGTTGTTATTTTATTTACGACGACAATCTAAATTCAGAAATGTACATAGAAATTTTGCGGACGGTTGTAACGGAGTTCTTAGACAGCTTACCGCTAAATGTCTACAGAAATTGCTGGTATCAGCTTGATGGAGCTCCGGCACATAGTTGTAATGGGGTAAGGCAGTGCATCACTGAACTTTTTGAAGATCGCTGGATAGGACGTGGTGGGCCTTGGGCGTGGCCACCGAGATCGCCCGATCTCACGCCAATGGACTTTTATCTGTGGGGAAAAATAAAAAATGAAGTCTATTTCGACCCTGTTAATAGCAGGGCAGAGCTTGAAAATAGAGTGCGCAATTGCTTTGGGACTTTACAGGGAAACGAAATTTTACGCGCTACAACAGATGGTGTAATGGGTCGCTTAAACCGCTGCCTAGATCTAAATGGAGATCATATTGAACAATTTAACTAAGGTTTCTGTTTTCGTCTACTTGTAAATGGTATATGTACCATGCTGTTTTTACCCATTTGTTGCTTCAGTATCGTATTTGCTTTCTAATTTGACATTAGAAATAATAGTCTTCCTCATACCTGTTTTTATTATTTATGCCTACTTTAGTGTCACTCCGAAAGGTGTAAATCCAACAGTTATACATGACAACTACTGATAAACAGTATTAAATTAGCTTTAGTGAAATAGTTCCCTCTAAATGTCATTTTATAATTCATGGCAACTTTTTTTTTTTCAAATCTCAGTCTGTTTTATAAAAATTATAAATAACTCAAAAACCTTAAGAGTTAGGTATAGGGAATGTAAATACAGATCAAAAGAGAATAAAAAGTCCTAACTATTGGCCCAATAAAATACAGGGTGTTCCATTTGAAATAAGCGACTTCCCAAGGTACGAAGTTGTCTACATTGGCAAGTGTATTTTGAACATCCTGTGTAAGATATTAGACTTTTTTCCAACAACGATTTACAATTAGACCTTAGTACTCATCATAAAAATTTTGAAGGCTGTAAGTCAAACGTTGTCTGAGAGAGGCCGAATGACGCCCAGCAATGATTTGTCGAATTATTAAAAAAAAAGTGGAATTATTCAAAAACGGTGCATTTTAGACATAAGGTTTATTTAAGAAAGTTAGCCTAAAATTTTGCGTAAAATCCAAAAATCCACTAATATATGGGGTGTTTCATTTAAAATAACGAAGTTCCTATCGATTTCCGTTATAACCGGAAGTCGGCCATCTTTAAAATTATTTTATTTAAAAAGAGCATGGCCGGAAACCAAGGCAACCAAATTTTCAGCGCTCTCTTTGGTGTACTTTAGGAAATATTCTAATACGCCACTCAACTTGGGACACCCTGTATAGGTATAATTCTGAATTTTCAAATTTATATTTTGGCCAGAACCCTATACACTTCTAATCATCTAATGAACGGTCTCGCTGAGACACCCTGTATAAAATTAAATATCAAATTTTCTGTGAACATTAAAAACTGAAATTGTAGGATTGCATTTAAAAAACATAAACTTCAGTCCTACAAGCACTATATGAACTACTTTGCAAAGTCACTTTGAATGAAGGATAACGTTTTGTAATTATGGTTAACAACAACTCTGAAAAGAACTGGCGGCATTGATTTGACTGGCGGATTATATGTAATCTGATGTTATGGAACGATAAAAGTAACGTTTCCAATAACATGCACAATTAAAAAAGTCGTGAGATATATGCAGAAGCCCGTGCCCAACAATTCCACAATAACGAAATTAATTACCCGTTTCCGTGAATTTAGCGAAGATTAGAACCAGCAAGTCGGCCGTTTTGACTGACGCCAACTGGTTGAAACTATAAATGTTAATAATAAGTGTATATATATAACAGATTGCGGACATCAAACAACCAATACCATACCAATTCCTATTCGTTGTTAACTGCACCGGCGGGTGCTCAACTAAGAATAGCTATAGAATAGCGAGAAACATTTGGAAATTATTTAGGGAAGTGTGGGATGACCGCCAGACGGTGCAACTGTATACCAAATATTTTTATTTTATACAAAATTTATCAACTTAAGGTCTATCACAAACATCAAAATCCGAATCTTCTAAAAATTTTGCATATTTTACACTGCACAATTTTTTTCTATTTTGCGAAATAAGGGGAAGGGGAGAGAGGTATCCCTATTTTTTACCGATCCAAAGATAGCTCAAGAAACGTGTAAATGGTAAGAATTTCTTCTATAACTTTAAATTATTCTGCTTGCCTGAATGACATTTAGTAAATTTGGTCTGCGAACGCACTGCCAAAGTAGAATGAAAAACTTATGACATCATTGATTTCGTCATCATTTGATACTTTAACTACTGTGGCTGTACAGGTGAAGCAGTTACAGTACGAAAATGGCGTCGACTTGGTAATAATAATAGAGACTTATAGCAGAGTCAAACACTTATCCGTAAATGTATAACGTAAACGTTGAAACGACAGATACGTTTGTTGTAAGAAAAGCTTGAGAAACACAGTTATAGCAGCATGACACGTATAGATAGTTTGATGATATTTGCCGTACTGCAAATCCTGCAAATAACCTTATCAAGCCGGTTGTTTTATAGCGTTTTCCACTGGGCGAACTCGTGTTACACCGGCACTGCTCTAGAGTAGCGTCATATGACGTAATCACTGATTCTGCCCTCGCTCAGAGCTAGTGCAATACGTGTAATATAGATATGTCGATAAAACTGGCGTTAGTGCTTTATGGCCGATCTCACCGACACTACTTAAATCATACAAAATATAAGTAAAGCTTAATTTTAAGTAGTACTTATTTTCCTGTTTAGTTGCACCGTCTAGTTTAAGTCACGTCTTAGACTTAAATGATTCACATAGATCAGGTATAAATTTTCGTGGTTGTGAACGTGCCAAATCAGTAGTTGTCATAGCAACCAATATACAGCATATTATAAAAATGTATTTGAATGGATGTTGTGAACATCTGTTCGACATGCCTTCAGAGTTATTTATTAATTTACTATATTTTATGAGGATTTGTACCTGATTTGGACAACTTATGGTCATTTACTTCATTTTCTTTGAGCTGGTCTGATCTCGAAATTTAGTTAAATTCCTCATTGTCATTAATTTGTATTATCGAAGGTATGTATTGTTACATTATTTAAGAAATGCATTTATTACTTCATATTTTTAATAGGTAAAATGGAAACCCAAGGAAAAAGAATACGAAGCTCCAATTATTCTTTGAGGAGAAAAATTTATTAATTATTCTTGTAAATAGCAAGAAAAATGTAATAGAAAATAAAAAGACCGATGCAGTCTCTAATGCAGATAAAGAAGCCGCGTGGAAAGATATTTGTACAGAATTCAACGCTTTATCTCCAGCTAATATTTACAGAGACATGACTTCTTTAAAGAAAATGTACATGAACATGAAAAAAGTAGTTCGAAAAGAAGTTGCCGATGAAAAGATGGAAATTTTTAAAACTGGTGGTGGTCCATCATGTACAAAGGTCCATAACCCTTTAAAAGAAATTACTTTAGAGACTATCAATGCAAAAACAGTTACAGGTTTAGATAATATATTTGATGGTGATAATTGTACTGAAACAGACATCGATCTAGGTAATAATTCATCAAATATATATATGTATATAACAAAGATAAACTTATATTTTTTACAGCTAATTCAAATATCAGCAACGCCACTGAAGAAATGGAGACAATTTATATAATGGGAGAAGCAAGTACTTCACAAAGTCAAACGTGGAACAAATGGAAATCTGATAATCTAAAACTGCCTGTAAGTAGTCCTTTAAAGCGGAAAGCACCAGAAGAAGATTGTCCAAAGTCAAGCCGACGTAGACCTGCTGCTACTACAGCATTAAATAGTAGCAATCTTTCAAAGTTATACAGTGATTTGGCAGAACAACGATTGGATTGTGTCCAACTAGAAAAAAACATTTTAGAAAAGAAGAATAAATGGATGGAAGAAAAACACAAAATCAAGAAACAAATTTTAGAAGTGCAGTTGCAATTAAAATTAGAAGAATTGAAGAAATTGAACCCTGATTGGGTGGATACGTTCAGAAAAAAATTGTAAATATTAAATGTATTCGCAATATTTTTCTATTAAATTTATATGATTAAGTCCGTTTACATAAAGTAATTTTATTACACTTAAAAGTAACAAGAAAAGGATAATGTTACACTAAAGTTAGGAATTTATAGAAAGGCTTACATGAATGTTGAATGTTTATTTAAAGTTGAGAAAAATATCTTATGAGTTCTGATCTAACATGAAAACCATTATTATTGTTTAAATTAACTTCTACAGGAATATCTCCATGCTGTATGTTTTGTTCTAATACTTCAGCATTTTCATTGTTGGGGTTTTCTTCTCCAGCATCTCTTGCAATGTTATGCAGAACTGCGGTAGCAACTATGATTATTTTAGTTAAGTGTATATTAGTTCTGCAGCCATAAGCTAATATAGGAAAACGCCTTTTCCATATGCCAAACGTGTTTTCTACAACTACTCGCGTTCTTATATGAGACTCGTTGTAACGTTGCTCTGCTATGGTTGCTGTATCCAGCAATGGAGTCATTAAATAATTTTTGATGGCATAACCACTGTCACCTAAATAAAATTATAGGTGAAAACAATGCATGTAATTATGGACATATTCATACCTAGTATAAAACAGTTAGGAAAATCATTTCTCTCAAATCGTGCCCGAAGCATACTGCTATTAAAAATAGTGCTGTCATGTACCAAACCTGGCCATCGACAAACAATATTCAGAAATTTGTAACTACTGTTAACGGCAGCTTGTACGTTTAGAGAAAAATATCGTTTTTAATCTTAAGTCTTACTTAAACGCTTCGTGCAACACAATAAGTGATACTTAACGTTTTAAGCACTACTTAACTTTTAAGTAGTGTCGGTGAGATCGGCCATTAATGCTTTGTCGGGATGAACTGCTCATCGCAAAAAAATTAAGATCTATAAAAGTAAATAGTAATACGTATGAAGTAAAAGTAGATGAAGAATTACACCAGAAACTATTGTTGACTACTTTGTTTAATTATTATTCATTTCTGAAAATGGTCTTTTAGTGGACAAGATATTTTGTATAAAATACGCAAAAACGTATTTCATGGATGATGATTATGAACAATTCGTATCATTATCTGTATCTGACAATAACATAAAGTAGTATGTTTCAAAGTTTAACAGTAATTTGCAGAATATTTTCGGCCATAACGATTACCCCCCGAAATTGATTATATACATTTTATATACCCACTTGCCCACTGTATGCATATCGAAAGTACAATAAACTGAATAATTTGTAATAACTTCAGATTGCACTATAAGCGGCCCCGTCAATTTTGAGAGGTCCAGTTTTCCGCACTCAAGGTCAAATGTAGTGACGCTCACATGTCGTCACTTCTACGTAAGCAGCACGAAATTTACCAGTGGAACACGTATGATTTTTGCTTGCAGCGAGTGCTAAGACCAGTGGAACAGCCAACACTGAGTTAGTGCACTTTTAGTGCGCTCTAAATGTCCAAGTGGAAAACGCTATTAGTTGTATTGTATGAAGGGAAAAATAATAGGTAATTCGGACAATATCAATAATTTTATAATAGAAGAAATTCTTATGATAGAGACCTTAAACGATAATTACAATGAAGATATTAATTTTGCTTTTATACTTCATATTTTATATAATGCGGAATAACTATAGGTAGTAGAGCTGGTTTACATAGTCGTTTCAATTTTGAGTCATTTGTTGTCATGTCTATTTTACAAATTTGTTTTAATCGGGCTATATCGACTTTCTTCGCACATTTCGTTCGACTGAATACATACGTTTACTGTCTACGTGAGAGGCCGTAATTTTACGTATGACGTATTTCGACATACGTACGCAAAGGAAAAATATTGCAAGTACGCATGCGTTCCGGTCAGTTTTGACGGATACGGATACGTGTTTGGCTCTGCTATAAGTCTCTAATAACACTATACATAACTTACTTCAACAACTTTTACGATCCGTTCCGCTTTAAAATCTTACAGTAACCTCCAAGCACGTTTATTTAAGACGGAACAGTTTTTCTAACGCACTCACACCAACTTACACTGGGTGCATTCCGAAATCTGCTGAGAGTACTGACAGTACTGAATTAGCGTTCCGTAATCTGTTTATACATGCTGAGGAAACTCTACAAAGCGCCATGTCAGTAAAGAGTGACGTCATAAGTTACTGCTGAAACTGCTGTTGGTTATGAGGTGAAGTCAAGGCCATATATAAACGGGCTGGCAACTATTTGAAAGAAAACATCCTATTATCTAATTAGATTCTTCACATTTTGATATTGGTTGAACTGGATGTGCCATGTGTAATGTGTACGCTGTTGACTGTGTATTGTAGTAGAGTTTATATGCTGTCAAGCACTGATACATCAGCCAAACTGGTTAATGGCTGAAATCGTTCCGAAATTGCGTAACGGCATACGCTCAGTTAATTTACTGAACTATTACGGAACGATCTCTGCTCTTCGATCTCACTAAAGCAGTAACAGCTATTTCAGCAGATTTCGGAATGCACCCACTGTCATATACGAAGCACTTGCAGTGAATAACGGAACGCAGCCTTGGTCTTATTAGAAATACGATTTTCCTTGGCCTATATTTGGTAGTGATTACTTGCTACGAAGCAAACTGCTATTTTGAAACTGCTAATTATCGTTAGCAGTTTGTAGCAGCTAACGAATATTAAAAGAAACTGCTACTTTTTGTAACAGTTTTCCGATGTAAATATTTCTGACGTAGCAGCTCTATAGACATCATATGTTCTATCGCGTTGTAGCAGAGAAGCAGTATAAAACCGATAAAACGAAACTGCTACAAAAAGTAGCAGATTTTTTAAACTTCTAACGAAAAGTAGCAGTTTGTAGCTGCTAATGAAAAATAGCAGTTTTACACATCACTAATATTTGGTGATTCAAACTGTTTCTTATTTTGTCCATCATCTCTAGAGGGCGTTATGGAAATTTAAATACGCAAATTTTGTGATTCTGCAATTCTCCTTTGTATCTCTATCTTTGTTCTGTTAATAGTATCAAATGGCATTTAAAAATAAAAATATTCATTGAGAAAATTTCTATTTAATACCTAGGACGGACAGTCTATGAAATAAAGTATCATATATGTTTGTGTGTAATCCTAGTTTTATGTTGATTATGTAATTAATTTTAGTCAAACAACTGAGCTGATAATACATATTTTAGATTGAACGATCACTACCGATCAGAAATACGACGGTCTTACAGAATTCCTTTTTTAGTCGACGCCGAATTCGAAGTGTATCGCTAAGGTCCGTCCTGTCAAGGATACAGAATTCCGGGGTTACACTAAGCAGGTTGATTAACTTAACCTTTTATTTATTGTTAAACATTTTAACCTAGGTTGCTTATATCTTTCTGTTAGTAAATCATAAAGGAGCGTTAAATTAAAAATTCTTTAGCCTAAGCGAGATTATCAAATATTTTTTATATTGTGCTATTTGTAAATAGTAAACTGAGTTCCAATTTACTGCTCAACGCTCGTTTAAGTAACTAGCCATGAGTACGAGGTCTATAAAACAACATTTGTTAAATTAAAATACAACTAAGTTCTCAAACAAGATTTGAAATGTGCAATACGATTTCAGCATACTGTTAAATTATAAAAAATATAAAATAGCACAGCAATCATTAATAATTTCACAATTTTAATTTCATTGACAATATATCCAAGGCCGCTGCGGGCGGGCGTGCAGCGCACAAGGGCGGTATTTTCAAACATATCGAAAGGAAAACAAAACATTGGCTATATTCAGCCGGACTAATCACTAAGCGCTAAGAGTGTCATCGCTGGAACTCAGCGCTGGGTCGTACTGAATGTTGTATAATGAATATTAGCGCTGACGCATGCTTGATGTACATAGTTGTCGTTTTGGTCATAACCCAAATAAGAACTTATCTAGTGATATTAAATTGCAATTTAAATAATTAAATTTGGTATAAGTTAGTGTAATTTCTCTATTTAAGCTAAAGAAATTCTATATTGTCAAAGTGTACGTTTGTATGTATGAGCAAAGTAAGTACAAATTATTAAGGTATTATAGTTACAACTTATATCTCGAAAATTTTAAACATTTGTTATTTTAATCCATGTTAATTTTCCATTGCTAAAGTCATGTTCTGTAATACATATTTTTAAATTTCAAATTTTGACGCTCCCCACCCCTTCGCTTACTTTCGCAGCGCATTTTCTTTCCGCTGCAAAAAATGGCGTCCGCTAGCCTCAGCGCTGACTTTAGCGTTGTATTGAATGCAATTGCTTAGGTCAACGCTGCCAGCGATGAGTCCGGCTGAATATAGCCATTGTCATAATTTGCATGTCTATACAATTGGCGGCCTAATCGATATTGCACGCGGGCGTTCAAACAGCTAGTGGCGGGCCTGAATATATCACTGGAAAACATGATTCAAATCGTCCGTTTACTCAACACAAAATTTTAAGTGATCTATTACATAAATTTCATATGTTGATTTTAAAAGAAACATTTTGTTCTAGTTAGCATTAATGATATTTAAAAATATAAACTTATATTATCTAAATGGTTCGACATGGCAACCATTTCTATTGAGGCATTCTATATTCGGAGACGTATTCCTATAATTCTTGCTAATCATCTGGTGTTATTTGCCTAAAGAATCCCTTATTCCTATAATTCAATGGGAAGAATTTTCGAAAATAAGATTAACAAAATGACAGGCGTCAAAATAAGTGGCAAGTAAGTATGTAAAACAGATGAGCTAAGCACACTTGCCTCTGTAAATTGACATATCTGAGCATTTTAAGTACGGAGGTTAATTAAATCGTTGTAACTTATTAACCTTACATTTTAGGTATAGGAACACCTAATACGGATTCAAAGAGAATATTTTGTAGGATCAGAATATC
Organism: Holotrichia oblita; assembly: GCA_023690525.1. Taxonomy (NCBI): domain Eukaryota; kingdom Metazoa; phylum Arthropoda; class Insecta; order Coleoptera; family Scarabaeidae; genus Holotrichia; species Holotrichia oblita. The sequence goes on along the minus strand of CM043015.1, from coordinate 128,036,409 downwards.
TAATAAAATATATACCTTTCCATTAAAAAAAATCTACTTTCCGAAGTTTGAACTTATTTATAAGCAACAAGTTTTTAAACACCCTGTATAATGTTACAGAAAAAAACTTCAAATGCTGTGTAACTACATAATATCAGCTGTGCGTATGCAAAATTTCATTCGCCTCATTTACTCCTACGGGAAGTAATATCACTATAAAGTAAGATCGGTATCTGTCACTTTTTTGCTTTAATTGCGAATAACTCAGAAGGAATGGTATTTAGGTATAGGGTATGATACATGAAATATGTGTAAAATTCATCATAGAAGCTAAATTTGTAATTTATTTTATAGCATGCTATTTAAAAAATCGAAGTTGATGCCCACTTCCGGTTAACCGGAAGTGATATTTATTCAAACATATTTTCACGTTATAGTTCATAGTCAACCATATCCAACTGCAAAATTTTGTTTTAAAATTCCGATCCGTTTGTATAATACTTTTAATAGGCCATTTTCACCAATCACCCTGTATGAAATATCTACACTGCGCGATAGAAGCTTAGCTTCAATCCTTATGGAATGTAACACTTAAAGCTTCAATACGCACTTTATTTTAAAATATATTAGAATAGTAAATTCTCATATTGTGTAAAAGTTATTTTAAGTGAGCAGAAATTATATTTAGTGCTCTGTGGTAAAGGCAATTTTCCAAGAAAATATTGGGAATGAAAACGACAAAAACTTACAAAGTATGTACTGTATTTGTATTAAAATACAGGATTTGGTACGTAGACACATCTTCATATGAAGAATAAATATTTATAATTTTTTACAAAAACTATAATTTTATTAAAAACGTAACTAAATATTCATACAAAATAATGCTAAGAAATAGAAGAAATAAATATTATGAATTTTATATTATCAAATATCCTTTTATATCGTCAAAATAAAAGAATCAACATTTTGTGGAAGTAAAAAAATAGTAACGCAATATCTACAAGGAATGTCTAAAGTCGGGTTCTCATGCTTGCAAATTTCATTAACGTTAGTTAACGAAACTTTTGTGAAAATATATAAAGCTTCATATATCTTTAAACAATTTTTCATTAAAAATTTTAGCGAAGTTCGCGTATATGTGTACTTTACTCACTTACAATATGGAACAAGTAAAATGCAATATCACAAGAGCAAAACGAAAACAATTATACGATACAAATAAATTGACATGTAGGTATATCCGTATTTAAAAATTTATGAAATATTAATCTTTCAAATAACAATAAACCGCCATACTAGAAAAATTCAAAGGTAAGTCCTCACCATGGTTTTATAATACCGCTGCATTATATCTGATCCTACAAAAACTAAGATAAAATTATAGCAAACAGATCTATAGACCTAAACCAAATCACGATGTAAACATCAATAATTGCAAGCGTCGAGTATCTTTGACATGGTTTTATCCGTCGGTTGTAGTTAATAGTGGGGTCCCTAGAACGAGCTATGCTTATGTGTTTCTAAATGCTTACAATACACTATATAACATTAAGTGTTTTATTTTTGCAAGAACATACTAATGTAGATTTAATATAACTATAAAATGATCTGAAACTATTTTATAAGATTAATACCGTGGATGACTATATTAAGCTACAGACGTTTCTAACATTGAAGAATGGTGTAGAAACAATAACTTAACCTTGAACATTGGTAAATACAAAGTAGTAACGTTTGGTCGCAGACAAGAAATATATAAATATGTATGTTTGACTACACAATTAATGGTCAAAGATTGGACCGATGTACTGAGATTAAAGATCTGGGCGTGACTTTTGACTGCAAACTGAACTTCGTCGAACACGTCAACCAAAGAATAGCTTCTGCCTACAAGTACAGGGTCGTCCATTTAAAGTGTAACACTGTAATATCTTCTAAACAATTAGTGTTATGAAGAAAAGTATGAGACAAAAGTTTAACTATATGAAGGGGCTCATTCGATGGCGCTACTGTTGTCACTATAAAGAAAGACAGAAAGGTCATAGCAAGGTCAACTCTTTTTTTTTCTAATAGTATATGGTATTTTTTTTATCAAATTTTAAAAGAGCAATAAATTGTGAATAGAAAAATAGTAAACGACATATGACCTCAAAGTAATAGTAATCGAGATATTTCGAAAAAATGAGGACATAATAAAAGACAGTGCAGCAAATGCTTCTTATTTGTTTGTTAAATGTAAAAGTAGAAAGTAAATGTTAATAGCTACAAATTGTTTACATAATGTAAACAGTTGAAGAAACCAGACGGCTATCGAATTAAATGTTCAACTTGGCGGCCAGCAGTCTCAATGCACTTTTGTATTCGCGCAGAAAAATCTCTATGCACACGCAGTAACATGTCTTCAGAAATGTCTGCACATGCATGTCTTATTTTCTGCTGCATGTTTTGGGGCTGGTGGCCGCTAATTTGAACATCTAATTCGATAGCCGTCTGCGTTCTTCCGCTATTTACCTTATGTAAACAATTTGTAGCTGCTATTAACATTTATTTTCTACTTCTACATTTAAAAAACGAAGGAAAAACATTGCTGCAGTGACTTTTATTATGTCCTTATTTTTTCGAAGTAAAATTATTATTAATTTGAGGTCATATGTGGTTTACTATTTTGAATTTAATTTAAAAAAATACCATATGCTATTTGAAAAAAAAAGAGTTGACCTTGCTATGACCTTTGTGTCTTTCTTTATAGTGACAACAGTAGCGCCGCAGGATGAGGCCCTTCACATAGTTAAACTTTTGTCTAACACTTTTCTTCATAACACTAATTGTTACACTTTAAATGGACCGCCCTGTATATATAGACATTGTAAGAATTGCCACAATACTGATTGCTAGAAAGCATTGTATTGGGTTTTGTCAGGTCTAAATTAGAATACGCATCTCTTATGTGGTATCAAATCTATAAACTGCAATTAAAAATGTTGAATCAGTACCTCTGTACTGGCGTTTTTTAAAATATGTACCTATATGATGTTTGTCGAGGATAGAATATACCCCACTAGAGGCATTGACACCACACTAATGCTCAACAGACTCCATTTAGCATTATTCGAACTTTATATAAGTTGTATAAAATTTCTATACAAAATCTTGCATAACGACACTGACTGTCCTGATTTATTGCATAAAATCAATTTTATTGTACCTTGATTCACATTCGATTCGAAAAATACATTGATATACCAATAATTCAAATCATTTTTATTTTTCTAATTTTATTAAATTTACAGTAGTATGTCCTTTAGTATTAATTGAGACGGTAACCATAATTCTATATACCAATGATTTCGTTGTTTTTTAGATGCTTTTGTTGATAGGCATGACTATTTTATTAGTATTTGACAGAGAGTAAATGTCAGTTTATTCCTCTGAAGAAAGATTGTGATCGAAAACAATAATTTATGTTCTGGAATAAATTCAATTTATTTAATTGATTGTTGTTTCATTTGACGTAAAGGTGGAAATAAATCGGGAATTGAAAGATAAGTACCTAGAAATCATAATATAGATATATTCACGTTATTAATGTACAATTGCATTCTAGAAAAAGAGATACTTATCATAAAATCAATTTTCCAAAGAGATACAACTTGAATATCTTGAATGCAGAATATTAAAACCTCTGAAGAGAATTTTGGTTGACGAAGTTTGGTTTATCAAATATCTATATATATATTTATCTGATTCACGGAAACGTATATGCGACCACTGATAAAAACAAGCAAGATGCGTTTATTCTAAAAATGTTTAAAGGTTAAAAACCAAAAAAGTCTATTGCAAGCTAACTCGTGCGGTTACTCGTCACAATATTAGGGCCACCTTAAATATTTTGTTATTTTGTATGTCGGAGATAATGTAATTCTGAGAAACATACTTAAAGTGCATAATACAAGTACCTGATATTGCCGGAAAGGATCAAGTATGTGATCAAGGCAAGGGGTACGAAATTTTAATATAATACATGTACATTTCATTTTCATATAGTTTACTACAAACGTATGTGTTTAAATAGTCTTTTTATTTCATTACTCCAATAAAACAGTTGTATAAGTAAATGGCCCTCATATTGTGGCCAAATACTGTATATATAAAATATTTTGTTGCCGGTTTTTCTTAGTATAGCCCGTTTAGGTCCTGAAGTAATCACTGTCTGTTGATAGAATTATTGATATTATGGTTTAATTGACGAAGAATTAAATTTAGGACTAAATAAGTAGGTATGAAATTTTAAACTTTCAAACATTTCAACTATCGTTCATATTAATACAAAAATGTGATGCACCGGCGAAGAAAAGCGGGATATGTTAAATATTTATTCATTGACTCAAAAGACGACAATGACACTGCAATTGTATCCAGAACAACAGCAATATCGTACTATTTTCCTACACTTTGATACCGGTCTACAATGCGGCTATTTTGCAGAATCACCCAAATCAAGAGTTTCCAAATCACTGCATAGGAAAAGGATTTGTGAAATGGCCGGCAAAATTTTCTGACTTACGTCTTCTATGTTATTTTTTATGGGAAGCTGTTAAGAATTCTATTTAGAGATAATGTCCCACAAAACATGGAAGAACTTCGAGATTGACATCAGAATACCTTCGCTGTAATTCCTAGAAGAACCATACAAACACCGGTTCAAAATTTCGAAAAGGTGTGCAATTATACATTCATGAAAAAGACCAGCTATTTGAATATTTACTGTAATTATTGGTTTTTTGTTTATTATTATTAGATACTTTTGTTTTTATTTATTGTTGAAATTAAGGTAAAATTACAAAAGTATACCTTAATTTCTCATTAATATAAACATTATGTGGCGCAGTAGACAATCCACTCTCAACTAAGTCTTCATGAAGATCTAGAAAAGTGGTATCTTGTAGCTGAATGGATATACTGGATACAATTGCAATTATTTTTGTAGCGCCATTTTCCGTTCGTAGAATAAACAATACTTAAGATATCTTGCCTTTCTTTGTTGGCGTACAACCTTTTCCTATGATTATGAATGATAATTGCAAGCATTATATTTAAGCGATCTATCAATGTGTTATGCATGATTTAATTCAGAAAAAAATCTTTAAAGCAGTGTGAAAACTCAATATGGCTTCTATGTATAAACAATAAGAAAAAAATGACGATGGACAGACAGAACCAAAATGTCAAAAACATTTCAAGTACGCCATTAGAAGATAAAAATGGATTTGAGAATGTCTTCAAAACCAAACAAACGTGCTAAGTAAAAAATCAGTTTTTTTCTGCTTTTTTCTTTACAAAAATTTCGGATGTCATTTATCACAGGTCAATTTTTTTCTTGGGTTTGATAATATCCATAAACATTCACAAATTTAAATGTGTCCCCTATCTCTAATAGAAGCGAGATCACCAGGGCAAAGCTCGAAAATGAATCAGCCTGTATATACATATGCAGTATACAAACAATTGCACAACAATGAATTAAGTGAGAGTTATGTCAACAGACATCTTTTCTTTAATAAATACTTTTTCATTAAATGATTTTAGACTTACAAAATTTTCAAATTGATAAAAACTGCAAATACCTTGTAACGTCACGCACAATCACTCTCTAGAAGGCTGTTAATTTAAATGTAGGTCAAAGGATTGTCATTACACAGGTATATCGGTATATCATAAGTATTCAAAACCATACCGTCTTAGGTTAAAACATGTAATGGACACTCTCATGCTTTTTTACATAAAATTAAAGATCTCAGATTATAAATTAGCAAAAATTTCGGCATACATATAGGCCGATGCCAATAATCGGGTTTATCTTGCGTTTTCTTCTAAACAAGGACTTAATAAACATAAAAATCAAGATTTGTGTTGAATGTAGTAAAAAAAAAACTGGTTCGGAAATGAATTTTACCATTTACACAGTCTCCTGTTTTGTACTAATCACTGTCAAAATCTGTTTCAATATCAGATTCGCTATAATCAATATCTGAACCTATATCTACAATGATTTCATTATCGTCGGCTTCTTCTTCTTCGTTCTTTTCAATTGTAAGAAATAATTCCTTCTTTTCTTCAGGAAATACATATTTAGACATGTCGTATCTAATATTTCTCATTTTTTGAGTGGAAAACGTCAATCTTTCCCATGTACCCGGCTTTACTTTTGTCAAAGTGATTCGTACAAGAGGACCACCTCCAATATGTTGAAATGTTGGATTAACATGACCAAACAGTTGAAAGTTCAGCTTATATTCCGTCTCACCCTTAATTGTGCTGAAACATATAAATTCTATTAAAACTGCAATATCAAGAAAAAATCATTCATGATTTTAAATCTACAAAATTTACATTAGCTTACCTGAAATAAAATATGCTTCTTCTTAATACTGTTGCAGTATATTTAATTACATCAGGTAGTAAGATATCGAATTTAATGAACTCATCGGTCTGATACCAAACAACATCAGGTGTTGAATAATTGACAGCAGGTAATGCTGTAATCGGTTGTAAGTCATTGGACACTGAAGACGTAATTGGTGCACCAGGAGCATCCGTGTCAATAATTATCTGTAATTAATATATCTATATACATATATAAAAACTCTCAGAATTAATATAAGAATCTGTTGCGATTATTTTTGAAGTAATACACAATTGCTCTTTATCTTACGTTTAATGAGATTTTCAACAAGATTTTGTATTCATTATTTAATTGCATTTGTACCATTTCGTTTTGTGAAATTAATTTTTTATATTTAACTTAAGGAAATATTAGATACAAAACATGAGATCTTAGGTCCGTGTTATGTACATATGTATATAAATATCAAGGTAATAGTAACGAAAACGCTTAAAGAACTGGAAATTTTGTAATATATTGCATTTTTATAACTAAAAACTCCTCAGTTTAAATAATATCCACCCTACTTTTCCCATCTTCTATAATAATAAACGGTTGTGTTCCCAAGTCTCCACGAAAATCCGTTATGTGACAGCTGGATTTATATTTTGCAATCGTATGAGCATATGTCTTTTGTATAGTTTACCATTGTGTGTATTCAACACGATGACAGCGTAAACCTTGACTCGTTTGCAATATTGTGTTTTACGGACGATAAACATTAAAGAATCTCAGCTTCGCGACTACGCTCTAACAAAAAATATGTATGTTTTAAAACATATTTATTTATTTGAGCTATTCAAATAGCAATATTTGGTCTCTTATGATTCAGTTATATAATATGTAATATTTTATCAAGTACAAAAAGCCAAAATGATTTCTATAAAATCTGATGTTTCTGGTAGAATCACCCATTTATGACTAGAAAATATCTTAACACATAAGAATTATGCAGTTTGAGTGATATTCCAATAGAATATGACAACTAAACGTTTGCCGTAGTTTAGGTCCTTTGTAATCCTAGTTCATCGAAACCGATTTTATTGTAAATTCTAGTATCTTTCATAAAAAAACCAGTAATATACAAGTATTCCATTACAAAATTCTTATTTTGACTAAAACTCAAAAACACAGTTTTCCGATTTTACCATTGTAATCGACGAAAAATATTGTTAATTTGATCGATGACTTAGCTTCAAAAATGAAGAAGTTACCACAGGTGGTCAGTTGATTTAAATTAGCCTATATAGAGCGATTAATTTAAAATAATAGTTATCTATGATTCCTCTAATATAATATAATAAGGCACCTTGTGTATTTGAAAATATTTTGTAGCTCTGTTTCATTTAAATTGGAATTACTTTTATTTGGAACTCTTCTTTCTAAATCATAAAATAAATACGCTATCAAAAAAACTGTATCGGTACATTTAATTTGCTGTAGGTAGAACACTTCTTAAATTTAAAACAAACAGACCTCGAACGAGTCACTTTGTTTTTACTGAAAACTGTAATTGTAAACTTTTAAAGCGAAAACGAAACGTTTTATTAACTTTTGAATATTTCAGCATATTTTAATGAAAATCATTTTTCACTGAATTTGTATTTGCTTTAAAAGTTCACGGTCTTTGGTTTTATAAACACTGCCCATTATAGGCGATACACATGCATGCTTTATAAAATAATTTATTGTAGGGAAATCATATATATATATACAGGGTGATTGGTGAGAATGGCCTATTAAAAGTATTATACAAACGGAACGGAATTTTAAAACAAAATTTTGAAGTTGGATATGGTTGAATATAAACTATCATGTGAAAATATTTTTGAATAAATATCACTTCCGGTTAACCGGAAGTGGACATCAACTTCGATTTTTTAAATAGCATGCTATAAAATAAATTACAAATTCAGCTTCTATGATAAATTTTACACACATTTCATGTATCATTTCCTATACCTAAATACCATGCCTTCTGAGTTATTCGCAATTAGAGAAAAAAAAATGACAGATACCGATCTGATTTTATAGTGACATTACGTCACGTAGGAGTAAAAGAGATGAATGAAATTTTGCGTACGGATAGCGGATAGTATATAGTTACACAACATTTGAAGTTCTTCTCTGTAACATTATACAGGGTGTTTAAAAACTTAGTTGTTTATAAATCAGTTCAATCTGCGGAAAGTAGATTTTTTTAAATGGAAAGGTATATATTTTATTAGATATTCTGATTCTACAAAAGATTCTCTTTTAATCTCTATTGGGTGTTCCTATACCTAAAATGTAAGGTGAATAAGTTATAACGATTTACTTAGTCTCCGTACCTAAAATGCTCAGATATGTCAATTTACTGAAGTAAGGGTGCTTAGCTCATTTGTTTTACATAGTTACTGGCCACTTATTTTGACGTCTGTCATTTTAGTTAGTTGTTCTCGCGTACACCGACAGAAACAGATCTGCACCAGTACAATAATTAGGGTAAACAATGCAAGAATTTACTTTACAACAAAAAATTATTGTATTTGTTACCAAACATATTGTAATCTTAGTATTTTTTTACAATTTTTATTTTACCTGTAATAACAATGTTTTCGCTTCTGTACCATACATTTCTCTCAGTATATGGTTTTATAATGGATTAGCATTGAGAATAGGCCAAATCAAGTAATTATGAATTTATTTATTATGCAAAGTGAATGTAATAAAATAGTAAAATAAACGTATCGAACGTTTAGTAAAAGATACTAACATTTACAAGCAATGATCAGCAACAATTTCTAAGAATTTTTAAGATATAAAGAGTTTAAGCAACCGATATGTTCGTAGAACAATGGTAGAGAACAATATCAGTTAAAAATTTAGATTATCTAAGAATTTTCCTAGAAACCCCCAGCAAACGGTATTTGAATAATCAACATAAAGTGAATTTACATCAAAGGTCTAAATAATTTGTAATAACAAACTAGGTAAAATTAAAATAATAAAAAAGATAATATAAAAGATACAGTAGAAAAATTATAAGAACAACAATAACAATAACATAAATAAACAAGTTATCTAAATGGTTCGATATGACAAAAGTTTCTATTGAGGCATTCTATATTCAGAGACGTATTCCTATCATTGTTGCTCTTCGAATAGCATCTGATGTTGTTTGCCTAAAGGATCCCTTATTTCCATAATTCAACGGGAAGAATTTACGAAAATACGATTAACAAAATGACAGACGTCAAAATAAGTGGCAATTAAGTATGTAAAACAAATGAGCTAAGCACCCTTGTAAATTGACATATCTGAGCATTTTAGGTACGGAGACTAATTAAATCGTTATAACTTATTCACCTTACATTTTAGGTATAGGGACACCTAATACAGATTAAAAGAGAATCATTTGTAGAATTAGAATATCTAATAAAATATATACCTTTCCATTTAAAAAAATCGACTTTCCGCAGGTTGAACTTATTTACAAACAACTAAGTTTTTAAACACCCTGTATAATATTACAGAGAAGAACTTCAAATGTTGTGTAACTACATACTATCCGCTATCCGTATGCAAAATGTCATTCGTCTCATTTACTCCTACGTGGCGTAATATCACTATAAAGTAAGATCGGTATCTGTCACTTTTTTGCTTTAATTGCGAATAACTCAGAAGGAATGGTATTTAGGTATAAGGTATCGTACATGAAAGATGTGTAGAATTTATCATAGAAGCTGAATTTGTAATTTATTTTATAGCATGCTATTTAAAAAATCGAAATTGATGCCCACTTCCGGTTAACCGGAAGTGATATTTATTCAAAAATATTTTCACGTGATAGTTCATATTCAACCATATCCAATTGCAAAATTTTGTTTTAAAATTCCGTTCCGTTTGTATAATACCTTTAATATATATATCTCCACCACAAAACCGGATTATGATGTTTTTATGGTTCATAAACGTGTTATACATTTCTGTACTGTTTTTCCGGGCAGTAATGATCGTCAACGCTACCTGAATAGAACACCAGTGATTATTTGGCGTTTTTGTCTTTTATATAGCTTTTGAAACGACCTATGTCTCTAGCCATCGTTATCCTTCATGTATTCGTAATTACTCTTTTGATATTTTTCACTTTACGAGTAGTTTAACTTCTGCCTTGATGAAATATTAGAAACTATTAGAAATCCGTAGATTATACGTCACTATACTTTATTTCAAAAAAAGAGAGAAAAAATTGAGAACCCAAATCACAGTTATTTTTTATTGGCTAAAAGCAGAGCAAAATCACATTATGCAACATTCCATTCTTGCTATCAACTGTCGCATATTTTCACATTGTTTAATCACATTTACATTTAGTGTTGGTCTTATAATAATTACATTAGTTTAGCTGTTTTGCGGTGTAGATTAGTTCTCTTTAGATAATGTTTGAGGACTGATTCATTTAGATAGGAATGCTCTCATAATTATCGTAATACACACCACATCATAGTCGCTAGGTAAAAAAAAAACGCCAACAATATTATGAAAACAACTTTCAGTACGTATACAGGTTGTTCTAAGATAAATGAATACCATTGCTGACTTCGGAATTATTAGAGCTACAGTCGGTTAAATGAGTATATTTTAAGAATTTTATGTGACGATTGTAGTGAACAGAAAAACAATTGAGCATCGTGTTTTCAAAATATTCACTGAAACTGTCTTTTTTTAATGGAACTGTATGTTTCATTTAGGTCTAATTGAGCATTTAGGGTCAAATTCATAAATGTCACTTGAGGCTCCCTCATCCTAAACTCTTACTTACTGCGCCATTTAGTTACTTATCGGAATTCATAGACAGTTAGTAACAATTTTTATTGTGTTTTCTTGTGTTTTTATTGCTCTTAATCAATTTTATTGGCAATATGGATGATTTTTTTGAATTTATGGATTACGTGGAGTTTAAAGTGTACTTCACTTCAAAATACTTATGATTTTGAAGTCATTTATGATTTATAACAGCAATATTGAGAGATAGTAGACAATCCTTTGATATATGATAATACCGAGCTATTACAACGGTACCTACCGTTTTTCAAGGGGTACCATTGTTAACAGTGCTGGAAAGAGAAGGAAATTTATAAGACCTATTTATCGATAGAGTAGTGGATGTCCTACAAATAGGCGATGTACAAGAGCGGAAAAATACCATTCGAGCAGCATTTATTCAGACATTTTAATATTTGAAACATGTTAATAGTAAGGGGTATGAAATTGCCGTTAATTGTCAAAGCTAAAAACAAAATAAATCTGATTTTTTATAAACTTATTTTCATATTTATCTTTTTCGTATTAATTTGTAATTCATTTAGCACATTATCCATACCTTGCTTCTTTCCTTCGGCTAATTCATTTCTTCTTCTATTTTACATATTTTCTCAGCATCTTTTTAATTGCATGGCAGTTTTCGATTATACATAAAAAATAAATACGTGTCATACATACTCTGCGGTATTTAAATTAAGCAATTTAACAAATTATGCTCCTCATTTTTGTACTAACAATATTTCCTCATAGTTCGTTACAATTGGTTCAACAAATAATACGTCACGCACACGTCATTACAACGATGACGTAGTAGATCAACGATTCCTCATCCGTTACTCAACTTAAAAGGCGCTTACTCATGTTTATGAATCATAAAATTGAGATGAGAATAAGGTTTCCTCCAATGAGTGAGAGATGAGTGTGAGATGAGGTTAAAATGAGTGCTACTTAAGTGACAACTATGAATTTGACCCTTAATTCTAAACGAAAAATGTTTAATACATCACTTTCCCCAAAACCGGGACAACTAAACTATTACAGTGTGAAGCAGACAATCGTTACTAAGGTATTTGATTAATTATGTCAGAAATCCTTTGATATCTACATACAATGTGACATATTTATGTATAACCTATGAAATCTGTTAAGAGAATTTGAATATGCTGTATGTCACGGCAGATCCGTTTACACAGATCAAACGTGGGATTTATGCTTTAGGAGTTATCCCATCTTTTTGTACACATCTGTATGCTTAATATTTTCTAAATGAGTAAACACCATCTTTTTGAAATGACAATAGACAACACTTTCACAATGACAAAAAAAATGTGTGTGTAAAATAAACACATCGAATTGTTTTTTCAAAGTTAGGTTGCTTTTTAAATATAAAATATCATAATAAAAACAGGCCAATAGCCGTAGTGGTTAGGGTGCTGACTATCGTTGTGTCGGAACGATAGGAGTCGGATTTCAATTCTCTGGAAGCACGGTGACAATTTTCTCGGAGAATTGGAATTCGATCGGCTTACCATTCGCTGTTGGGAGCAAAGTGATTAACAGTGAGCATTATAAAAGGCGGTATAATGCTGTCACAAGGCCATTTGAACACACATAAAAACTACACGGCGAGAGTTGCAGTGCAGTGATTGTTAAACAAGCGATACAGCTTACGAAGCTGCAATTAAGCACCCATAACACATTAAAAAAACATCTTCTTTATTTTTAGTTTTTTCTCGGTAATATATTAAAATTTTTTGTAAAGAATTAAATTCTCAATTGAAAGATCATAAAATAGATCAGACTGAAATCAAATACACAGGGTGCACCATGGAAAAAATAGTTTTAGCGAATATTTTGAAAATACGTTGGTCAATTGTTTTTCTACTTCTAGCAATGCAATCGTCACATAAATGACTGAAATATGTCCATTAATCAACTCTGTAGTTCCAATAATACCAAAATTAATAACTCTAGATGATCAAATTATCAGTAAACAGTACATAACACCTTCTTGACAAACTTACTAAATTCGTTCCAAAGATTATTACTAAAAACGTAGAATAACTCAAAAGTGGGTAATATAATTTCTGAATCTCTGTCAAAACGTTTGTGACTCATACCAACAATTAACACAATTTCCACAAATATTAAAATTTGCATATATCTATGTACTTTTGAATACGTACCTTGCCAAAAAGTTCCTCCACTAACTCATCCATATCATTTATTTGAATATCCCATATATCTTCTTCGTTCTCTGGCGGAAACACTTCATTTTCCAATTGTGTTGACTTAACTACGGCACCTGTAACCAAAACAAATGATTTATACAGAGCATAACCATGTATGTGTACTGTAGTTGTATATTCAAAACCAAACAATAGAATCTATATACAGAATGTGTCATGACAAATTTCGGTTAAAAGAATATCAGCAACTAATAAACATTGCGATTTAATTTAATTTAATTTTACGTTAAAATAATTTGAGATTTCCATTTCTTTCGATTAGATTGAAAATGGCGTATCAACTTCCTTATTTAAAATAGATTTACCTAATTTTTTTATTGATTTGTGTTGGCGAGACAAATTTAAGACTACTTTGCCTAATAACCTTGGAAACCTAAGGAAACTGTCTTCTATTAAATACAGTATTTATTTATAAATTTTGCAAAACTATATCTGGTGTTCATAAATAAAATTCCAAACTTTTTATAAAGAAAATATCGATATCCTACTATTTTCCTGATCTGATCGTATTTAACCTATTCCTTACAAAGCCTCGTTTGTTCAATTCTCTAGTTTAAGTTTTTGTATTGATATTTTTATACGTCACTTGATGCCTATCGTTAAATACTCGACATATTCTATCCGCATTCTTTATGAATGTAAAATAAATCTAAAATATCGGTTTTTCGATAGTTATTTATTCCATTCGCCATTTTGTTTGACAAATATAAACTATGTGTATTTGTAATATAGAAAAAATACCAATTATTTTGTCATTTAAGGATTACTATACATCATTCGCGTTAAGAATGCAGCAGAAAAGATAAGACCTCATTTCGCGGCTTGTAATTGGTCAATTATCGAGGCATGTACACACTATGTAAAATACTGTGTTTAGACGTATGAAATGTGTAAGGGATATAGTCAAATTTTTCATGCTCTTTTGTTCGTCTATATTTGCTGTATTGTATTTCCTTACGTTTTTCTTTGTATTTTCAAATTTTGCAACACCTTTCATTAAAAGCAAAGTTCTTTTCAGAGCTATTACTGTTATTACTTGCAAATTCAAGGTATTTATTACTAAGCATATTCATGTAATATTATTTACATATGTATAATATCATTGTAGTTATAATTTTACTATGGCTGAAGAGGCAATACATGATCCACTTGAAGGATCCTCAAAAAATCCCTCAAGAAAACATATAAGTAGTAGGCAGAGACAAATTGCATATAATTCAGCTTAGTCAGCTTCTATTACATTGACTTCGAAACAACTTTGACTTGGAGAGAGAACAGTATGGAATATTGTAAAGGATATAGATACAGCAGGTGTGTCTCATTCACCTCTAAAGAAACGTATACGTCATACAACCTATGATAATTTGGATGAGGGCCAGCGGTTAGCAATCTGAAGGTATGTAGTTTTTTTTCTTGAAAAATGAGTTACCTACGTGTACAAAAATATTGAGCGTAAATATAATTGAATTAACATTAGCATGATCTAATTAATGTTTGTAGCTTGTTAATGCAGATGTGAATTTGTCAGACTTCAAGCAAACAACATTATGGAAAATTCTAAAAAAATTAGGACTTCAATGGGTGAAACGCAACCGAGAAAGTGTGCTAATGGAGCGGCAAGATCTTGTTTCTTCAACCGACACCTCGTCAGACTCTGATCTACCTGATATTTAATAAAGAAATATCATTCATTTACTTATTCTACTTGATAGAATGTAAATAATTACTCTATTTTTTGTATATTGTTTCTTTATCATTTTACTTTAGTTTCCATTTGAATAATATATTTTATGAACATATAAATTTTACGTTTTAAAAATAAATCCTATCATCAACTGCCTGTAAGACGTTGTAAAAAAGTTTAATAAAACTTAATAAAATAGAAGTGTATTGATTCATAATGTTATATAGACATTATTATCTAAAATATAGTTGCAATATGTAAATAATTATACATACTTTGTCATATATTTGTATATTTACCGCATTTGAAGGTTAATCTACGTCAATGGCGATTTTGTATTGAGAGCTATATTTAAGGTTTATTCCAACCACCTCCTATTACCGTAACATTAGCGTACAGTACTTGCGCAGTATGAGAATGGCGTTCCAACTTGTTGTATGATCGCACAAACCACGATCAGAAGTGTGTTCCAAATTAAATATGGCCGTGCAGGGATCGGTAATTGTACCGTCACAACAGTAACTGGTCCATAGTATGTACAGCTTGTACTGACATGCGCAATGTATCTAACCTGTTTTGTTGTGAGAGTGGACAATTATTGAGGTTAGATATTACATTGCATCTTCCATGTTCTATTAAAACAGATTTCTAATTTTGTTGATTGACCCTTTTACTTATCAAAACAATAAAAATGTATATAGAGGACAGTGATAGTTTTTCGAAGTCAATGAAGATATTATATTATACGAACCGAAACAAAAAAATTAAAATTATTTGGGTAACTAATATAACTATTATAGATGGCGTCACCGGCAGTCACAAATTCGTTCCAACCCTTCATTAGTTTTTGTAGCGTACACAAACAGTATAGAGTTAACACATGCGCAGAAGACAATCACGACCTAGTTCACGTATCGTACTGGGATCGGTGGTTGGAACAAACCTTTACATTCTCTAGTGTAAAACCAACACCAATTGTGGCGCCCACTATGGCATTCTTAAAGTGAATGGAGTATAGGATTTTAAAATACATTAACGAGGCGTATTTTCAGACTTTCACCAGAAAACCGTAAAAAATGTAGCGTAATATGTCTGACAATGAATGATGTAAAATTATTAAGTTTACTCAAGAATCCAATAGTATATAGGGCGTTCCATTAAAAACAAGTGACTTTCATCGACGTGAACTCGTTTAAAATGAACATTCATTTTAGAGGGCATTGGATAAATCGACATAATTGTGAAGACCTGAATTTGATGCTTTATATTTCAATTAACAAGACGGCAAATACGAGGTAAACATTTTAACATAACGTTGCAGTGGGCCGTATATTAAAAAAAAATTGAACCTAGGCTTGTTTTTGATATAGGGTAGTTTTGATGTAGAATAGCATGTGCGACTTAAAAAACTCGTGAAAATATACCATGGCTATTTAAATTAAAAAAGTTGATGTAAACTGGCGGTAAACTGAAAACAATATAAGAGCGTAAAAAATTTCGCTAATGGGACTAGATCACACCATCTCCAACTACAAGTTTTCAAAACTTTTAGATTCCGGGAACATGAAAAAGTTCTAATGAACCATTTCCGTAAATAACCCTGTATACAGTGTCTTTCACGAAACCCGTTAGTTAGAAGGTTTAGTGAACCTACCATCACTACAATTCTGAAATTTGCATTTATAGTATTGAGTCTAAGATGTCAAACTTCTGCAAAAGCAACTAAAGGGTCATAGATACTGAGAACTATCATAGTTTTCAACAAATTTTATACATGTGCAGAAATTAGCAACCAATTCAGATATCTTCAAACATTAAAAATTATCTTTCTAAAATGGCTCGTGCTAGTTGTTATTGTAGCACTTAATTCACCAAGAAATACTATATCAATCCATATTAAGGGATGGCATGTGTATCTTTATTAGTTTTTGAGTTATTAGAGATTATTGGTTCTAACTATGGCAAATATCCTAGTATGCGTCTTTTTTTTATAGTTTAGATGTAAGTAAATTAAAAACAAAAAAATCTTATTTTTCTGCTACAACTGAGTAGACCTCGAATCTACCTAAGATTTTTTGTTTGATTATTATTCAGACCAAAAGTTAACAACGTTGCCAAATTTAAACCTATACTGTAAATTTTCTAATAAACAAGATCCCCACAGTGGCCTCGCAAAATCGAAATTATTAAAATCAAAATCATCAAGAATTTCCATTTTCATATAACAAAGAATGCCGATGAGGTTCTAAAAACAAACATTCCAAATTTTAATAATCACGAAAACCAACTTTTCGTACTTGAAAAATTCCAGAATATTCAAAAGTGTAACAGCATACAGAATACTCCGTTAAAAATATCAAACTTAGCGGAATTTCCAGCAATCACAAAAGCGTTGGAAAAATTTAATATACAGGAATTGCAAATATAATGTACCTGCTATTTCCCAAATTTTATTCAAATAGTGGTATAAATAAAAAAAATTAAATCCATACGGCCGGAGATAGTTTCTTTTTAAGAAGTATATGTATACTAAAATGCTCATACAGAACAGTACACATTTAGCATTACTACATTTAGCAACATTAGCTAAAAGAAAGATTAATGGGAAATTAGCTGTATAAATGTATAGCTGTATAAATTACCGCCAAAATCTTGTAATTTACTGCGTGCTAAATAATTTAAAATGCATTCACAGCTTATAAGCATAGATAATACAAAAAGCAAATGTTTTTTTAACACTGTATATTGATTTGCGCGAATAAGTGATCTTTGCTAACACCAGTAACTGCTAACTAGAAATACAATTGTTATTAAACTTTTCAAAATAATAATAAATTTGCATATACCAAGAAATATGTACATACATCTAAATCCACTTAATAAAATATTTTATATCGCTAATCGTACGTACCGCTGTCAACGTTCCAATCATCATTATCTTCTTCTTCCAAATCTTCCCTTAAATTTGGGAGCGTCAAATCGATTAGTGGTTCATCTTTCACCGTAGCAGCAAACCCGCAATCGATCAATATATTATTTATAAATATTGGCTTGTCGGATACATAGTCGAGTAATATCACTGAGTATATATTTCTCTCCGTTTTTTCAGGTTGAGTTAATTTAAAATATTTAATATATAAATTCTTATATATGTCTGTGTTCGTTTCAAAGCAATGGTCGTAAAATATATCGGTTGCTTCGTAAGCCCAGCAATCTAAAATTGGTCCTACCCCAAATAATGAACATTCAATTGCCTGCAATTCAGTGTCCATTAATAATTAATACAGAAAGAAAACTATTTCTTACTTGAAATGGAAGGCGAGCTATTAAGTTGTCCGGTAGAAATTTTAATTCGTCCCTTTGCACTTTCGTATAATCTCCAAAATCAACGAAGAAGCAATCTACCATATCATCTTCAATATTCCGAACAATAACACGGGCATATTCGTCGCCTTCTGGATCTTGTGCTAAATAACAATTGTTTATGAAAATATCTTTAATTTTGGGGTAGAATGGCTGTTTCATCACTAGCTGTATGTCACACTGCAGTTGTTGAAATCTGAAAACAAAATATGTAATTTAGTCATATATAGTAATATTTAATTTAGTTTTTTGTAACAACTATAAATAGTATAACCAGTACGTAGTATACCATTAGTTTTATAGCATTTTTAAATTGCCTAAAGAATTTTCAAATAAACTTTGTACTCATAAATTGGTATTCAGCTATAATTTGAAAGAGAAGAATACATTTAGAAGTTCACTTATTCAAGGCAAAATGTAATAAATGGCGATTTTTTGTAAGAATTTAGTTGTGAACGTTAGGTGAATTTTGTAAACAAATAAATGTTAGTACATGAATGTACTTTTTTGATTTGGCTTATTTCTAAAAGATTTATGTAATTTCAATTTAACGATTCTAACGCTCTTAATATTGAGCAAATTACGGTTCTTTAATTAATTGTTTATAGGTTTTTCTTTATGAAACGTAGCAAAAGAGCTATAAACAATTAATTAAAGAACCGTAATTTGTTCTGTTATATTTAATGTTGTGGATGGATATTATGACAAGGTAGGTAACATAGATTTATATGCGCATTTCATATGTACTGTATTAAGAACCTGTTTTACAACCAAATTTTTTGAGTTTGGTGTCACAATAAATCTATAAAGTGAGGAGTAGATAGTGATTTAGTGGCCATTGTAAACATTCTAAATCTATTTTCTGTAGCAATTTCCGTTTACCCATAAATAGAGCTTTGTGTGTGTGTGCTCATTTTTAAATTTTAATTTTAATACTTATTGCTGGAACTGATTGTATAGAGGCACAAACTGCTCTAACTAAATAATTCCGTAGAAATGATCCTTCGTTATATTTATGTACCTGTCTTTAATAATATTATAGCCAAATTGTTATTAATAAAACAGTTAATAATAAGTATCAATCATCCTTTCATTTATTAAAGATAAACAATGAATATCAGAGAAAAAAGGAAATAACATATCAAACACCATATATCAAAACGTCAATTTACGTTTACAGGCCAGTTTTAGATAAGAATAGAAAATATTACTACTTGGTTTATCACCCGCAGAAAATATTTAAATTTCAGAGAGAAAAAGAGAACGTAAGGCATGTTTTCTGTGATATATGTTTATGTAGAGCTATTTTAAAATCTCCGCGTTATTATGAGAGAGTGATCTTTGAAACCAAGTTGAGTAACTAACAATCCACAAATAAAATCCCTATGCGCACACGTTTTGACACATACACATGTTTGAAAAGTATAATGATTCTTTTTCCGAATTCTTTTTATAAAGTTTTAAAGTAAGTTTTAAAGTAACGTATGCTACAGAATGCATCTAATAAGATTGACGTAGGAAATCCATAGAAAGTTAAAACAGAAAAGTAGGTATATCCCTTAAGTTCATAATTAGAATAAAATTAGACAATAATATACACAAACATTCTAAGATTCACTTACAATTTTTGATATTTTTGTTGACGAACATAGAACTTGCTGGGAGAATCCGCAGAACAAAAATATACCACGTTGTAGTCGTCCTCTAGAAAAGCCCATTGAGGTTCTACTTGCTTTGTAGGTTTTTGAACGTTAGATACAGGTTTCAGTTCATATTTCGGCAAATCCACGCTACAGTTTTGACATACTTCATATAAACCATCTAGTTGACACTTTTTCTCGCTGCACAATTCCATTTCTAGCAGTTTTCTTTTCAATGGAAGAATGGTTATTATATCGTTTGAATATTCTAAATCTTCTTGTAATTTGATATCATCCAACCACAACGTCTCTCCGATTTGTAGAAGTATACGTCCAGTATAATAACAATGATCTCTATTTAAATTGGCATTATCTATAATATTTGATACTTTATTTTTCGTACGCATAGACCAGTGTTCATCTTCATCAGGTGGAAGAATATTCGCCAAATAAACATCCAAACCTACAACAAGTATTGTAATATGTATCTCCTTGTTTCATTCATAAGATTTAATAGATAGCATTACAACTTTTCCAAACAATACTCGTATATTATCAAAAAGCAGATATTTCTATGTGTTGATGAAAATCTTTATTAGGGGTTTGTGAAACAAGTACCTACTTCATATATCAATTTATATATAATTGAAATATTTACTTACTCTGTGGTGGTAAATCTACGTAACGACTTGGCAGCTTGTAAACGTTTGCAGTCTGAACCCTCTTCTCTTTCCCAGCATCAATCAACTTTATCAATATCTCACGTGGGGAATTTGTAATTTTGAAATAACTTAATATTTTTAACACTTTACATCGATGGTAAATATCAATTTCATCATCAAACCATACATAGACATCTGCCGTGTAAAAATCAGTAGCACTAATTTTATTATTTCTCATCTCGTTACTTAAGTCATGTGTTACAAAATTAATATTATCCACCATTTTATGTATATTGCCATTAATATCGATATGCTCTAATAGCCGTACACTAAAAACGGTTGCATCTTGGACATTTAATATTTTAAATTTGATAACTCCAGCTGTAGGAATCCAATTGTGTAAATCCAACTTCCTATCTACCATATGTCGTTTGTCGCAACGAAATTTATTACAGTTTCCCAAGAGTTTCAATCGTTTACAGAGAGAAATACCTTTTTCAATTTTTTCTTGCTCTTCTTTCCGTTCTATGTTCTAAAATTGTTAAAAGTATAAAACGTGCTGCATTTGGAAGAAATTAAAGAACACCTACCATTGAAAAATCAGCAAATTTTGGTGGTAACGTTACTCCCATATCTGTTAAAAAGCGGCATAGTCTAGGATATTGCTTAGAACAATCTTCGCTTACGTAAATGTGAATTTTACAAGAACTACCTGGCTGAAACTAAATAAACAATAATCACACTTTAATACTTAACTATAAAACTAAACTTTATGTGTAAACCTAATATAGACTCTAGTAATGATCCATTTTGACGTGAATGTATGTATCCACTTAGTTAAAACGTAAAATTATTAAACAAGTAGTATTTTTTCCACAAACAAATAAATATGATAATAAAGAATAAAAATAGTTTTGGAGGAACTCAGGAAGGGAATCATCCTGTCAAATATAACTCCTGCAATGTGTTACAATAGATAACGGCTTGAAAACATGTAAAAGACGCTATAAAATGTAGCATGAATATATTTCGTTAAATTTGATTGCAGTTTTGTTTCTTCCTGTATAAGCGGGTCGATTTTTAGTCATAAATACGCAAAAACCGTCATAACCTACCATTGTATTGTCTTAATGCGCTCTCGTATAGCACTGTCAATAGTACGGTTAGATGTATTTAGTAAGATGTACTACTTTTTTTCTAAAAATGTAGGATATCTCTCCCAAATAGCATCCCTCGGGAGTTATAACCCTTCAAAACGAAGTCTCAATTTTCGAAAAAAAAATCAGTATGTACTACATTGATTTAGTAGAACAAAATTTGGTACAGTGCTTGAATGCATTCAGACTATTAATATTTATGGTTAGTAAATGAAACACCGACTGGGATTAATCAGGGCCGACTACCCTTAATATTTTACAGAATGTTGGCAGACTTGATAAATAATAATTTCATTAAGTGGGAATATTTTTCAAAAAACTGTGTTTTCAAGGGAAACTTGAATAATTAAAGAAATTCATTTTAACATGTCATTTATAAAATTAACAATAAATCAATAATTGCCTATAAATACTTCAAATTTGACAATAGAGAATTTGCAAATTTTTAAATAACGTTACAATAGTGAATTACATTAAGAATATAACAATTAGAAAGAAAATTAAAATGAACATATTAGTGCCATTACATGTAAACATTCTTCAGCATACAATTTCTTCTCATTTTTGTGTACACACATTTCTCTAAAATCAGACATAATACGGTGAGAGAGATCATAAGAACTCAAAATTTCATATTATTGGAAGGTTAGTAAACCATGAATCTTCCAACCCAAAAATACTTTAGCCTTATAAAACTCCTATTATAGAATATCGTTCACAAACCGTGACCATGCAACTATTTTTGTCAGTTACTAGTTGTTGTGTGTTTTCTTCTTAAATATAAAAACTGAAATTTAAGAATCATTTTCATTCTTACAGGGCTAAGTAATTTTGGTACTGCATGTCAGCCACAAGAATGTTATATTTGTAAACACAGGATACATATACATAAATTGCAGTTGTTCAGTAATTTTTGAAGATTTTCAAATGACTATACGATATTCAAGAAATCCTATCGCTACTGAAGAATTAGCTATTGAAAATTGAAAAGGACTATAAATAGCTCCCTGTCCCCCCCTCCCTCCAAAAAAGAGACTACGGAAATCTTTTCTAGAACCGACATCTGAAATAATGTGTAATGACTAGACTCGGCAAAGAGGGGCAATTTCTAATGCAGTGCGGTGAGCAACGTAGAGGGGTGGCACGGAAACTCGAACATCCGTACCAAAGCACACTCGCTTAGTATTATTCCTCTGGTCCTTGTGAATACCTATGAGTACGCATACTTGGAAAATATCGCAGTAAGTTTCGGAAAACGGCGTATTTCGAAGAAACTACAACATGTAATAGCAAGTATGCCGGATTTAGAATACGAACGTGATACAATTGAATATGTAAGATGCGATAACTATTTGACGTGTACCAGCAGGTGGAAGTGTGAACGCCACCTACATCCATAAGAAACGTTATGCCATCTGCTCGAGATTATTTTTAAAGGAGAATTAAATCAGAATTGAAAGATAAAAAATTGTGGCAATGTGTTATTTGAAAGTGTTATTGACAAGGATTCAGCTTTTCTCATACTGAGACAAATTTGTAAAGGTGCGTTGAAAGATCCGTTAAGTTGTCACAAGGATTACTTTAAATTTGTAAATATATCACTCGATGTGGAACGGTAGAAAAAAAGTAAAAAATGTATCACTCTATATTGTAATTTTTTAAACGAATATACAGGGTTATTCACGGAACTTTAGAACTTTCCACTGTCCCTGAAATCCTACAATTCTGAAAACGTGTAGTTACGGATAGTATCATCTAGTCTCACTGGCGAAATTATTTACACTTTTGTATCACTCCCGGTTTACTGAAAGTTCAACGCAACTTACTTAATTTAAATAGCATTGTATATTTTTTATCACTTTTTATATCGCTCATGCAATTCTGTATCAAAACTTATTAAGGTACCTTATAGTCAAAATCAGCTGTTTTTGAGTTATTCAACTTTTTCAAATATACGACCAACTGCAACGTTATGTTAAAAATTCTCTATTTCTGAAATCGTTGCAAGCGAATACTTCATATGTGACATATTACTAGCTGAAATACTTACAACGTATCAAATCTACGCTTTTCTAAGTTATTAGTGTTTTTTTTTGTGAAAGTCCGAAAAATAAGCCTTTTTAATGCATGTAAATTCTTAGTCATCCTTGGATGTCAAAATAATTGACATTGTATTTGTTCTATAAATATACATAGTTTGTATCTGTCAAGCAAAATAACAAATGAAATACATTACAGAAAAGAAACGACATTTTAGATTTATTTTCCATTCATGGAGAATATTGTGAATAGTACATGTCGAGTATTTGGCGACAGATATCCAAATGTATGCCAAATTATCCTAAAAATATCAATACAAAAAGCTAAAAAGAATGTTAAACAAAAAAGCTTTGGAATGGAATCAGTGAAATACATTTTATATGGTCGTCACACTGATCTGATCATATTTAACGTCAACTTAGCCCACCCTGCAATTTTTTTAAAATAATTACTCAATTAGCGTGGTGCAAGCTGTAATACATGCGGTGCAAAGTGGTGCAAACTTTTTAAACAGATATTAGCCATGTGCAAGGTTGCAGGGGGACCAACTTGACGGAGCCTCTGGTGTAATTTGCGGGGTTATGAGGCGCACGCGAGGCAAAAGGAGTTATCTAGGTTAGGTAGCACAAATAACAAACCTGTTTCACAGTAAAGAATAACTTGTATAGAAAGACAGGCCAGAGTTCTATGTATTGCCTATCTAACCAGACAAACAGTCCATAGGTTTGTACTAAGAATGCATGACCAATGGAAAATGGCGGAAGATTCTTTCTATATACGACATGGTAATTTTTTTGAAATTTAGAGAATTGTAGCATGGCCGCTATATGGCGTAACTGAATACTCAAAATTTAACCACTTATTTATACAAAATTTACCAACGTAAGGTCTATCACAAATATGAAAATTGGAATTTTGAGAAAATTCTGCATATTTTACACTGCACACATTTTTTGAATTTCGTCAAATAAGGGATAGGGAGAAGCGGAAACTTTGTTTTGAAGGAACGCAAATTTTGCAAATTTAGTCTAGTTGGAAACAGCAGTACTCCTCCAATCTAATGCCTTCAAATTCGAACTAATCTAATAAGTGACGTGCATGCTAGAGGGCGCTGTTTATTTTTTTTTCGGAAATTTTGTTTTTTATCGAAGATATTAAATGGAAACATCCATTTTTAAGACATTAAAAAAGCAGGCTAAAACACCAAAAAATCAGCGGAAACCGACTATGGCTATCTGCGTGAAAGGTTATATTTATGCTCATACTATAAAGTAATAAATTGAAAGCTTAATATATTAGTAAAAAGCTCAACGGTATAATTGAAATAAGCAATGCAGTAAAACAAGGGAACAGAAATTATCTCCCATAATTTTCTATGCAAACATTCACTCTAAGACAAGTGGATAGAACTACAATCTCGATTTCTGCCTTAGAAATATTTTGAACAGTATTTTCCATTCTCACAACCAAGTTGTTAAGAGCAGTAGGTCGCGTTGCAAAAATAAGAAATTTTATTCGCCCACATAAATAAAAATCTAAACGAGTCAAATTTGGGGTCCTGAGTGCCAGGGAAATACACTGGCGTGTTCTATCCATCTATCAGGGTCTAGAAAATTGCAAACTTTTACGGGGAAATACACAACACACTCATATTGAAGAACGTACTGTTGTGAATTTCTAGTGACATTTACATTTCCTTAGCGCTCTCTAGCGGTGGCAGAAACAATAATATTAAACAAAAGCTTAGTTTTTTTGTACTTCTTTCTACCTATACCTATGAAATAGTGAATTGAAAGTTTAAGATGTTAATAAAAAGCACAACGGTATAATTGAAATAAACAATGCAGCAAAACAACAAAAAATATCAGTGGCGACCAAAATTTTCAAACTGTCTCCCATCACGTTCTATGCAGACGTTCAATCTACAAGTAGATACAACTACAGTATCTATTTCTGCTTGTATTCTCATAATCAAGTTACGAGCAATGGGTCGCGTTGCAAAAATATCATATTTTATTCGCCTCCACAAATAATAATAAGTCAAATTTAAGGACCTGGGTGGTCAAGGAAATAGACTGGCAGGTTCTATCCACCTATCAAAGTCTAGAAAATTGTGAACATTTACGGAGAAATGCACAGCACACTGATCATGTTGAAAAACATATTGTTGAGAAATGCTAGCCACAGGTCTTCTATTTAAATTTGCTTAACTTCTAGCGATGGCAGAAACAATATTAAGTGTCTAAACATTAGATTGGAAAAGTTAAGCTGTTTTCAACGAGGCTAAGTTTGCAAAAAAACGTTTCTAGTGTAAAATATACAGAATGTCCAGAAAATTACGATTTTGATATTTGTGGTAGACCTTCATTTGGTAAATTTTGTATAAAGGAAGGATTGAAATTGTTGGCGTTCACTTACGCCATCTAGCGGTCATCCTACAATTCCCTAAATAATTTTCTCGGGGCCACTTTAATCAGTGATATTTTTTTCCAAAGCTTTCCTATAACTCGTTCCTGGGATATGGCCGAGCACTATTCTTCGTTGGGCACCCGGTACATAAGTAACTTTGCTATCATTGTAATAGCTATATACTGTTTTTAACACATCATACATAAAATACCATGCCATAACTATCATGTACTAGTTCAATACTTATCAGCGTATATAAACGAACATCAAGGAGGATGTGAGCTATGACACAATAGTATATTACAAAATAACTGAAGCACAAACGTGAAGAGACTAATAATTTTGCTGCGGGTTTGCACCAAACCGAGCGGAATTAGTGTCTTCACGAGTGCTGTATAATCTTTCGTTCAATCCTGCTCCGGAAATACCCATTTAAAAATTGAAATTTGATCGGTTGCATTTATCATTTTTATTGTTACTGTAAATGTATCCCGGTATTCAGAATATGAATACAAACTGAATGAAAAAAAGAAATAGTTTCACGCTTAGTGCCCAAGGAAAATCAATATGTTTCAAAAACAGGATTGAACAAGTAATTAGTAGATTTACCTTAGAATTAAACGGGCAACCGTAATTATCCAGCAGGCACTTAAATCTTCTGGAAAAAAGAGTCCAATGTTCTTGGGGTAATGAGTAATGAATAAGAATTTCTGCTTGCGTTATACTTAGTTGTGAGTTTAGAGTGACGTCTGTGCAAATTAGAACTGAAAATAACAAATATATGTTCAGGAAAGTTCGATTTATAACATAGACATGTTGCACTGTACTAAACTAAAACAAGTAAATGTATACCACAAATTTGACATGCCAGTATATCAAATGATCGTGTGATATAGTTCACTATATGAATTTTCATTTTAGGGATTCAGGTAATACTCTCAATCAATTTCTCGGGATTATAAAATAAGTTAATTTCCGCAGTACTATTTAGTTTTGTTAATGTTATTTTCAATATATTATAGGAGTATAATATATTGAAAATAACATTAACAAAACTACATGTACTAGGAAGTAAGACGAAAAACTAAAAAGAACACTACAGATTTTAATTTTCAGCCAGCGAAGAGCACAAAATATGATGCTTACCATGGAATTTAACTACTAAAAGTATTAAATCACTATTTTACATTAAAGTGATATAAGCCTTTTAGTAGGTAGTTGTTACTAATGCGCTAAAGCCTTCAAGCAACAAACTCTACGTGCGAGATTAAATAGCCCACTTAAACCCAATACCTTAAGATTATTTATATAAAAATTATAAAGAATTAGACAAAATTAATACAATTACAAAAAAAAACTTATTCTACTTGTTTAGTAGAGAATATCTAACTACACTTCCCACATGTTCTTTTTTTGTTATACATAGTTGTATGTATGTGTACTTCTTTATTGGCAGAACACATTCGAAAATATTTTTTTTATTCTTTCAATGCTTAACTCGGATGCTTTCTTGAATGTAATAGGTATTTTCCTGTTTTAGTATATACTAAATAAATAGAAGGTAAATATATTTTTCGGATTATTTTCCTACTCGTGGGTTGTTATATTGATAATTTTTTTATCTAAATAAAATCAAGATACATAGGAAGTAATAATTACAGTGCAATATTATATTAAATAAAAAAGCGATCGTGTTGCTAGTGAATATTATAAAATAAAAACATACTAAATGATGTCAATGTTGTTATAAATGATTTTGTAGGTTCCGTAAATAGTTTTACCCACTAAATCGTCGTAAATTATTAGAGTATTTCCTCTTTTCTTCGATCAACAAACGATAAGGTCAAAAAACGTTACACCTCATACTCGTAAGTTATATGGAGGCTCATCTATAGTTGTACATTAAATTTATGTAGTGCTTGTAGAAATCTGCATCCGTCATAACAGTCAAGGATGTTTCTGTTTCCACACATATTTTATCGTTTTCCTTTGAGCCACGACTCTTTAACTTTGTGTTTTTGGTCCAAATACATGACACCTTTTTTTATTTTCTGTATATTTTTCTTCTGTATATTCTACTAAAAAATCACCTTCCAACCTTTCAAGGTTATTGCTAAAAAATCTTCAAACTCTCGTTATGAATTGTTATGAATGTCATCACAAACGCTACAGAAAACATTGCCAAAATAAAAATGTTACCGACAAACTTATCCGATCATAATGCTGTCATAACTGAAATAAACAAGAACACAAAACAAAAACACAAGTACGAACAAACATTTTGAAACCAATCACTGCAGAAGGGCACATATCCCGACTATCTGAAAACAACAACAATACCTATCCATAAGAAACATGACCAAAATAACCCAGAAAATTACAGACCGATCTCCTTGTTATCAACAATAAGTAAGATTCTAGAAAAACCATTCAACTAAGAATAACAACACACATACAAAAAAACGGCATTATAAATTACAGCCAATACGCTTTTCAAGCAAAAACAAGTATAACATCAGCCGCTTATGACTTGATAAATGACATCCGAAAAGAACTTGATTACAAAAAAAAAGTAGTGGTAATATTTATAGATATGCGAAAAGCTTTTGATACGATATCGAAAGATAAACTCATACAAAAAACTTGAAAACTATGGATTCACAGGCAAAGAACTACATATAATAAAATCCTATATCTCCAACAGAAAACAAATAACAAAAATAAACAACGTTTTAAGTGAACCAAGTTATGCCGAATACGGACTCCCACAAGGAGGAAATCTACCCCCCATTCTATATACACTCTACGTAAACGCCTATTTGAACAACCCTTCAATGGAAAACTGTATGCGTATGCAGACGACACTTGTATACTTTACTCCGGACAACATATCAAAACCATGGAGGAAAAAATAAAAGAAGACATGAAACAACTAGAGAGTGGTGTTTTAATAACCTTCTTACGATAAACGAAACAAAAACGGCATACATGTTATACGACCCTACAAGGGAGAAGCAAGAGGTAAAAATTGAACTGAAAGAACAAAAGCTAAACGAGATCAAAGAAACAATTTATCTGGGATTGCACCTGCACAATACAATGAAATCGGATAAACATATACAACACATAGTCAAACAAAACACCAAAACAATAGGAGATAAAATAAAAAATATAATACCACCTGCTTATTAAAAACCAATTTACGATGCACTTTTTACTGCAACAAACAGTTACTTAATAAACATATGGGGAAACACAACAGCGAAAAATATATCCAAAATACAACGACAGCAAAACAAAATACTAAAAATAATACACAAAATGCATTACAGAACACCAACAAAACACATTTACAAGAAAACACAAGAACTAAATATACAGAAATTAATAGAGCTACATAACATACTGCTTCTACATAAAATAGAAAATAAAATTAAAAATAACTCCAGATAAACAGACAAATATACGACTATGCAACGCGAAGAGTATCACACTTACGAGCAGAAAAATATAAACACCAAAAATATAGCCAAACATTGACCACCAAAACAATAGACATTTACAACAAAATTCCAAAAAACATAAAACAATTACCATACCACATTTTTAAGAACAAAATAAAACATATGCTAAAAAAGGACAATTAAATAAATATGTACATACAAAAAGAAACACCAGCAAGACTCGACGACTGAAGAAAAATTCAAGAGGCCTTCAATACCAATAGCCCGGGATAGCAGGTCTCGAGGCGAAGTAGAGGGATGCAACAACAACAAATACGGATGTTTTCATTACGTTTCTTATCAAGAATGTATATATGTATATACATAACATGTAATATGTTGTAACTTATATGTATCTGTTGTTATTAATAATAAAAAAAAATATTGTGACACTAAAATTTGGTCTAACGTTTCTCTCATTTAGATCTACTAGATATTTTTTGTACTTTAACAAAAAAAAATTGCACAATATTTGAACGGTTTCCATTTATTCGTTTTGTTCTATCAGGTATAACAGGACGTTTGGAGTGTCTGACACAAGTGTCACGAATTACGAACCTGCCCGAAACGTTTAGCTGGATCAATGACGTCACGCGTGTGGTCTGCAGAGGAAATAAAACCTTTGCAGTTAGTGTCGCAAGTCATGGTTCGTGTAGACGACCAATAATAATAATAATATTTATTACAATCTTCTAAAAAAAGCAATTAACTACAGCAATATGGCAAGTAATAGAAAAAAAAAGAAAAAATGAAAATTGAAAACTCAGCAAGGCAATTCAGAATATCTGATCTTCCATTGCCAGCTGATACAAAAATAAGAAAACACACATGGCGGTTAATCATGACAGTAACAATAAGAATTCAGCAAATAGATACAATTACAAATATAAAATCTTATTAAATTCAAATAAAGTAGAGTAAGAACACTACAACTGCAGAAGTACTTCAAGCATTGCCCGCACCCAGTCACAGCACAACCCTCCTGTAGTGATACTTAAATGAAGGAATCGACAGTTTTTTTTAAGATGCGTGGGTCATGCATTATAAACGTAACCAATATTATAAGAAAAGCTGCGTATAAATAAAATTGTTCTATATCGCGGAACTGTAATAAAATGACGATACCGAACACTGATGTTGTGTACATCGGTGCGATATCTAATTCTGTTGTATAAGTATGGTGGTTTCTGCAGAGTAATAATTTTATGGTAATAAGTGGGGGTTGCCAACGTAAAACGTTTCTCCATACTTAACCAACCAACCTCTACTAGTTTGTGAAATATATGGCTATACCTTGGCAGACCAAAGACAAAACGCAGACATGAGTTCTGAATCCTCTGTATACGCTGTTTAGTAGCCGCATCAAGACATGAATATATCACTGGTATACAGTAGTTAAACTGTGATAAAACCAGGGCATCACACAACATAGCTCTCGTCTTCTCATCAATAAACGATCTGTGGGGATACAACATTCTCAATGCAGCATAGGATCGTTGAGAACACTTCGATACATGAGTTTTAAAATGCAATTGAGAATCTATATATAATCCAAGACTTTTAGTTTCATTTGTAAAATGAAGCATTTCACCGCCAAGTACAATTTGTATTGATTCTCTTAAATCATTATTCGAACAACCGAAGAGCACCACCGTCGATTTTGTCGAATTTAAAAATAAGGAGTGCTTCTTTGAAATTTGAAGAATCCTATCTAAATCATCATTAATCAAAGAGATTGCCGAATCTACATCTTTAGGATCAAAGGAATGATATATCTGAGTATCATCCGTAAACATGTGATACTTACACGTTTTAAGAGAAGAAGCTATACATGAGGTATAAATAGTAAACAAGAGAGGACCAAGAATAGAGCCCTGTGGAACACCTGCCGTTAAATGAGCTAAATGTGAGAAGTCATTTCGAATTCTAACCTGTTGATATCTTCCATATAAATACTGCCGAATAATCATCTGTCACATACGCAGTGGGTCTCTTTGACACACTGTTAATAAAGAAGTCATTAATTTCATTAGGTCTCAATAAGTGCTAAGGAATTTGAGTATATTTTTTGGTATAAACGTTACACTTACGTAACTCTTTCCACACACCGCTTGTACTTAAGTGTTGAAATTTATATGAAAAATAAGCTTTCTTTTCAACTATTACTGTAGAATTGCAAAGATTTCTCACAGATTTATAATAAATCCATTTGGCAGGATCACCTGTTCGCCTATATGACTTGTAGGCATCATCCCTAATGCACGTCAAGTAACATGTATTATCACTTAACCACGGTGCATAATTTCTATTTTTACCACACCTAGTTTGAGACGGTGCATAAAAGTGTAACAAATACGGCAAAGTTCTATTAAAAAATTCTAATTTATGGTTAATATCATTAATTCTGAAAAGATAATGTAAGGGTTCTGAACATAAATGAGCGTAAAACAATACTCTATCAATTCCACTAATATTTCTATAGACCCAGGTAGTATCAGTCTTTGGAGCTACATGTGTTATAGAAAAATGAATCAAATCATGATCAGCTAGATTCACGTCACAAGAGCCCAGATCGACGGCAAGATTTTCCTGACGCGCATTAATAAAATCGACAAGTGTCTGGGATTTCTTAGTAATTCTAGTAGGTGCATCAACAAGTTGCGTCAGACCCAATTCATTAAAAAATCCAGTAAAAACCCGCGCGTTTCTCGAATCACACTGCAACAGATCTATGTTGAAATCACCAACACAAAAGAACTCCCCGCTCATTGGCAAGCACGTAGCAACAGAAACCTCATTTGTGTCGAGTGTCAGTGTCGTCGTGTATCCTTAACTTAACTTACGATAAGTTGCAACACTAGGCAATTGCGAAAAAAAACCTGCAACTGACAACGAACGCAAACGCCGTAATTCAGATATCACAGTATTGTTGCTAAAATAATAGGTCGCCGAAGAGTACAAACAAGTACAACTGAAATAATGCATGCATAACAACGATTATTACAAACAGGTACCCAATGTGTTAGATTACCTAATGCTACATACATTCAGTTTTATTCGTATCAGTTATGTTAAAAGGATTGTTAAGGACAATTAAATGTTACACATTTGTCTCAGAAATGCCTAAAATAAAACTAAAGCTGGAAGAAGGCGGAAATAATACTGAATACTCTCAATGAATATCTGCATTTCGGTCAAATTACACTGTCTTGAGAAAAACGTCATAACTCACTGTATCTTAACAATTTTTGTAGATATAACAAGTCAAAATACAGTGCTCTAACACTGATTTAATTACTTAACGTTTAATTTAATTAAATATCATTTGCTTGCATTAAAGTTACATTCATATATTTTTTTAATATTCTAAAACTTATTTCTATTATAAAGATAATCATGAACGCGTTACTATCTTGTATATTCATAATTTCGAACTAAATCTAATGAAGAGAGTTTCAGAAAAATAGAATGTAGAAACGTTATCGTGAGAAACGTAGTAATTCATACTTACCACTATGTCTACCAGAATTAGTACTATTCCAAAGTACTTCCTGTTCCAAAATTTCTTCTGCCATCATATATGATGTAACGTATGTAACACTAGCTCCTTCAATTTGTAATAAATTACTAATGTATGTGACATCGGAGTCATCATTACATACAATGACGGTTTTGAAAGTCCTAGAATTTTCTTTGACAATATCTGAAATCGTTAACAAAAACATATAAATATGCATGCAAATAAATATTAAACAACATATTAACAAAAAATTATACTTACCACAAATACTTCTAACTTTAACGGAGGACGAAACGAAATGCATTTGTATACTTGCTCGTCCATAGACGGCACATTGCAAATAGCTACTAATACAAATCATAGGCACATTATCCAGCCTCTTCAAAAAGGTTTCTAGACTTCGAGTCCATTGTGTAGATAATGTAATTACTTGCACACCATAAAAACAGACTCGATGACTAATCATGCTTTGAATCCCTTTGGTTAAGGTATCAATTTCATTTCCATACTTTGCTAACAGTTTATCAGCGTCTTCCATGACAAAATGACAAAGGCGCTTAAAGTTAATAAGCCTACTCTTTAAGAGGTTAATTAAAACTCTGGGCGTAGTTACTAATATATCACTAGATTTGATGTGTCTCTAAAAAGCAAACATTATACAATAGCAAATTTTGACATGTCTTCTTACCATATAACTACGAGGTGTAGGTGGTATAACAACTCCAATCGCAACTTTTTCGCGAGTATGCTTTAAGATAGTTATAAACAAGTTATATATCTCTTCGGCTTTCGGCAAGCTTTCACATAACACAACGGCAATCGGACCGTTATCTGTAGGCAACTCACAGTATCTACTTTGTTTTTCGATGACAAATGTACAAATTGCTGGTAGATAACATAATGATTTTCCAGATTGCGGTGCTCCTAACAAGCAAACATTCATTGATCGCATTATAGCAGGCCAAGCATAAGACTGAATAGTGTATGCATTCTTCAGATTTAAGTGGTTTAGAGATCTATGAACAGATTGACAAAATGCAACATCGACAACACCAGACGCATATCGAGGTAGTTGTAAACTAAAAAATAATAATATATTAATTAATAAATACATGTTAATATTAAAATTAACTAATAAACATGTTAAACATTTGTCTTCATCTAAAAATCAAGTATTGGAAAAGTTAGAGGATTATGGTCTATCCATTCATTTTTTATTGAGTATTACATAAGTTTAAGAAAACCACGAAGTTGCTACATCAAAACTTCGATCTAATATGGTTTGAGAAATGAGATAATTAATACAAAATAATTAATAATTGGAAATAATTCTCACTCCTGTGGAGGATAGCGAGCAGAATGCTGTTATTAGCAAGCTACAGTGGTGGCCACATAATTAAGAACGGCATCAAATTATTAAGTACTGATTTAGTTTTAATGTGTACATTCAAGATACATGATTTTTATTCGCGAAACTTACAAGTCTATGAATTCTCTTTAAAACACATGTGCAGAGCAGGTGTTTGTCAATCCCCGATGTCTCGGAACGAAACAAACAGTTACAGTTCGCCGAGTCAACATGGGCGGATACTTAAGAACGATGTGGATATCAAATAATTGTCGCTTTGTCGTGTTACTGTGCATATCGAGAACTGATTATTTATATAATATATAAGTATATATATTTCCAATTATTTTAATTTGGAATAAACTTGGGAAAAAGCAAAAGTTGCGATCCTACCATGAGAAAATGTATTCTTAAGTTATACGAATGAAAATGGTCATATAAAAAATAGCAGAGCATGTTCAAAAAAATGGTATTTCATGCTGTCAACCACTATAAGTTATATAATACTACAGAAAATATAAAAAGAAAACAGAAATGCAGAAAAACCACTGCTAATGTCTTAGTGCATTGCTCTAACGCAATAAAGTAAGAGATATTTAGAAAAGCTAGTTCCGGGGTGTCAGCAAGAACTACTAGACTAGAGCGTTTATGTGAAGCGCAGTTGTTCGGAAGAGTGGCGGGCAAGAAATCGTTGGTTAACAAGTATAATCGAAAGGCACGAATACAATTTGCAACAATTCGTAGAGAATGGACGATTAACCAATGGAAAAGTGTACATACTCTGGTCCGACGAAACCAAAATTAATCGACTAAGATCAGATGGCAGGCAATACTGTACGTCGTCCACCAAAAAATTCGATCCGAGGTATACTGAAAATACCCTGAAGCATGGAGGTGGTTCCATAACGGTTTGAGGTTGCATGCCCTGGCATGGAGTTGGTCCAATCCCAGGCATTCTGGACCAGCATATGTACATGAACATTTTAGAAACCGTGATGCTGCCTTATGCGGAGAAGAATTTGCCGGTTGTTTGGAAATTCCAACACGACAATAATCCAAATCACACCGCGCGTACAATAAAAAAAATGGCTACATCAGAATGCAGTCACAGTTCTGACGTGAACCCCATCGAAAACTTATGGAACGATGTCAAAAGGACTGTGCGACAAAAAGCCATAACAATTTAGATAGTGTGTTTGAGCAAGTAGTGCTAGCATGGCAGAGTATTCCACAAGAACGTTAAACCCGTCTCGTTGAATCTATGGGTCGGAGATGTGCCAAAGTTTTGTAAAATAAAGGGTTTCCCACAAAATATTAACAACTAGCTGTAACAGTGAATGTTTTTAGGGTATATGCTATAGTGTTTAAATACACTATCCCTTGCTCTTAATTAAATGTCCAGCATGAATTGTTCTGTTTCTATATAAAGAGTTATCTATGAAAAATTCTATTTGTTTGTGAATGTATTTCTATGTCAACAAAATATTCGAACATATATACTGCTTAATTATTTAATGTATCATCAGTAAATATGAAAAATATCCCAAAAATCTAGCGTTCTTAATTATATGGCCACCAGTGTATATAAACTTTCAATATTCTAAAATTTATTAAGATTTTTTTCATTCAAAAGCAAACAATGGCGGTTGATAAATTTTGTAAAAGAATAGAGCTTAAAACTATAAAAACTATTAAAAAAACTTGTGCATGAGGATATTAAAAAAAAACATAAGTAGTGATGATGAATGATTTTTTAAGTATTGGTTATCTAACTGTTGATGGCTTTGCTATAATATTATTTCTTCATTCTAATTTGTCAAGTATCCAGAAAGCTATTTTTCTTAGTAGTTGTGTATTTCTTAAATTATCAGATTTTTAGAATTTGCTGATGTGATAACGTTATGAGCATTAGATTATCGAAAATAATGCATTTACAGTCTGTCATAATTGCATTGTTTAATTACAAACAGAATAATTTAATCCTACATACCTAGTTTTCAAGAGAAAAATTGGAACATTTATTTAATAAATAAATTTTGATTCCCGAACTGTGGTAATAATTTTTCAAAGTTAGTTAGTTTCAAACGATTTTAGAAGTTTTTCGATTGCAACGTTATATGTAGGTATATATAAATTGTTAGGGTAGTCATCGTACATTTTCGTGCCATTAAAAAAAAACGCGCTTTTGAGAGCTTTTAAAATTTATTTTAAAAATCGATTGCAATGAAAAACTATATTGTGAGCTGTGACTATTTCAACATCACTTTTAAACAAATAACTCACAACGATATTATATCATTAATAATCAATCACCACAAAATTTTACCTGTGTACTAACAAACATGGTGCAATATCCTTTTCAATCTTAGTTTGTGTACGTTCGATCTTTTTCATCTGTATATCATAAGCAAGTTCCTGTTCAGTTTTAAGAAACGGTGGTGGTGTGTAAGCTACTTTTATTGGTATCGTTTTTAATTCACAAAAATGTTCGTCCTCTGCAAAATCATTGGTTTCCCATTTCAAACAATTCTCGCACTGACATCCAAACTTGAATTTCTTTCTAAGGGTTTGAGATTTTATAGGCACTTCTGCATCGCTTTCCGAAGAACTGAGCACAGATAGAAGTTTTTCACCACCATCTGCAGATGGTAATCGTGAAGGCCCAGCGGCTATCAGCTTGTCTTCTCTATTACACGGTAACGACTCTGAAGAAGTAGGAATGTGAGAAAGGGGATCAGCGCTGGAATCTTCTGATGATGACTTATTTAGAGAGAAATCTATTAAAAAAAAAACTGACAGATATACACATTTACTAATATCGACTAAAGGTAACAGTTGGTAATCGGGACTCATCACTTAACTTCTACTCGAAATAACTATGTACGTATATTTCAAAGCTATAGATTTTAGAAATGTAGGTGCCAAATAAAATTGTTGAATGTTGAATGGGAACAAGATGTTATTACTACTTAACTTTGCCTCCGCCCCGAATCTTTTCAAGACTATAAAAAAGAAATTTAAGTATAATGAGCAATAAAAATCAAGTTGTTACTGTAAAAAAAATGTGGTTGTTGATAGAAACAAATAAATAAGTTATCCTTAATCAACGTCTTTCGTACTTTTTTGATACTTTATCACGTGTAAGCCTGCAAGATCTATGGATTTCTAACAGAAACTTTTATAAGGAGTAACTACAATTAAAATTATTGGTTTAACTGACAGTAATACTGCAAAATATAAAAGGAAATAAAGTTCTTTGAATCTAGCTTTTAACGTTATATGTACATACAGGATGTTACGAAATGTAGGCCAATCCGTTATTCATATATTTAGGTTAAAATAATGGGACTTTCCTTATGTCACTTTTTCTAAAATGTATTTTGTTCAATATACAAGGTGCCAATTTTAACTTTTTAAAAGGTATATTTATTAATATCTCGGATATGTTTTGAGATATCGTTTTCTAATTTGGTGCAGATTTTACTTGTAGAGAAAAAGAATTTATAGAAAAATAGAAGATGCGGTACCCCTTGAATCCCCACTTTTTTACGAACTTACGTGATTTTTTTCAATAAAACACTAATTATTGTTACTATAAAAAATTGTATTAAATGTTATCTGTCCACTGCCTTCACAAATAGTTTTTTTTGCTCTTTTTATAATTGAAAACCGAATATTTTGGAATATATTTGGTTTTAATCTAAACTCTTCTATACTTTCAAAACTGCCTTTTATTTAATGTTTGAATTTTCGGACGTTAGTTGTATTTTTATCCATTCAAACGAAAATTATAAAAGCTATAAGTTTGTGTTGTTTAATTCAATTAATATGATAATGTTATTAAACCATAGATAGTATGTAGGTAAACATAAAATAAATAAAATTCTTAAAACAAATCGTAACGTGAGGTAAATAAGTAAAAATATCTCGTAAAGAAAGCATCAAAGAAACGTTTTACAAGACCTCGTAGGTCTTCTATTGCTTAAGATTGGCTGTTTATCTCTTATATGCGGGTCTTATCTAGCCACGGAGTTTTCGGTCTTTTATTACAGAGATAGATTGAGGTGGGCCTTTCATGGCGGCAGGTCAATCCATCTGCTATAGGCTCCGCCTCGTCTCGACACGAGGTAGCGGCCTGTCCGGATCCAGCTCCCCGAGATGCTGGACCAACGGGTTCACCGACCGAGCAACCCTTTCCAGAGTTTTCCTGGCCAGTGCCAGCGCATGATCGTTTACAAGAAAAAGGTTACATAAATCATCAACTTACTACAAAAAAATAGGTGTCAAGTCCATGGGCTTTTGTCAGAAAAAAAAACTGGGGAGTCAACGGGCACCACGTCCGCTATTTTTCTATTATTTCTTTAAGTTTTTTTTTGAAGAAATCATACAGAAGGTATACTTAGATAAAAGAAACATCTGCACCAACAAAAGATATCTCAAAACATACCGGAAATATTAATAAATATAGTTTTTTCAAAACTTGACGCCTTGTATATCAGAAAAAAAGTATTGAAATAGAAAGTAACTTAAGCAAAGTCCCATTATTTTAGCCCAAATATATGACTAACGGATTGGCCTACTTTTTCGTAACACCCTGTATAATTTGTTAGGACAGAACAATGAGAGCGACTATTCTCTTGTCCGTAAAGACATGCGGCCATAAAACTATAAAAGATAAATAAAAATACGGTTCAATAATCCAGCTTTCCCAGATGCCATACAACTCATTGAAATTTAAGCAATGCTAAGAAAATTTTACGTAATATTTCATGCAAAGCGTGATACATTAAGCACATAATTCCGTAAGCGCAACGGTAATGTTAACACAAATTGATAGAACTATTAAATAGACAATATTGAATCAATTATATCGGCAACACGATGTAAATATTTATCTTTATGGGATTATTTTCCTTGGGAATATTTAAGTAATCTTGTCAATCCATGTAGGTATCTAAATACAGAAAAATTACAAAATAAAATTTAATAAATCTAGTGGACAAAGATATAGAAAACGCGCTAAGCAAAACAGAAACGTTTAACCTTTACTATAGCCAAAATGATAATAAAATGATTAGTATTTGAAAAACAAAATGGTCTGCAATCTACTGAATATGTGAAAAATCAATATGTCAATAAAACTACAAATTATTTAAGAATGAGAATTATGTAACAATAATAATAATAGATCTCATTGGTCGCAGTGAAGAGAGGTAGAAATGCCTCCATTAATTAATCTAACATCTTTTTACTCAATTTTAAAAATGCCTTGTGCTAAAACAGTATTTATGATAAATTGTTCCATATTCGTTATAACGTTTTTTATAAACTATAAGTCAAATCGTACTGCTGCAAATGTTGCAATAAACTAAATTGCTAAGCAGCTTCTTTTCACTTTTCCCTAATTATTACTTGCAGATTTATTTGGTATTATTATACAATGTGATTGGTAAGAATGGCATGTTAAAAGTATTATACAAACGGAAGGAATTTTTAAAACAAAATTTTGCAAGTTGGACATGATTGAATACGAATTATCACGTGAAAATATTTCTGAATAAATATCACTTCCGGTTAACCGGAATTTTTCTACTGTACCTTTTATATTATCTTTTTATTGTTTTCATTTTTCCCAATTTGTTATTACTAATTATTTATTATCTTAGACGTAAATTTACTTTATGTTGGGTACCGTTTGTTGGGAGTATATAGCAGAATTCTTAGATAATCTAAATTTTTTACTGATATTGTTCTTCGCCATATCGGTTGCTAAAACTTTTTATATCTTAAAAATTCTTAGAAATTTTTGCTGATTATTGGTTGTATATGTTAGTATCTTTCTCTAAACGTTCGATACGTTTATTTTACTATTTGAATACATTCACTTTGCATAATAAATAAATTCATGATTACTTGATTTGGTCTATTCTCCATTATAACACCATATACTGAGAAAAATGTATTGTACAGAAGCGAAAACAATGTTATTACAAAAACAAATTAAAATTGTAAAAAAATACTAAGATGACTATGTTTTGTAACAAATACAATAATTTGTTGTTGTTGTAAAGTAAATTCTCGCATTGTTCACCCTAATTATTGTACTGGTGCAGATCTATTTCTCTCAGTCTACGCAAGAACAACTAACTAAAATGACCGACGTCAAAATAAGTGACAAGTAACTATGTAAAACAAATAAGCTACGCACCCTTGCTTAAGTAAATTGACATATCTGAGCATTTTAGGTACGGAGGTTAATTAAATCGTTATAACTTACAGTAGACTCGCCATTATGTGAACTAATTAAAACCGACGCTGTTCACAAAATCGAATTATTCACATAATGAAGATCTAACAAGAAACCATTTATTACATAAAAAGTACATTGTGTGCGTTCATTACATCACTCTCTTAAAATAGTATCTATGTATATTAAGACACAAGTTTCATAAGACACGATTTTTGCGCAGGGGTTCAAGTACAAGTGCGCAAAAATGGCTTATGAAACGTGTATTTACACTATTTTTTCTATTTCGGTTATTAAAAGTTCAAAAAAGATTAAAATGAGAGACATGTTTTGTATGACATGTATTGTTTGACATGTAAAATTAGCGTGCGATAAAGTAATACATATTTTATGCAACCAAAACGAGTGTCGTAAAGTGAACTTTATAGCGCCGGAATAGAAAAAGAACTTTATTGAAACAATTTTAGTGCCATAATCAACAATAATAAATGTTAACTTTTCTTTGATGCATTAAAAGTGTGCCAATAAAATTCTATTTTATGGCATTTATAAGGTAAGTATAGGCCTAATAAGAAACACACGTTTCAGAATTTATAGCCACCTAAGATTTTTTTGAATTTATGTTAAGGAGTTGACTGCATGAAACATAAAATGTATAATAAAATAAAACTTTATTCTATTACTATGTTCATATGAGAGAGTACTATGTATGTATACTCATTAAGCCCTTTAAAATGCGGTATCACTCGACCCCACATTCCATTTAAAATTTTGATACTACATACATCGCGCCCTGTCGTCAATCTTTGAAACTAACTAGAAATTTTACTTCAAGAATGTAGTAGATGATATTTCATATTAATGACGCAAAACTGGAACCCCTGTATTAAACCGATCAAACGTTAGCAAGGGAGGGGGAGAGGGGAGGGGAAGAAGACACTTTAGAACCGTACTGTAATTACATACATATACTATACGTTACAAGTTACAATGGAAAAATAGTTGTACGTGGAATCGTTTTTCTTCATCATATTAAGCGCAACATCATCACATATAAACTTGCTTCGTCTGAAAGTTAGATTAGGACGCACGGACTGAGCAGTTCACATAATCGAATGCCGCGAGACCTGTGCTGTTCACATAACACGGAGGCCAATACAAAAATGTTGCTGTTCACATAACCCAGAGTTTCACAAAAAGCGGTGTTCTCATAATCGCGACTGTGTCGTACTGTATTCACCTTCCATTTTAGGTACATATATGAACAATACAGATTAAAAGGGAATCTTTTGTAGAATCAGAATATCTAATAAAATATATACCCTTCCATTTAAAAAAATCTACTTTGCGCAGGTTGAATTTATTTATAAGCAACTAAGTTTTTAAACCCCCTGTATAATGTTACAGAGAAGAACTTGGTAACTACAGAATATCAGCTGTGCGTATGCAAAATTTCATTCGTCTCTTTTACTCCTACGTGACGTAATATTACTATAAAGTAAGATTGGTATCTGTCACTTTTTTTCTTTGATTGCGAATAACTCAGAAGGAATAGTATTT
This sequence comes from Holotrichia oblita, assembly GCA_023690525.1. Lineage (NCBI taxonomy): Eukaryota > Metazoa > Arthropoda > Insecta > Coleoptera > Scarabaeidae > Holotrichia > Holotrichia oblita. Next base: position 127,993,797 of record CM043015.1, on the reverse strand, counting down.
AGGTATAAGTGATACATGAAATACGTGTAAAATTTATCATAGAAGCTGAATTTGTAATTTATTTTATAGCATGCTATTTAAAAAATTGAAGTTGATGCCCACTTCCGGTTAACCGGAAGTTATATTTATTCAAAAATATTTTCAGATGATAATTCATATTCAACCATGTCCAACTAAGAAATTTTGTTTTAAAATTCCATTTCGTTTGTTTAATAGGCCATTCTCACCAATCAACCTGTATTTATTCTATCAATTTTGATTGATATTGTTCTTATATGCAGTAATTGTATCTCTGTTATTACTGTTATAATATGTACTCCTGCAAATTCTCTATCAGCGTTAGTACACCTTGCATTGCTCTAGAGACGATGCGCGAATTTATCGGTTGTTATAGTTATTACAGTATCATCATAGCCAACTATTGTATATCTTGCTTCATGAAGATACCGCAATAAGTAGCATAACAGAGGAGAGTTTCCTGATTCAGTGAAGCGTAATTTTTCCTGCTCTTGAGTATGTTGGATATTCGCCCACATAAAACATGGAAGATGTTTCCTCTCGAATACACATCTAATCAGCCCCAGGGACGTATTATCAAACAACTCTTCGATGACATATATTCAAAAAACACGTCAAATTTAAAAATGAAATAAGAAATATACATTCCTATTTAAGGCGGTAATTAACAATTAGCTGTCATTGCCAGTGACATAAAACTACACTACAATATTACATTGAAGGAAACAAAGGGTAATCGAATAATTTTTATTTCGCATCATTTTTTTTAAATGCATCATTTTTTCATACGTCTGAAGGTAACTGGAACACCTGCATATAAAATGCGAAGAACAGATCTAATTTTTTGGAGATATTTATTATATATTATTTCCTATCATTTTTTAACGTATATTACTAAAATCATTCCACGAAGCGCTTTCTAAGGTACATAGTGGGACTTTTTGAATCAGACATTCATAATAATATTTTGATTAGTTACATTATTTCGATAAACTATATTTTTATATAGTTTTTTTTTTAATTTTTCAAATATCTTCGCTGTTTTCCCTACAGCCTTATTTCAACTTATTCGACAAGCATAAACAAGTCACTGCATAAGTCCCATCATAGCACAGTACTAGTTGTTAGTTAAGATATAACTGCTAGGAATAGTAACATGTGTAGTTTTGGCAAAATAGTAGCAATACGAAATTAAAAACTCCTTATAAATAATTTTTACCTCATTTAATTCAATTAGTAAAACTACCATCTCTCCATGAAATGCTGAAATTGTGGTAGTATTTACCTAGTTACCCCTCTAACAATGTTCACGGCACATGTAAGATCCTTTCAAGAAACACATAATGCGCCAATATCAAGAGCGAAGATTTATATCTCGTCATAGACCTTTACACATTATGCAATGTCTATATTATCTGTGTTCACACGATATAAGATGACCTTGAGCCTTGTTTGTTCAATTAACGCCACCTGGCTTGTTATACAGCTCTACTTGACCATACTTTGCTGAATTATTAACACTCAAAACTGCTTTCATATAAGGTTTCCGATTATATAACATCTATCTAATGTAGAACATATACAGGATGTTCTAAAAATACACCGACAAACTTTAAGGGGTGATAGGGGACATCAAAGCAAACATTTTTGTTTAATAAATATATATCCGCCAATGAGTCGTATTAGTAGAAAAAAGGACAAAATGTTTAAAAATTTAGACAGGTAGTATTTTTGAACAACGAATTGTTTCTTGGTGTAAACATAATACGGACATCGAACTATGTATATTTAGGACAGTGGTACTGTTACTTCGTCGGGTAAACGAAGATTCACGGTTCGATTTCTGACATAGACGCATATTTTAAAAAATAAATAAAATATACAGTGTGTACGCTTAAATAAAACACAATTTTGGTTAGCTACTTACTTACAGAACATCTTATACAGTGTGTCCAAAACCGGAACGACAAACTTGGAAGGATAGAGTAGGGGTCATCAAAATAAATGTTTTTGTTTAATAGAGAACAATATGTCTTCTAACGAGCCGTTTGGGTTGTGCATTAGTAGAGCAATAACTAAAGTAATTCTTAATTTAGTTGTACGTCGCTGACTTTCGTTCGGCATCAGAAATATTTCTTTATCACAATAAATATTTTTCTCTTTTTAATACCAAAATGTTTGTTTCGATGTCCCCTACCACCGCACAAAAGTTATCGGTATATAATATTAGTGATTTACATCTCACTATTTCTGAAACAAATAACAAGCATTGTGTGATACTCAGCAGCGTGTTCTATAATAACGTGCCATCGAAAAAAAACATAATTAGGGTAGGCTATGTAAATGTTTTTGATCGTTACTTTAGCCACTATTACATAATGACATTTATTACTTGACATTTTATTGTAACTTTAGTTTATGACCTTTATAACCTAAAATTAAATGTCAAGGAATAAGTGTCATTATGTGAAAGTGGCTAAAGTAACTATCCATTCACATAGCCTACTCTAATTATGATTTTTTTCGATGTGTCTATACAAACTTACATAATAAGTAGATAATTACTATTCTACTTATATACATGTTAAAAACTTGTACTACGAAAGCTTATTGATAGGAGAGGGTGGTGGGAGTTAAAATTACATGTCTCCATTTTACTATTGTCAACTTTTTATATGACAGGAATGTCAGTGGTTATGTCAAATATTTTACTGAATCATCAAACTTTATCTAAACCCATTAGTGCATAATGTATCTTATAATGGAAGTTAACTTTTTTTTGTATTGTAAAGTCACTAAGGCATTCGCGCACTTGCTTAATGGTTATATGGTTCTTATTGACCTAATGAACGAAGCGTTTATCAAAACAATGGAATATATAGTCTGGTTATTTATATAAATATAGTAAAAAAATTCGAACTTATACAGTACACGAGACGGAGGGTAAATATTTTTTCTCTTTATAACAAATTATGCTTTTGTATTTCTAACCAAGGAACATGTACTTTTGGATTATGAACAAAATATTTACGAGTTATATGTGAACATGTGAATGTCACTTTATAACTATAAAATGACTTTTTACTTCAAGTCCATTATAATGACACTATGCATATTGGCCACACTTTTTATATTGTACACTGTCGCTTCTCCAATTATTGGACATAATAGAAGAAGATGACGAGAATATTAATTTACCCATACTTCAAAGTTTATCATTCAAAATAATATACAACGATTTATACTATAAGGCATCAATAAAAAAGACATTTGATCCAATATTGCATTTGCAATACTTATTATACCGCTATGCATAGAGTCCATTTAAATGGACTTATCATATCAACAATATACGGGCAATCATCTTTTTATTTTATAGTAAGTGCTGTCTTTGAGTTTGCAAAGCATGGGTTTCTAGACCTAAATTGCCAAATACAAAATTATTCACTTCATGCACTAATGGGTTAATCCAATACACAATTAATGAAAAAGTGCAAATTATAAAGTGGTTTTATAATTTATCATAGTATTTGACATAACCACTGACATTCATGTCATACAAACAGTTGACAATACTAAAATGGATACATTTAATTTTACCCCCCACTACCTTCTCCTATCAATAGGCTTTCGTAGTTCAAGTTGTTATCCTGTATACATACTGTATACATATATGCATGTTTCAAATAATTAACAAATAATATGGAACCTGAAAATGATTTGTTAACATAGCGATATAATAATATTTGTTAACGTAGCGATAATATAACGGTTGTTAATATACAGACTGCATGGCAATAATATGCATGCATATAATGGCAATATACGGCGAGGTGTTGAACTGGATTCAATCACGCCTGGCTGTTAACACACAGGTTAAATTTAAATAAACATCCGCCTCTTTTAATGGCTTTGACGGTGTATTATACTTGCTAGCTTCAGACATACAACTAGATGCACCGTAGAATAATAACTTCTACATAGAAATGAGGCACATATATGTTCCCCGTCAGCTAATCGGTATATACCTATCTCACTTCTATACACAGGTAATGTATTAAAATTATACGATGTGTTATAAACGCATTGTTTTCGATAATCTACTATCCTTATTACAACAAAATGCACATATTTTCCTACAAACGTCGTCTTTTTTGCATCATTCTTCTGTGTGTTCAACGTCCGTACATTTTCGTCTTTCTCTTATACTCACAACCAATTATCATTAAGCAACGTATACTACATTATAGGTATAGCATATGGTGGATTTGGAGGAGACAAGTCACTGATATATTATACTATAGTCTCCTAGACGCACCATGTACCATATATACGTTAATGAGAAGTGACTTTGACCATAAGAGCCAAGAAAAGAATCATACAGGGATTGTATACTTGATAAGGATGAAACAAAAAAATTGCATTTATGGGGACAGTATATGTATTTTGCTATAACAATGTAATTAAAGCATCATGTATATATCCATACATGTACTACGGTGCATCGACTAGCAAGTATATACATACATATAGCATTATGTCAATGTAGAGTACGCGCATAATGCAAAAGCTGAAATTCGCCACTCTCTGTTTATAACCTACTAGACGGAATACATACAGGGTCGCTGATATGTATGGAAACGGTCGATTATTAGGTAAAATATACGAGGTACCAGAAAAAGTTAAATACAAAAGTTTTAGGGTTTTTAAATGCTTAGTTAATAATTATTTTAAGTATACAGGGTCGGTGGTAGAGTCGTGGCACGTCAAAGCTATTTTTTTTAAGGAGCCACCGGTATATTATTAGATAATTCAGTTCTTTCTCCAATTTTAAGTAAAAATTGTAATACAAATAATGTACCTAAATCCAACCGTTTCCGAGTTATCAATTTTTTAAAATAAATTTGATAAATAAATTTTGATAACTCGGAAACGGTTGAATATAGGTACATGATGTGTATTACAATTTTTACTCAGAATTGAAGAAAGAATTGAATTATCCAATAATATACAGGTGGTTCCGTTTAAAAAATTTAACTTTGACGTGCCACGACTCTACCACCGACCCTGTATACTTAAAATTATTATTAATTAATAAGCATTTAAAAACTTTTGTATTTAACTTTTTCCGGTACCTCGTATATTTTACCTAATAATCGACCGTTTCCATACATATCAGCGACCCTGTATATCATACATCGTGAAATTGTTGTAAACGTCGCCCAAATTAATACTTTTTACGAGATTGCTTATTAATCGCACTGAAATTTGCAGCAACCTTCACATAATGTATAAAATGGCACTTAATTGTACAGCGATCATCGAGATGTATCTCGCCTATAACAATTATAGATTTCACGTCCCCTAATATATACCGTTACCGGCTGTATAATTAGGCGATTTCAACGAAGATACTTATGTCATTACGGGACCTATATTTAATACTCTATTGGACATGCCCTGTACACAAGTTCGTTCTAATTGTTTGGTGGTTTTTTACTGGAACCTTTTTTATAAGTTACATGGAAAGAAAAACTTTGAATTCAATCACCAAAGCAATAAGCTTTTTGTCTTGTGAACTAGAGAGCCTCATGTTTTTAAGAATAATCAAGGAAGTAAAAGACAGTAATTATCCATTTTTTTAATCACAATTCCTGCTTTGACAACTAACGTAAAACGTTTAGAGGGTGGTATAGTTATCACCACAAAATGTTGATCGAGAATTACGTTTACAACTGGAAACTAGTGACGTTTAAGTGCAAGAAAGTAAACTTGATTCATTCATGCCAGCAGTGACTATAGTATCATATGATTCGCTCCGATTTATGAATTTTCTTTATAGAGACTGACTTACTGAAGGTTACAGTACTAATACGACAAATTGAAATTCTCCCATACATCTTAATTGGTAACGGCAGTCTGCACGTTGGTCATTTTTTTAAATAGATTTGTCTGTATTTGAAAGGATTTCCAAGGTTGTATCCAAATAACGGAATACTATAAATAAACTCTCAACTCAAAATTTATTCCTCACTTTTACAGGAATATTTATAAACAATGCGGAGATTGTGGATACGACAAAACTAAACTGAAACTGAACTTCTTAAGATATAATTTCGAAAACAAGTAATATGTGTTAATATTAGTAATTATATAAAAGTAAAATGCATCCCATGCAACATAATCGATTGTAAGGTATGTATATAATTATTAGTAAATTTAACAATACTATAATTATCTTAAAGTATAAGTTTGACAACTGTACCTGTAGTATCTTGACTGTAGGAATCACTTTCGTTAATATCATCCCAACTATCATAATCGTCCTTGCTAATTTCGTTTGATTCCACTTTAGAAATTATAGCTTTGGATGCTCCCCGACCTTTAATAATCCTTTTAATTTCAAGCAGCCCATCAACAGATCTTACACCGTCGCTGCCCGGAACAATACATTTTCTGACATTAATTTGCTTCAGACTTTCTGGCGTCGATTTTCCACGGCCTTTTACGAATGTTTTAAAATCCACAACTTTCGGAAAAGTAATATTACTATCAACATTAGTGTCTTTTGAATTAGCTAACGGTACATTTATTTCTTGTATTTTTTCTTCACTTTCGTGCTTAATCATATTAGGAGGTAGACGCGACTTATTTTCCACACATATATCTTTTGCCGTATGCTTTCCCGTTTCTATAAAATCAGTCGATTGATGAGATGATATATCAGGAGTATTTATGTTTTCTTCATTTTCTTTTACAGCATTCGTCGAAGAATTATTTGCGTCACAAATTCTAGATTCAATTTCTTGCGTTATTGGCGACTTTGAATCTCGTTTGCTGTTACTATCATTTGAAATGGAACTAATGCGCGATGTTGGCAAGTCCTCGGAACTACTTGCTATACATAATGTTGTTGGACGTCTACTACAGGAAACTTGTGTTTTTGTTCTATTTTGCAACAACCATTTCGATACATAAGGATTATTTGATCCTGGTGATGAGATATCTCTCTAAAATAAATAAAATTACTTACCAGCCGCAAGATAAACGAATACAATTAAATTGTACAAGTGATAAACAAAGTAACTAACAATTTATTACAACGTTATCAAAAGATTTAGCCTTGTGAAAATTCGATGAAGTTTACTATGTGGAAATTATTTATGTGATATAATTTTCGTCTCGTATATTTTTTGCTGACAGGGTACTATTGTAACAGTTAACTATCGGTAATAGTTTGTACCAATACAATACATTTAGTATAAGTAACATCCAAACATGTATTTATACTCCATACCTACATATGCTCCATCATAACTGAACTTATGTTTTTTTTTGTATCTTATGAACAACATAAACATAATACTAAATTATTTACCTCCAGTAATGCAATGTAGTAAACACAAAAAATATAGTTTGTGTATCAGAGGTAAAGAGAAAGTACTTTACCCCATATTTTCTGCCATAGTTTGAAACGTTCACCTAAGTGCGCGAAACTGCAATGAGATATTACACATAAGTAATGTTGACATATTTGTACCACATACATGGCGGGAGATATTTCGAGCGTTATCAGGCTTGCAATCGGTAACTCGCGGTACCTATGAAAAGACTCTTTAATTGCAAAGTGTGTGTACTTATTTCCATTTATGCGTCTAAACTTAGCAGTATATAAAAATTAGTGAACATATGTAATTTTTCATGTGTATTTATTAATTGGCGTCCGCTTATTTTTTTGCGTTTTCATTGTGTATTTTTTACCTATTATCGTAATTTATTTTCATCAAAAAGTCATTTGAAAAGTTATTTAAGATCATATTTAGCGACTGCGGTACGGTACCATTACTCCTATTTTATAAAACATGTTACAAATAAAACTTAGTTTTTAAGTTATAATGCCTCTTAGTGTGAACCAAGAGAAGTTTTTTTTGGAAGCATATTTCCGAAGTGGAGAACGTAGTCCAAGTGGTCAATGGAAATACGTATTTAACATAGTCATGTATTGACGATTTAAGCACCGAATTTCCCGATATCGACCTGCATTATGAACCGCTATCACGACACGTTTTAAGAACGCAGTAGAGCGTTTTAGAAATACGGGCAGTGTTTCCGAAGGGAAAAGCTCTAACCGTAGGACGGTTCTTAATGAGGGAGTAGTGGAAGGTATTCGAGTTCGTCTTGATCAGAGTCCACGAAAGCCATTACGACAATTGGCTCAATAAACAGGTATGCATGATTATTTTGTCTATTTGTTTCACATAAGATATGTTGAAACTAATTAAAAACATTTATTTTTAGCCTTATCTTATGGTTTGCGTCACAAAGTGGTGAAAACTAAAGTACATTACCCATACGAAATATCGGTTGTGCCAGAACTATATGCGTTAGATTATAATAAACGTATAGATTATTGTTAATGGTTGAATACAAATGTAAGGGACGATGAGCTGCTGAATTTATCCTTTTTTGTCAATAAAGCATGGTTTAATTTATCGGGATATGTAAACTCACAAAATTATAGAATAGAATATGGTCAGCTGAAAATCCTCATGTCTACCACGAGACACAGTTACACACTCTGAAAATTGGTGCTTGGGTTGGTATGTCACGAAGGAGAATTATCAGACCAATATTTTTTTAAGAAACAATTACAGCTGCACATTATCGTGACATTCTAAATACGTTTATAGAACAATTGCACGATTATGAGATAACGACAGGTTTCTTTCAACAGGATAATGCTACTGCCAACACTGCAAGACATACTATTGATTATCTAGAACAATTTTATGACAATCGGCTTATTAGCACTAACAGATGACCCCCAAGATCTCAAAATATAAATTTACTCCACTGGTATTATTTACAAGATGAGCGATGTGCAGTAATTTATATGAGACCGTTCGTTACCATTCATTGAGCTCAATATGTGAGATTCTAATATACAAATTGATGTTTTTCAAATTTCTTCTGCGTAATCTTTCTGCTTTGTATGAGATTTAAAAGAAGATACTAATTTACTCTGCACGCTTTTACTACCCCTTATTGTACGAATCCGAATAAATGCAAACTATGTCCATGATTGGCGAAAAGTCAACGCATAAACAGCAAGTAGTTGAGTACTGTGAGTAGAGGTAAGATATATCAGTTACTCAGAAACCTACTTCATTATATGTTTAAGGAGGGGTTCGTATAAGATATACTAGCAAATGCATAATTCGAATGCAGATGATATTTCGAGATTATTGTATTCAGCTTACTGCAGCCGCGGAATTCAAGCTATTCTTTTATTTGGATTATCATGATATCGAACTCGATAACAAAATCGAGGTGCGGTACCGTTTATTCGACATAATTCTGATTCATCGACAACTCTTACATTTTGTCCTGAACGTTTTGTTCGCATATTGATACAATTGCGGTTAATTTACACCTTTGATAATTCAAGTACAGTTTAAACATTACAAACAGAAGACTTGGCAGATATATATACATGCAGTGTGTCCCCGGAATTTTTTAGTTGAAATTTCATCTTCTGGGGTTCAGCCCTGCTTGTGTAGAACGGAATTTGTGCCATACTTTTAATTTTCAAAAATCACGCATGCCTTGGAAATTTACAAAAAGGTAGTTATCACTAATAAACTACCTTTTTTGTAGGAAATACGACAAAATGTTATTAAGAAAAGTTATTCAGAATAATAAACTATGCAAGTATGCAAAATTTGAAAAAGATCGAACATACTTTGAAATTCACAAAAAAGTTATTCTTTCCACTAATAAAGTGCTTTTTCTGCAAAAATTTTATATAAACACTTATATAAATTATTATAAATTTATATTTATATTAAATTATTATATTATCTGAATAACTTTCTTAACATTTTATCGTATCTCCTGCAGAAAAAGCACTTTATTAGTGGAAAGAATAACTTTCTTGTGAATTTCAGAGTATGTTCGATCATTTTCATATTTTACTTGCATAGTTTATTATTCTGAATAACTTGTCTTAATAACATTTTGTCGTATCTCCTACAAAACAGGTACTTTATTAGTGATAAGAACTACCTTTTTGTAAATTTCCAAGGCATGCTTGATTTTTGAAAATTAAAAGAATGGCACAAATTACTTTCTACCCAAGCAGGGTTGAACCCCAGAAGATGAAATTTCAACTAAAACATTTACAGACTCTTATACCTAGACTAGAACGCGTAATAGCGAGTATGTCTCCCCTCTCTGGTTACCTACTGAAATAGTTTTAAATTGTGATTTTAAAACCAACAAGACCTATGTTTTCAATGACATAATAGGTTACTTGACCTCAGCATTATACCAAATGTTTAGAACAACAAAAAATTATATAATTATACACAAAATACTAATAATAATTATATATATATATATACAAAAATTTATATAATACACTACCAAATCGAATCTTTGAACTATGAAACAAGCAAGAAAAATATTTTTTGTACAAAACAAAGTGCGATTCCTTTGTTTCGTATTCATGAATATGCTTTTTTTCTTTATTCATACCTAATAAATAGTTGTTTCTTTCGTGTGCAGTATATTTTTAAGCAAATAGTATTATTTTTCAAATATTCCGTAAATCCTGCGCAACTGCACATAAGTTTGTATATATTGGTTACCCTTTTGCAGTTAAATAATACGATTTTACAGATAAAACATCGGTATCGGGTCGATGGCCGCAGTGGTTAGGCGGCTGACTTTTTTCAGGGAGTCTAATCCCGGATGGACTTGCCATTCGCTGTTAGAAGCAAAGTGATTAACAGCGCGGCATCATAAAAGGCGATATGATGCTGTCACAAAGCCATTTAAAACACAGCTTACACATACCAAACTACACCGTAAGAGTTGCAGTGATAGCCAGACAAGTAATACAGCTTACGGAGTCACTGCAACTAAGCACCCACCACACATTAAAAAAAAACAAAAAAAATCACCGCCACCACAACTTTTGATTAATTACTCGGCACAAAAGCCGTTGATAAGCTACGAGAACTAGACGCATACGAAAGTATTTACATTTACAAATACGAAAATGTCATGGATAGAGAAGCATCGATTCTTGGAAAATCGGCCTTGTTCGATAATTTAAAAAAGGACGGTCCCTTTTTAACATCTGTTAGCATTTAGTTCGGTTTAGGTAGAGTCCCATGCAATGATTGTTTATACTAGAAGAGAGAGATGTTTATAGTGATAGTTATAATTTTATTTCTTCAATCGATACGTGCTTGATGATGACCCATGCGTTCGCGAAACACGTGTCCCGAGTAATTAATCAAACGTTGTGGTGGTGGTTATACCAATGTTTTATCTATATATTACGAGCCCGCAGTCCTTGAAATCACTCTAATACGATTTTATAAACAATTAATTTACAAGTTATCAAAAAGTATTTTCATTGTTGTCATCTATTGTTTCAATAAGTAATAAAAAAATCTTCTTTATTAGCATTAGTAAGCCCATCAATATTTTAAAAACATTATATTATTTTTGAAATCTTATACAAAGCTCTTCACAAAATTATCAATAACACAAATCTTACCTTTATGGTACGTAAACAACTTCTACCTACTCCTTCACTTATAGAATGTGAGAGAATTTCTTCAGATAATCCACTATTGTCTATATTATTCTGGGATATTATGTTAAAATTTAATTTCATTGCTAAAAATAAATTAAACATTTAGAATCTACATACATATGTATATAGGGTATGTAGAAATTGGCAGACACTTGCAAAATCGCTCTTTTTGTCAGAATGCGTCCTTGATACAAAGTAACTAATAATACATCTTTGAAAAAAATTAAGCATGCTTTCCTAGTAAAGGTAAACAAATCCTACAACTCTGAAAAATACCATGTTTACCATATCATAGAATATACTATTTATAAATGTAATGAAATGGTTATACCGAATTCAGTGAATGCACGTCACAGTATAAGTATTTCCATTCCTGTTTGCCTAATAGTTTAAATTACGCGCCATAAATAGAGCCACCAACATGGCGCTACGTCGTTCGATGGGTTACCATTGCTCTTATGAGAAGTGTCGCTACTGCTTATACTTATACTGTGTCCACATTGTGAATTGATTAAAAATGACCAATTCACCAGTTTTATGTTCTTTTTTACGTGCGCTGTATGAGAATTTATAATTACTCTTAAGTGCTCTAAATGAAAATAATTTTTTAAACGTATATTTATTGTTAGATGGTGTTCTTTGGTTTTTACACGATTTTAAAGCTTAAAGAATGCGGAATTAAAATTCGTGATATAATAATAATAATAATAATAATAATAATAATTCATGCCTTAGCATCCCCCAACAGCTTGCGCCAATTACAGGAGGCATCGGCTGGCCATGAGTTATTATTACGCCTGCGGCTGTAGACCGACTTAAGATGTAACCTTTCCGCATTTGCCGTGGAATTTGGATAACTACAGAAAACCAAACTCAGAAAGGAAGCACTGGGGTTCTAACCCGGTACTGCCGGACTACGAGGCAAGTGTGTAAGCCACTAGGCCACGAGCCCGGCATAGTTAAATAAATGTAGGTATTAATTGTGTGAAAATCAATGCAATTATTGTAGTTTATTGATTAGTCTAGTTTGTTTTTTTTTTCTAAAAAATAAGAAAATGGCATAAAAAAATTGGAAATTACTTATTGAAAAAATTAAGAAAACTATTTATACAATGCGGTCCGCCAGAAACTGAACACGGCTAGGTTTTCGACAATCGATTGATTCAGTTCGCAGTGGACCAGTATATAATAGTTATTATTCTGTTTCTGCTACAGTTCTTACAATTAATGCATTATGTATAAGTTTGCCAAAATTTAATTGTCATCACTTTAGACCATTAAAAGTAGATTTAGATGTAAAATTGGACGCCTAAGATGATTATGGGCAAAATGAAAATTATAATATTTTTAACATTATTGCAATTGATGAGGAAGATATTGAGCAATCAATAAAAAATTTAAAATCAAAAAATCAGCGGGTACAGACGGTATACCACCTTATATATTTAAAGCATGCAGTGACTTTTTCATAAAACCATTGTATCACATGTATAACCTTTCTTTAAGGCAAGCAGTGTTTTCCGACCAATGGAAAATGGCAAAAATAACGCCTATACAAAAATCGGGAGGTAGTAAATATTTTTACAACTACTGCCCAGTGCCAATCCTTACCGCTGTGGCAAAAATTTTCGAACATACATATCTTGTATACAAAAATTTATAATTATGTAAAAGTGTTTGTGTCAGATGACCAACATGGATTTTTGCGGGGCATTTACTAATGATGTGAGTAATGCTCTTCAATCAAGAACTCAGATGGATGTGGTGTACACAGATTTTCAAAAGGCATTTGATAAAATTGATCATAATTTGTTGTTGCGAAAATTAGATATGTTTGGTTTATAGAAAAATTAATTGCTTTATTGAAATCATATTTAACAAATAGAAAACAATATGTAACCTACGAGGGAGTAGATTCAAGTGTTTACGGTATGACTTCAGGAATTCCTCAAGGGAGTAATTTAGGGCCCCTCTTATTCCTTTTATTTATTAATGATTTACCTCACAGTGTTAAATATTCACATATATATGCTGATGATTTTAAGTTATATCGGGAGATTGAAAATGTGCGTGATGCTAATTTGTTGCAGATTGACTTGGATTCAGTTGTTGCTTGGAGTAGAGAGAACTGTTTGCCCTTTAATATAGCCAAGTGCTCTGTGATAACCTACTCGAGACGAAAGCAACCAATCTTGTATCGATACATGATGCAGGACGTGCCACTGGAGCGTAAATCGGAAATAAATGATCTTGGTATTACCTTTAGTAATACTCTCAATTTTTCTGCACATATTCATAATATCACTAATGCTGCTTTTAGGAATTTGGGTTTTATTAAGAGAAATACAGCCATGCTATATAATGCATTTGTACGGTCAAAGCTAGAATATGGGACTTCAATTTGGTATCCACGCAGTAAAAAGTTAAGTAGGCATATAGAAAAAGTGCAAAATTGTTTTCTTAAATATTTATACTTTAAAAGGTACGGGGAAAATCCACCCTTTTGTTCCTATGAACATATTAGACGTGAATTTTCTTTGAAATCCTTAAAGGATAGAAGGGTTGCAGCTATGCTTACAATTGTATTTAAGGTATTTAATAATTACATCGATAATCCTAGACTGTAGGCTTTATTTCGTTTGTATATGCCTTATTATAGCACTAGACCTGTGCCTCTGCTTGATGTTTCTAGAAACACATTGTCACCTATTAATGAGTTATGTAAACTTTACAATGATAATCATGCACACATTGAACTTTTTGGATTATCCTTATCGAGCTTCAAAATCTTATTAAAATCATTATCAGTTTAGGGTTGGCCTTGGTTGGATCTTGCCATGAATGTTTATATTTAAATATAATTAAAGTTTGTAACTACGTCTATATGAGACATGTATTATATATGGTTGTGTTGGAGTAGAAACATTTAATTAGGTTCGCCTGCTTGTTTCTTAATAAATAAATAAATAAATGATTAAGTAATGAAATATGGGGAGTGCCATTTGACAAAATTGAGTTATGGTTCTTCAAAATTTCGAACAGTTAACGTCCCATAGTAAAATAACCACGCAATGTAGATAGCCATTCTGGATGCTAAAATATACTCCAGTATGTTGTTTAAGCATGTTATGAGTTCTAAATTGATATCCGAAGAATCGAGTGTTCTCTGATTTTTTGAATAAATGTCAGCTACAGAAAAATTTTTTAGAAAAAATCAAATAACTACAAAACGCCCAAATCAAGTTAAAAAAACTAAAGGTATTTATAAAGCTTAAAGATAGGTAAATCCAAATATGTAAAAATATACAGTGTGTTCCATTAAAAATAACAAAGTAGATAGCGACTTCCGGTACAACCGGAAGCGCTACAAATCTAATAATATTTTCATTGAAGAGAACATAATCGACTATACAGGCTGTTACAAATTCGAGGGTCACCATTGCAATCTCGAAAACGGTAAGAGATACAAAGTCGATTAAATTGGGGCAAAGTTGCGTTTTTTGCTGCTAAACAATAATCCGTTTTAAAAAATTTTCTATGATTTGTAGTTTTTGAAATATTTGCGAAAAACCAAAAAACACACTTTTCTTTTTTCTTCTGTTCTCTTCTGTTATAATTGCACGGATCAAAACAAGATCAATACATTCTACAGGCACTTTTTTTAGCTCTTTACGAAGGTGTTATTAGATTTTGCTTAAAGCGTTTCGTCTCGCTTTGACCACCGTCAACTTAATATTTTCTTATGCCCGCCATGCTAGATTTTGGCATCATTAAATAGATCATTTTTTTCTGATATTTTTTCATGTATCACGCATCCTCATTAAATAAAGTTAAATGGCTATAAATGCAGAAAATGTTAAAAATAACAGTGCTAAGAAAAATATGGTGTGCTGTGACGACAAAAATTAAACGTTTTGACATATCTCCGCATAGTTTAGTTTGTTTGCTGTTTAATCCTACTGAAAATCGTTTTACTTATTACAATGGATTTTTTCCGATGATAAAAGAACGCGACATGTTAAAGTGTTATTATGCTAATTACAACAATTCAGTAATAGCGAGCGCAATTTACTTTCAACAGTATCCAGAAAGACAACAACCACATAGAACATTCTTTAGTAAATTATAATATAGATAGAATCATTTCTCTTTATGGATCTTTTCGTAAAACTCGAAGGAAGTATGGAGATCGCTCTAATAATGATGAAAATGAACAAATTTTAGAAGAGGTAATTAATAGTTTTAATTTATAAATACATAATATTCTCTTAATTGTTACTTTATTAATAAAAACGTATAGTTTAAATAAAAGTCCAGTCAAGAGTTGTTTTATCAGTTAGAGGTTTTTTTTATAATATCTTCTTTTAGATTAACAATACCCATTCCAATTCAATTTGTATTAAAATTTTACTTCCTTCGAGTTTTACTAAAAGATCCATAAACAACAATGTTTTTACCTAATTTACCAAACAATGTTCTATTTGGATGACGTCTTTATGGATACTGTTGGAAGTAAATTTCGATCGCTGTTACTGTGTTCTTATTATTATAATAAAGTTGTAACATGTCACGTTGTTATGCGTTGTTTTCTTCATGTGAATAAATTTAAAACGAATTGCATTTGAGTTAAACAGTAAAGGAGCTCGCACACTAAGGGGCGGCGAAGAGAAGAGAAGCGAATTTATTACGCCAGAGAAAAACGCACGTTGTCAAATCGGTGCCAGCACACTGATGCGCCACGCGGTGAAGCGAAGCGAAGAGCCAGTCGCGAGGAAAATTTTCAGAGCAACCAGTCGAAGTATCTCGCGCCGCATCTCTTCGCCTCGCCTCAGTGTGCAGTACATAGGGATGTCAGATGAGGAACTGCTCATGTTGATGAAGTCACTATCACACACACACACACAATGATAACTAACTGTTGTAGGTAATTAAATATTGTATCATGCACATGTGCATCAGGTCTCGCGTCTATTTCGCTTCGCTTTGCTTCACCTTAATGTGCGGACTTCGCTCGCGCGACGCTGCGGTTCGCCGCGCTTCCCTTCGCTTCGCCGCGCCTCAGTGTGCGAGCTCCTTAAACAAACTAAACTATGCGGAGATATGTCAAAACGTTTAATTTTTGACGTCACAGCACACCATGTTTTTCTTAGCACTGTTATTTTTAACATTTTCTGCATTTATAGCCATTTAACTTTATTTAATGAGGATGCGTGATACATGAAAAAATATCAGAAAAAATTGATCTATTTAATGATGCCAAGATCTAACATGGCAGGCATAAGAAAATATGAAGTTGACGGTGGTCAAAGCGAGACGAAACGCTTTAAGCAAAATCTAATAACACCTTCGTAAAGAGCTAAAAAAAGTGCCTGTAGAATGTATTGATCTTGTTTTGATCCGTGCAATTATAACAGAAGAGAACAGAAGAAAAAAGAAAAGTGTTTTTTGGTTTTTCGCAAATATTTCAAAAACTACAAATCATAGAAAATTTTTTAAAACGGATTATTGTTTAGCAGCAAAAACCGCAACTTTGCCCCAATTTAACCGACTTTGTATCTCTTACCGTTTTCGAGATTGCAATGGTGACCCTCGAATTTGTAACAACCTGTATATAATTCTGAATTTTCAAATTTATATTTTGGCCAGAACCCTATAAACTTCTAATGAACGCTCTCGCAGAGACATCCTGTATACTTGAAGAAAAAAAAAAGTAAATAAGTTAGTTTCGCTGAAGATTTTACATAGTACGTTACAAAATGGCCATCCAACTGTATGTTCAACTTTGTTAGCTCATTAATTTACGCATTATATTAAGAATGATTTCACGCATAGAATATCTGCCAATTGCTACATTCAACTTAAAATATACCTTGCAAAAATAATTGTTGATCTTTGGCAACATGATAATTTTTAATGAGCATGTCTATCATATTAATATTTTTTCCTTTCACAGTCAACTCTAAAGAACCGCACAAAACCTTATGAAGTACACTATGTACATGAAATGTAAGATAATCTGCAGCGTGGATAACTTCTCTAGCAACTTTAATAGTTCCTTCATCAAAATTTATTTGCTTTTCATATATGCATTTATTTAATTCTATATCTAACACCTGAAATTAAAACAAAATAGTCAACATTATTTTACCTTAATACAGTACATAATCCTAACATACACTTTTTATCGGAACAATATTATATAAGCATGCTGGCAATGCAAAAGCAGATTGTGCTAGCGCTGGTTGTGAGGCAAGATCTTTAGGTAGATCAAATACTGTTTGTGTTGATAATATTTTTCCATAGTCTAATAACCAGCATTCATACTTATTAGTTTCTTTGTCAAAATTTTTCACTAAAGCACGTTTATATAGAAGATTATCAATAACTATGGCAAGACCATGTATTATATGAGCTTTCTTCAATAAATGCTTTTCTTTCTGTAAAAACGTTTCCAATTTTGCTCTGTGCCTTATATCACGCTTAAAAACAATCCAAAATATGTGAGGATTCACATAAGTAGTAATTTCTATTGCATTTTGTTCATCCATTGCATTAAATAAATATAAAAACTTGTTTTAGTCAAACACTACAAAACGATATTTAAGCGCTATAACGTATCATAACCTCGATAACCTCTACAGTGCTCTACAGCAAAAAGGCGCAATTGGACCCAATAAAAACAGAATTATCAACACAGTGTTGCCAATGCCTGAAGTCGAAAAGATCCACCTTCCCAATGAAAATTATCCGATTTTGTCCGATATTATCCGATTTGTTATTGCCTTTATGTATGTGATATATAATGTAATAATAATACTAACGTATATTACTGGTTGACTACAGGCGTGGTCTATCGGCGAAATTTCTTTTATATAATGTTAAATCGCCTATATTCAAAAGTTATATTTTAGTGAGAAAATAAAGCTCGTAAATTTTTCAATTTCTTGGTTGCATCTATTACCTATCCAAGGGGTCAAATCAAAATTACAAATAAAAATACAATATGCAATATAAATCTATTTCTTTATATAGGAATAATGCTGTTAAGTCCCTTAATAATTTTTGGGATTTTTAGAAATTCGAACTTCTCACAATATTTCACAGTTCATACTCCGCCTAACCGTTAAGTGATTAACTATGCACGAGATAAATAGGAAAAATTATAGATAATTACAAAATTTAATATACTTTGTATCAATAGGTTGAGATAGCTATGCATTTCTGCAGTAAGTTATTTACAGCAATTTTTTACTCCCTCTACTTGCTATTACATGAAGTACCTACATTATGTAGAAGAAGAAAAACAGAAACCGATCGCTTCTGTTAACCTGATTTTAGTTTCAGTTATTTATTGGTAAACGGCCTTGGTGTGTAAATTATAGATCGAAGTTATCCATTTTTTATCCAATTTTATTGAATTATCCGTTTTTTATCCGTTTTTTATCAGGGTGAGAAAAGGATCCGCCACCGACTTAAATTATCCGCAAATCGGATAATTATCCGCCAATCGGCAACACTGTATCAACAGAGACAACAGGTTGTCTCTGTTTTCAAGCTTTTCAGGCTACATCCCCATGTGTCCGTATAAGTTTCCGTATTACATGACGTCATGCAGGTTTTACGAGTACGTAAAGGCGGCTTTACACCGGAGTTAGTAACATGAGTTATTAACAAAATGTTATTAACTTGACAAAATCGTCCAAAAATTTCTTGTAACAAAAGCTAATAACACGAGAGAGAAATAGAAGATCCAGAAAATTTTAAATTTTTTTCATATGTCGTCACAAACATTTACTATGCTGCTAAATTCGATCAAAAGTAAAATAGAGCAGCAAAACATTCCCAGGTAGCACGAAAACGTTTTCAAAAGGTTAAATAAAGATTATATACTTGCAACGTTCAACTTTTATAAACGTGTTACTCATAAACGTTAATGTAACGTTAAAAAGATACGGTTGTATTTGGTTACTTTGACGGTGAAAATACAACGTGTTAATACATGTTTGATACGCATAAACTTTTTAATAGATAATGAATAATGATACGTTTACGTTGTAGAAATTAGAAAATTAACTTATAACTGTTTATTTACCTTCCTATTTTTTTGATGGAGTACGAATTTACATCATATTCTTCACTTTACTTTATTCATTTAATTCGGATGTTACATTTTTGCAGTTTCATCGTTATCAGAAACTAAGCTATAGCAATTAAGTGGCGTCAAAATGTAATGTATTTTATTCCTTTATAAAAATATTTTTGCATTTTCCAACGTTAATAAAATGTTTCTCGTGTAACATTTATAGAACGTTTATGGAACGTTAAATTATAACGTTTTATTTTTGTGACATAAAGACGTTTCCTAAACGTTATATAAACGTTTTTGCTAAAGTTTACGAAACCCTTTTAAAACCTTTTTTTTATGAACGTTATATGCTACCTGGGTTGTTAAAACTTCAATATCATCCGCAATAAGACTCCAAATAACTCTCCAGTATCTTACATCAGATGACAGTATATCTTTGGCATATCTTTTTTGTGTTGGATTAAATACAGTTTCCAAAATCATAGCAGAAACTTGTACATATTGCAATCTGGATTGTTTAATAGTGTATTATGACACTAGTGCATAATCAAGCTTTAATTAGCTTTTAAATCTTGATTATGCACTGTGTCATACGATATTTTTTAGTATAAATGCAACAATAATTTTAATTAGAAGAAATCAAATCTATAATTCCAATACATATTATCGAGTGACATGTACCGTCATTTGACATTTCACTGGACTATTAAACGCTTGGGATTGGCTGTTACCAAGCAACCTTTATACGCACGCCGTGCGCTTATGGGTGTATTTTGATTGGTTTATGATGCATGCGTACTAAAATAGTATATTATGAAGACTAAAGCCACTCCGCTTCGCGTCGTGGCTTTAAACTCGTTACTCGTGCTTTAAAAGCTTGATTATGCACGAGTGTCATACGATATTTTTTAGTATAAATGCAACAATAATTTTAATTATAGAAGAAATCAAATCAATAATTTCAATACATGACATGTACCTATATGTCATTTGACATTTCCTGACATTTCACTGGACTATTAAACGCTTGGGATTGGCTGTTACCAAGCAACCTTTATACGCACGCCGTGCGAAAAAGGTCCGATTATGCACGCTTATGAGTGTGTTTTAATTGGTTTATGATGCATGCATACTAAAAAAGATATTGTATTGAAAGTTCCAACAGAAAGAAAATGGAATAAAATATGTAAAGACTTTGATGAAAAATTGAATTTTTCTCATTGCATTGGTGCCATGGATGCCAAGCATGTAATTATACAACACATATGTTTACAGTTTATCTAAAATTTATGTATTTACATTTGCAGGGGCCTCTTCTATACGTATAAAAAAACTATACAGCATTACATACAGCTGTAACTAAATAATAATTTAAGTTCAAAACAAATAACATAACCGCAAACATAAGCTGCATGTTAGATCGGTATATCGACGGCCGGTTTCACTAGATTACCATGGCTACTACCAATATTTTTAATGCGAACGTCCCCATGAGAGGCGCTGCAATGCAATAATGCTGTTCAAATGTTAATTTGTTTAATTTTGATATTGACATTTGTCAAATTATTGTCAATGTATAATTGCGTTAAGCGTTGTGTTCAATATTATTGATTATTTCGAGTTCTTTTCTTTTTTCAAACACAATATTTAATTACTTTGGTTTTATTGTTTCATTTTGTATTTAGTTGCATGTTAATTATTTTAGTTTTCTAGCATATTATCATAATTGAATAATTAACTAATATGGAAGGTCCACGCTGCGTTATAAAAAATGGTTTTGCAGTAAAATATGGTAGCAGACACTATTTCCTAATCCAGCGAAAAATATGGAAATGTTTAAAAAATGGATCAAGTACTGTGATGATGAAATTCGTAGTTTGCCACCAGAAAATGTATATCAAAATCGACGAGTTTGCAGAAATCATTTTACTGATGATCAATTTGGATTTAATAATAGATTGTTGTCTACTGCATATTCAGTTTTAAATATTCCAAGTAAGCTTTCGGCCTAATTCTCATTATGCGTTTTGTTGTTGCGGCAAAAATTTTAACATTTCAGCGATCGTGCGCTTTTCACCTATTTTTATCAGTGGACTAAGGTAGTTTTGAATTGAGTTATTAATATTATGTCGTTTTAGTATGATTTGAATATTTTTTATATTATTTCTATGGGCGTCCTATTTTGGTAGACATCTACGATATTGCTTCATACTAATGAAAAAAGGTTTCACTTACAATCATTTTTCGGAGAATTTTTGAAGAAGTTCCAGCTGAGAATTTGCCAAATTATAACAACAATATATGTAGTGAAAATGTATGGTCTCAACCTATAGCCATGAAAACCTTCTTATGGAACCGGATCTGGAATACTTACCATAAAATTTTCGTATTTCTCTGTATTTAAACCGGCCACATCAGTAAAAGCATAAACTCCCACTTTTATTCATATTATAAACAAATTGCAGCTAAATGGCTTATAAATGATATAATTACTCATTATTAACTTAAATTTCTGTTTTTTCTATTGTATAGAAAAATTCTATTGTATACAGAATTCTTATGTACTTACGGTCCGATTTCATAATGTCCTTCATTTGGTTTATTCTCGGTTAACTAATGAGTATGGTAGTTTAACGGTACATCAAAAAGGACTTTAGGAATATATCAATTAATGCTCGCATAACACTAATTTTTTTTATGAAAGTCAATTTGTAGATATTTAATAGTGACTTTAAATAATAATACGGCATTAGGTTTTATTCCGAAATCGGCCCTTATTTCTATCAAATATGTTATGCTTTTGCAATTTACTTTATTCATATAAATACAATATAACTTTATATACATATTTGTTATTTATGTTTTGTATTAATTTATTAAATATAAATTGAAATAAAATGCATCGTACGCTTTGGTATATTTAAGCGTGGCGCTTTCGCATAATAATGCGAACGAACTCACTAGATGGTGCAAAACTTGGTTATGATTGACACACGTTATCTGACGCATCTATATTATATTTCATCTATGATCCAGACGCTATTCAATATTCGTGTTTTGATTGGTTGCTGTCCAATACTTATCCGTAAATACGGACACATGGGGACGTAGCCTCACTATTGAAATGGGATGAATCGACATATGATCGACATTATTCTACGGCAACAGTGAATGAGTTGAAGCTACATAAACCGTCATCTGGTGTGCCATTGTAGCGTAATTTTGCATTTAAACATGATATAAGCCCTTTACAAGGCCTTTATTATTATAGGTATTTTCGTATCTTGTTTGACAAGTTGAATAAACTTTTAGAATATCTGTAATAGATAGCAATTAGAGACTTAATTCTAATATCAATTCTAAATGATAGATATAATGATGATACCAACATGTCAAAGTAGATGAAGTAGACATAAGCATGCGTATGTAGCGTACGCATGCTTCAAAACGTTCCGTTCCGTGAATGTATTTTCCACCATCCTCTCAGTATCCCCACAAATCATTTTATTGGATGGAATGTGTGATACAGACTTTAGTTCATAGCTTTAGTCCCAGTATAGTATCTAACCAATAGGGTCACTCTCTGTCGGCACCTTTGATCTTCGGGGACAGAGTTTTTCTTTGCGCAATGGTCATTTGCGCAGGAAATAAATGCGCAATAGTCATTTGCGTTCGTATAATAAAGAACAGCCGTGTACATTACTAATGCGCACTGGCTTTGACGCATCGTTCAAGAGGTAGGGATAAGAACACGAATTTGTAGCGAGTGACGAGTGACGCTACTCGATAGATACATTGTGCTTTAGTGGATTTTATTCATAACAAATAATTATGGCAGCAGTGTTGTATTATGTATCACGTGATCATTATTTAAATCAAACTGTTTGCCATTTAACTGAAATTGAAATCTTAACAGATTTGTGTTTTAAATGTTTTAAAATAATTTTAAGAACGGTATATAGTAAGTATTAAGTATTTTTCTGTACTTATGACCTTTTCAGTTTCTTGATATTATCGTAAGGTAGATACTGGGTAGATGATTATAAATTAATGGTTGAATTGATTTTCATCTTAAGATTTGTTAATTCAGAATGGAATCAAATAAAGACAAGAAGTCATCAATCAAATCCAGGCAACCACCCGCTGTAAGACAAACTCGTACGAGTGCATATAGAATACTTAAAGCAAATCCATTAATGATGCACGATTTAGATTCAGTAAAGAAAATGGGTATCCAGAATGTAAATACAATACCAAAGACGGTAGATATTTTAGGTATATCGTCTAGAACTAATGAAATTTCTTTAGCATCTCAAAACAATATTAATTCTTCTGAAAGCCAACGAAACAATGCTACGCATAATATTGATCTAAAATTTAAAATAAGTGCTTTACAGACTAGCAAGAAACTGGTTCATTCGTATTGCAATAAGCCCTGTAAATTTGACAAGAAAATTATTCATAATAATAACAAGAATTTGAATATTAAGACTACAAACATGTATAACAAGGAACCAAGTAGAACTTCAATTTCTACAATGTATAGGCAACAAAGGAAAGCTGTACGAAGATCAAAATCAGTAGAAGACTTCAATCCAAACAAATGTATTAGAAAGGATATAGATAAAAATATAAAAACAAAATCAAAAACTTCTTGTTCATTAGATAATTTATCCCATTGTTTCCAATCTAAAGGATGTATCGTCAAATCTAATGATAAAAAAAAAATTGTAAGTTCAGCCAAAGCGGTTGGTTTTACAGAAAATGGTATGAAAAAATCAACGGCCATGATTATCAAAGAACATAAATTAAGGAGATCGAGATCTGCTGAAAACTACAGTTCTAAAAATAGTAAGCCTAAATTAGTTGACGAAATTTTGCAAGTTTATAATTCAACGCAGGATCTTGCGGAGAAAACTTTAGATAGCAGTATATCACCCATTAAAAGAGAACCACCAGTTTTTAAAACACCTATTGCATATAAGCGAAGAAGTATTGTTCAACGTACGCCTTGTACATATAGGAACTCGATTTACAACATACATAATAGTACACCGGCTTCCACAGACTTACAAAAGCGATTGAACAACTGGCTGGATCAACATGGTAAATCATTAAGTTCTTTTCATCATTTGAAATGTTTTGGATTATGTAATCCTAAAACAGACTTGGATAAATTTAGTGATACAGAAGATAAAGAAAACAGGAACACACAAGTAGGAATTACAGAAACTGGTGCTTATGTTAGTAATAGCTTTGTATGTGGTAGAGATTATGACATTATAGCTAGAGATGCTCTAAATGATTTACACAAGCTAATACAAGATGTAAGCTTTTGTAATCAGGTTATCGATATTAGATTCTATACAATTATTTTTATTTAGGGTTATCCACTGAGACAATGTGAAGCTTGGTTGAGTTGTATCTATCAACAGTATCATAAATTAGAAGAAGAACCTCTTTACTGGGAATGTAGAGCTATATTTGAGCAATTTAAGGGAAATATCTCTTCTGCAATTGAACATTACCGGAAAGCTATCATAAGAGGTGCTGAGGCAGAACTGTTTTAAGATAAATAAATTGTTAAAAAACATTGAATCAATGAATTATTAAAATTGCAGGTAGAAGAAATTGAAGAGTCTCTAGATAAATTATTGGAAAAGTTTAGTTTGCTTAATATTGATCCAGATTTCCATAAGGAAAATGATAAAGAAAAACACATCATTCTGGATGCTCGAAATGCCTTTAAAAGTACTATCATCCAGTTTGCGATGCAAGAACGGATGTTAAAAAAGTAAGTAGCTGCGTGTGGGTAATGTAAGACTTTAAACTCATTTTTTTTATTTTGAAAGTGTTGGTAAAAGTAATTTAAATACTACATGTATCATGATAAGTTGAAATATGCAACATAAATGTATAAATAAACTTAATAGTTGGGCATAAAATGTAAAATAAAATAAAATACCGCAAAGTTATGTGTTAGGAAATGTATTATAAGTAAATACTAGCAAGCAGTAAGCACTTTTCTAGACGACGACGAATATTCATGATATAATGAAAAAGGGTTGGTTCTAAACGTTGTACTTTCATATCTCTTGTTCCTCTTTTTACTGTATCTTCAGTTACATGTATTTTATGTTATGATATAGACGTACACCTGAAAATAATAGCAGTACAGTATATTATCGCTTGTTTTACAAATAGAAGATGAAAAACGATTTCTTTCGCCACAAATCGATCATTAACGACAAGAAGAGTGGAGTATTTCTCTAATAAGTTAATTATGAACAAAGTTACAAGCATTGAAGTACACATGGAAAAATTCACCCCCTCCTTTATGGTGAAAGTTGAATGAAATTTGTGTCACTAACAGAAAGAGTATGATTTGTTAATCCAACATTCCAAATTTGGTTTGATTATCTGCAGCGGTTCCAAAGTTATGAATTTTTTACTTTACGAAATAGAGGCGAAAATCGCGTGCGACTTGCGTTACAGAGAGTTCGCACCGCTATCGGCACCCCGCAAAATAGGTGATTCAGTTCTTTTGTCTGCTATAGTACATAAGTCTGTATGAACCATTGAGCTAGTATACTAAGGAGACGCTATAAAGCATATTTCCTGTATGTTCAAAACGGCGCACTGAGCGGGGCTAAGGGTAGCACCAATATGGCTGCCTCACCAGGTCCGGACTACTGAAAATTATAAGTATAATTTTAAACCTCCACTTAACAGATGGTTTTATTTAAAATTAATTACGTCATCCCACACCTGTTAGGCCCAAGGCCCATAAATGTCATAATTTGACAATATAAACGCTCAATATGTAATAGTTTATTTATGTGCCTACATACAGACGCACCAATTGAAATTTTCCAATTACGGCTCTGCACATTGTTTTTGCGTAAATTCAAGATTTGCATAGGTAGCCGATGCGCCGCTAACTTGCACACCGAAAAGTGACACGCAGCAGCCGCCGCTGCACTGACCTATGAAATGTTATTTTAGACGAATTCTTCTTGTCAACGCTGTTTCTACTGTTGCAACTGCGTAGAGAGAAACCATAGTGTCTTCTAATAGTTTACTACATCATATAACTAATAATCAATTAATGCAAACATACATGACACATACACTATAATCTACGTGTTTGACGTAAGTGGAGTACCAATATGGCCGAGCTGCGCCGTTTTAGCCACGAGATGTCGTCTCCCTACCTATTCTACCTCAATGGTATGAACGCTTCACATGTATATACAAGGTGTTTAAAATTCGCGGCGAACTATGGGTATATCGCTTATGACAAAAGATACATACACTATAGGCTTAAAATTGGCAAATTTAATAAATTTTGGTTTGAATAATAATTCAACAATAAATCTTATATAGGTTTAAGGCGTACCAAATTATACTGCAACTAAAAAGTTCATCTTTTTAATTTTTACTTAAGTACATCTTCTATAGTTTTGAACATTTTGAAAAATAAAGAGCACTTGAAGTAACATCTTGAGATAAATGCGCTGGAAATGTTTGTTTGTTCTTTCAATGTTTCAGAAACGCTGAACCATCTTCAAATTAATGTTTTTAATTAAAACCAATTTTTTTTATTATCGCTTTAAATAGCTTGTCTTTTTCTGATTTTAACGATATAATACACACAGTGTATGGAAAAAACATCTTGAATGTAATTAGTTAAAATAGCTATTTATGTAACAAGTATATGAAGTACTACTTTCTTAGCTGAGTGGAAGTTACGACCGAGCGACTTGCGAGCAAGGCTATAATAAAGACGAGGCCAAGAAAGTCTATGTACGAGTTATATACACAATTTTATATTCGACTGCCCTATTTGATGCAATAAATAATTACAATGATTTCTAAAGACCGCAAGTATGGTTCGGTAGCAGTGGCGTAACTACATCGACTTTACCGAAATAAAAATGGGCGTTATTTAGAGAAACTTTATATTAGAATTAATGAAACACAGACATAATATACACGCAAAAGTATAATAATATATCAACTCAAATTGCTAATTGAAAATATAATAAATAATAGAAAAGGAGTCAAATGTTGGAAAATGTTATAATGGAGTGTATTGAAAATAATAGCGATGATAGTAGCACTACTATGTAATATACGTGTATTAACGTATTAACATCTGAAATAAATGTGAATATTTACCATTTTTGTAATTTTCAATATTGTCTACATAAAACAAATTACCATGTTCATGCTGTATTAGACTCATTTTTGTTTTGTTAACTAACACCGTCATAACCTAAAATATGTTCATATCTACACTACACCATCTACTCCACCACATGAGATGGTGTAAAAGGTGCTGCACTATTTGTCCCACACCACGATACCAAACAAGATTAGCTGTTATAAACTTTGTTTTAACAAACGCTATGGTGTAAAACACACTAGTGTAATTAGGTGTAATATAACAAACAAATCTATTGTTCTCAAGAATCTATCGCATCTTTCAGCTGTCAACTTCCCATAATAAATCCAATAATTCCATGACTTCTTACCTATCGATTGCTTTTTCAATACCTTCTTTATGTTCAAATTCGTTCAAATAAAATGAACATGGTGATCCATTGTTTTTATTTTTTTTTAAGTGAGGAAAAATTCCTTAACGCACCATCAGGGACGAGACCCGTCCCCGGTGTGTGGGGCTCGCACCCACTAAAAAACCTCACTTTGTCAGGTGTAGAATCCATCCCGGAACTGTTGGTCGCATTACTTCAGGATGGCACCTCGTAGTTAGCCTCGGTCGGCTGCCTCCATTGCTTGGGTCTCTCTCTTCTTCTCCTTCAGCACCTTCTCGACGAACGTGGCGATCTTCTGCCAGTGGTCGTACCCGGACAGCATCGTTTGCACGACGTTATCCGGCGTTAGTGGTCCTACTTCGTCTTGTAGGGCGTCTCTGTAGTCACTCCACCTCTCGCATTCGAAGAAGGTGTGGTGAGCATCATCTTCCGCAGAGTCGTGATACTGGCATGTCGCGTTCTCTGCTTTATCCATTCGAGCCAGGTATGCGTTGAAATACCTGTGTCGGCTGAAAAACTGGGTGAGGTAGTAATTTACCTCGCCGTGGTCTCGCTCCATCCACTCCGTGATGTTGCGGATGAGTCTGGCCGTCCACCGTCCTCTCGTGTCGTTCTGCCAGCGCTCTTGCCAACATTGTCGTGTGAGCGCTTTAGCGTCCGCTCTTGCTTGTCGTGCACCGACGTCTCGATATAGAGAGTGTACGTAAGTGATTGTACGTGACATCATGCAACATTTTCAGTTTTGAATATTGGCAACTTAAAAATTTCATAGGCGTACTACTCAGCTTTTGATTAATGTCAATCTAAACAGAAAATGATTGACATTTGATTTAAAATGTAGATATTCATGAAGCAATAAACGTTTGCGCCAAATTTTACTGTTTTGGAAGTAGTTATGTATGTAAGGTAAATGAAACATTATTAGTATAAATACCTACAGTGTTTATTATGATTTGTTAACTAAAATTACTTTTCACTTCATATTGTACATAATTGTAAGGTGTCAAATGTAAGAAGCAGAAGGGCCGCAACATAGAACGTATTAGGGATTAGGAGGTTACCATAAAATTGCTCAGAAATTTCAAATGTATAGCTGCGCATATTAGCATATGATCCTGTTGAAGACAACACTGAGCTAGTTCATCATCGTACACTTCGTCAATGAACAGTATTTCGAAAATATAAATATGGTATCTGCCAAACGCTTCTCAGTCAATATTTGTAACAACCTTTATTATATTTATAAATTGATCAAAACAAGTTCGCCGAATATAAAAACATGTACTACCCGTATTTTAAGTTATTTTACGATAGCGTGTCCTTATAATAATAAATAATAAATGTATTTCATGCTGTATTGCAACTTTGAAGTTTACAATCAATTTTATCTTTAATGGTGTATTACAGATAGATATATCAAGCGAATTACTTACAGAGAGTATTAATACAGTTCAGTAGTTGATTCAAAAGGTATTGTTTAAAAGTATGGGGTAAATTGAAGAATATTACCCCTAACCGGATTTTGAAAATTGACTGTATAACCTACCATTGACCTGGGAAATGACGGAAAACGGGGAAAATCTAGAGTTCGCATCTATCTTTCTATACAGGGTGTCCGAAAAATAAAATGCCAGCAGTCAAGGGGTGATAGCTTTAACGATTTAGAAACAAAAACATTTAATACACCATGAGTCTATCTGTAAGCGTAAATGAGAAAAAAAATTATTTCTAAAAAACCTTATTTGGTCAAACTCTACAAGAAAACTCATCCATATTGCTTCTTAAAAAACCAAAAAACTATATCAAAAATTTTGAGTTGAAAATAACTGAAAACAACGACGAAAACGAATTATTTAATTAAATAATTACGAATTAATTACGTTTTCGTCGTTGTTTTCAGTTATTTTCAACTCTAAATTTTTGATATAGTTTTTTGGTTTTTTAAGAAGCAATATGGATGAGTTTTCTTGTAGAGTTTGACCAAATAAGGTTTTTTAGAAATAATTTTTTTTCTCGTTTACGCTTACAGATAGACCCATGGTGTATTAAATGTTTTTGTTTCTAAATCGTTAAAGCTATCACCCCTTGACTCCTGGCATTTTATTTCTCGGACACCCTGTATAAAGTAACATATTAAAATAATAACATATATTAAAATAACATTAGTCTATCATTGCTATTTATTTATGTCTTCCCTCATAATCGAATAACCTTTTTTTGCGAGTTTCAGAGTAACAGGACATGAACTTGTACGTTATATACTACAGCGCAATGTTGGGTAGACTTGTAGATTTGAAATGAGGGTGATATTGCGCTGCGACCTATTGATCTATTGTGCCCTATTGCATGAGCTGTAAGCTGCTGGGGTATGCCCGCTCCTAAAGCTCCCCATCCAGTCCAAGAGCTTTGATAAACTGCATTAGCTGTGATGGTTTCAGAGAAGGTATATCTTCTACGTCTATAACGTTTTTACCGAGATGGTTGGCTCGGGTTTCTGTGATGGCGGTGTAGTAACATATCAGGTGTTTCGGATTTTCATCCTCAGCCCCACAGAACCTGCAGTCGCTATTCTGGTTTAGACCTATCCTTGTCATGTGTTCACCAAGGTTACAGTGCCCTGTAAGGAACCCTGGAAGGATGCGCAGTCTATTCCTGCTAAGTTCTAGCAAAGTTTTTGCTCTATGCTTATTGTAGCTTCCAAGGAAGATCTTGGAGTGTCTCAGACCAGGAAGATTCTCCCAGAGGGATGCTCTGAGCCTCTCTTCTCGATCTTTAAGTTCTTTCTTTTAGGTACTCGTCCCTATACCACAGAACGGTTCAGGTCCCACAAACGGAGTTGTGGCGGCCTTCCTTGCTAATGAATTAGCTTCTTAGTTGCCTCTGATTCCAGTGTGTCCTGGTACCCAGTATAATTATTGTAGCTTCCAAGGAAGATCTTGGAGTGTCTCAGACCAGGAAGATTCTCCCAGAATGATGCTCTGAGCCTCTCTTCTCGATCTTTAAGTTCTTTCTTGTAGGTGCTCGTCCCTATACCACAGAACGGTTCAGGTCTCACAAACGGAGTTGTGGCGGCCTTCCTTGCTAATGAATTAGCTTCTTCGTTGCCTCTGATTCCGGTGTGTCCTGGTACCCAGTATAATGCAACTTTATTTTTCGTGCCCAGATTGTTTAATCTATTAAGACATTCCCAGACTAATTTCGAGCTGATAGTGTTAGAGCTCAGCGCCATTAGGGCTGCTTGACTATCGGAGAAAATTGCAATGCTCCGCTTCCGATAGTTCCTGTCAAGGTTCAGTTGAGCACATCTTCCAATGGCAGGCATTGATCTCCGCTTGGAAGACGCTGGGGTATATTCCCATTGGCTCGGAATATTTGGTTCCTGGCCCAAATATGCCTGCACCTGTTCCTTCCTGGTTTTAGAACCGTCCACATACCACTTGATAGTGTTTTCTTTTAGAGAGTACGTGGAGTGTTCTCCTACCCACTCTCTCTTGTTGCTTAGCTTGGTGAGGAAATTCCTTTCAAAGCTATATTCCTTGACCATTTCATCATTCGGTAGGCTTAGAAGTGGGGAGAGCCTGGCTTGAGATGTCCATCCTCTCTGGTACGGATTCTTGCCCCTTCCAGTCCCCGCCCTGGTCAGTCTGTACATAGCCGCAAGGGCCGCTCCCTCCACCACTATGTGTAAGGGGGTGAGGTCTAAAATTACCTCTAGGGCCGCAGTTAGGCATGTTCTCATAGCTCCGGTGATGCATACACATTCCAGCCGTTGCAACTTGTCAAGGATATTCCTGATTGTAACTTTAGTAACCTTCTGGAACCAGGTTATTGCCCCGTACGTTACCATAGGTCTTACTATACTGACGTACAGCCATCGTAGTGTACTTGGGTGGCAGCCCCACGTTTTACCTGCCAGGTTCCGGCATATCATTAAGGCTCTTGTTGCCTTATTCATTGTCAGTTCTATGTGTCTGTTCCACAGAAGTTTTAAGTCTAGGGTTATTCCTAAGTATTTAACTTCTGATTTGCGTTCGATCACTGTTCCATCCAAATGGATGTCTTTCATGTTCGAAATTTTTCTCTTCGTGGTGAAAGGTACAATCGTGGTTTTTGCGGAGTTGATGCTCAGCCCCACTGATCGACACCATTCACTAGTGATTTTAAGGCTTGTTTGTACAAAGTCAGAAAGAATCCCGTCATACTTGCCTTTTGCAATTATTACAATGTCATCGGCATATCCTACACAGTGTATGCCGAAGGTTGTCAGCCTGTTGAGCAGTTCATCTGCAACTAGGCTCCACATTAGAGGCGAACAGACGCCACCTTGAGGTGTTCCACGAGTGGTTCTGATTTTGATAGTCTGTTCACCTACCGTCATCTCAGCTGGCCTCGTGGAGAGCACTTTACTTATCCATCGTGTTACTGTTTTACTGACTCCCTTTGCTTCAAGTGCCCGTTCAATCGCGTCATGTGACGTGTTATCGAACGCACCCGAAATATCTAGGAAAGCACAGATCGCTGTTTCTTTATCATCCAGGGTTTTCTGAATGATTTCAACTAGCTCATGCAGAGCAGTCTCTGTCGATCTGCCCGCCCCGTATGCATGCTGACTCCTGTGAAGTGGAGCTTTCTCCATTACTTCCATTCTAATATCTAATCTACTAGTTTTTTCATCGTTTTCAATAGAAAGGATGTCAGACTAATGGGTCTGAAGGATTTGGGGTTAGTCCCATCTTCTTTCCCAATTTTTGGTATGAAGGTGACTTTAGCCCTTCTCCAGCTTTTGGGTATGTATCCCAACGCCAGACTGCTTCTCGTTATGTTTAATAAGTGTTGTATTACCTCTTCCTGGCCTTCTTGCAGGAGTGCGGGGAGAATCCCGTCCACTCCCGGCGATTTGTATGGCTGGAAGGTGTTTTTCGCCCAGTCCATGCGCTGTCTTGTACAGATGCACTTAGCAATTTCCCAGTCCTCCCGTTTGGGCTTCCTGGTATGTGTATTTGCCTCTTCCAAGTCTGTTTCGTCGCTACCTGAGAAGTGTGTTTTAAGTAGCAGGCTAGCCCGCTCCTTTTCCGCTTCCGTATAGCTACCATCTGGTTTTCTCAGGGCCATCACAGGTCTTGTTCCGCCTTTTGCCATGGCCCTATGAAGCCTTGCTGCCATCGGAGTGGAAATGTTTTCGCAAAAGTTCATAAAGCTTTGCCTTTTAGCCTTCCTTATCTCCTTGTTGTATTCAGTCAACTTCTCTCTATACTTCTGCCCTTCGCTCTATTGAACAGGTGACGGACTACAGATCTGAGGTTTGCTAGAATTCTTTTCCACCAAGGAGTGTCTTTAGTTGGATTCCTCGCAGCTAGCGGGCAACTAGCTTCAAGAGCTTTCATTATCGCCTCGCTAAAGTGTTCTACAACTTGTTCCAGCTTCAGGAGGTGTGTAGTCCCGCCTGTATGTAGTCGGTTCAGGTTATCCTTTAGACATGTTCTATACAAATCCCAGTCTGTCTTCCTGGGGTTTCTGCCAAGGTAGGTTGAGGGGTCATGTCCCTCTAGAGTGAACTCTATAATCCTGTGGTCTGACAGGGAGGGTTTATCTGAGACTTTCCAGTTCTTAATCATACTACTCAAACCAAAGCTGCTAAATGTTATGTCTAGTACCTCTCTCCTTACCTTCGTTACGAACTTTGGTTCTTTGCCCATATTAAGGATTTGGAGATTACAGGATAATAGGAATTCTAAAAGGGATTTACCTCTTTCGTTAACGTCGTTAACGTCAACGGCAGGTTCTTCCTGCTGCAGTGCCTCACTAGCTCCGTCACTTCGGAAGGCGGTGTTGTTGTCCCGTCGGCGAAGTATGCAGAGGCAATGACAATGGCTCGGTTTGTGCCCTCAAAGTCGAAGTGTATCATGATTGCCGTCAAGTCCCGTGTCATAAATTCTGAAACACACGTATATTTAATGTTATTTCTTATTAGGATACAGGCTCTAGGGTGTTCCTGCCTGCGATCCCATACTACTTGTGAGTTTTTACACGACAGTCTTTTGATCTGCCCTCTATTGATCCAAGGTTCTTGGATCATTGCAAGTCCCAGGTTGCGTTTCGTAAACATCCTTGCAGCTACAGCCGAGGCTCCTCTCGCATGTTGCAAGTTGACCTGCATCAACCTGGTTAAGGCGGCTAGTGGATTGGAAGGTCACTTGCCTCCAGTTCTGCAGCTGACTGCGGTGTTGGAGTGACTTCTCCTTCCGGGTCAGACTCAATCTTGACGTCATCGAAGTTGATGTCGTCAAGTGTACCTCGAGAGGCTGGAGAGCTTTGCTCGCTAGTCTCCCGTTGCTCCACTACGGTGTCAGAGGTAATCTCTTTTGTCTCTGGTGTCTCCTGGCTCTTCTTGAGTCCAGACACAGGTATTCTACCAAACCTGTAATGGATGGTACATCCCTTTGCCAGAATCGCCTCACATGATTTGGGGTCAATCCCAATAGTGAGTACCTGGCCGTGCCCTTCTTCTTTGGCGTTTATGACCGTCCAGAGATCTATCTGGAGTTGCGGCTTCTGGACGCCAATCAGTTGGAGCAGCGCAATGTAGGGCAGATCGTCAAGCAAAATGGCCGATTTAACCTAAAAATTACTTCTTTGTTGGTTCCGCGCAAAAATTTGTCTATCATTTCTTTAAAAATAACCCTAAAATGCCGTCTAATTAAAAATTTTCAAAATCTGGCTGGGGGTAATTTTCTTCAATTTTGCCCGCCAATGAATAATTTCTGTCAAATTTAGTGATTTTAGACGTGTCTCAAATTGTAGAACGTTAAATTTACTAAAAGGCACATGACGTCACGTACAAACATTTACGTACACACTATATTGCCTTGTAATGTTTCGTGGAGGTTAATATGGATAATCCAAAACTTTTCCACATATATCCATAACAAGAACACATTCTCAATTATATTATATTTTCTGTTGTTAGTGTAGTTTATTAGTATCAAAATTAATTTACAATTATGAGTATTTGGTTGGGAAGAGATCCTAGCGATGAATGACGATATACATACATATGTCAAAGAGCTGTGAGATAAGATCTTCCATAAGAAAAAGTGTCAACTGTATAAAGTAAAATTGTCTGGAGGGGAACTTCCATAAACTGATGACTTCGCTATCCATATTACAATCCCTTATCTATCGAGATTCATTGCTTCGATTCGTGGACGTCTGCCCTCTGATTGCTGTATACCAGGCGTTGGCGACTCTCAAATTGGCGCCATTTACTATTGTTGCGCACCCTCTTATTTTGACCGGTAAGTAAACCCGAACAATTGGTATGTAGGAGCAACTACTACACCAACAGTCATTTGTTGACAATTTCCAATTCCCGAAGAGAGGAGTACTTCCACATGCTTTCGTTTCTTTGGTGTACATTTGTGATCAACATTTTACTAACTTCTTGTTTATTTCATTTTATAAACTTTGAAAATTATCACAAATGTACATCAAAGAAACGTGGGAGCATGTGAAAGTACTGTTCTTTCTTCGGAAATTGTCAACAAACGACTGATGATGTAGTAGTTGCCCCTACTTACCGACTATTCGCGTTTACTTACCGGTCAAGATAAGAGGGTGCGCAACAATAGTAAATGGCGCCAATTTGAGAGTCCCCAACCCCTGCTGTATACTAATAGTACATACATTGTATCACCCAAATTGCCCTTGTCGACAGTGACGGCGTCTTTTTGATATAGTTGAAAATCCAACTATGATCTCCGGTCCTAC
Source organism: Holotrichia oblita (assembly GCA_023690525.1). Taxonomy (NCBI): domain Eukaryota; kingdom Metazoa; phylum Arthropoda; class Insecta; order Coleoptera; family Scarabaeidae; genus Holotrichia; species Holotrichia oblita. The sequence continues at coordinate 127,957,760 of CM043015.1, read as the reverse complement.
CAGAGAATCTCTAGCAACCACTTCGTTTTGCTCTGTAGGTAGTTTTGACAAAGCCGTAGTACCGAGTGACGTAGATGCTTATTTCGCTAATGCCAATCTCGTACGTTTCGAGAAGAAATAATGTAAGACCGATGGACGTGTAAGACGTTTCCGTATGGGACCATTTGTTTTATTTCGGAATGAGGACTACTCTGACCTCTAGCTATTCGGTATGTAAGCCATAGCTACGGTTGCTCATACTAAATTACACAGAACAAGAAACAGCGGTTCCAGACCCTGATATAACAACACTGTTCATATCAGGAGTTTAAAAGATTAGATAGATCATCGAATTTTTTAGATATTAATGACATCGTGTAATTCTCTGTCCGTGACCTTGTATCTAAGCTTGTGTCATGCCAGTACATTCATCCCCTTATAGAGGTGGACATATGAAATGAGTTCGGAGGGCCAAAAGTGCACCTCTAGGAGATGATGGAAAATTGCTGTATTGTTTCCACCTTATCACTATTTTGTTTCTTGATGACCCAAAATTTATAAGATGGTACGGGAGATACGCTAATACGAATAACAGGTTTGGAGCGTCATTATAAATAGTTCGTTCGATATCCAATTGTGTAATGTTAGCAAACTTGAAATAATTTCGTACACTATTTAGGGATCTGTACAGAAACCACTTTTGTGTGGTAAAATTTGAATTTTTGTTAACAATTTAAAACTTTGCTATAATATTCGCTACATGCAGGCACATTAGAACAAAATTATTGATATAAAGCACAAACGATATGTAAAATAGTTAACTTTAAATAAATATTTCCATAAAACAGAAGATAAAACACGGCTCTAAAAGCATAATAGGTACATTTTATAAAATAATGTGAATAAATTAACGAAAAAAATTGTTCAAAGTATAGCATTAAAAAAACTAATAAACCGTAACAAAATAACACACTAAACTTCACGAAATTAAAAACGTTCTATATATATGACACCTAAATTCCTTTTCGACACTGACATAGATAAATTAACCTTAAACATTCCACTTTTTTCTAATAAATCGTGTAACTTTTCATAAAATCGGCAGCATCTGTCTAGCAAAGAGTAAAGCTATGAACGATACAATCATACACAGCGCGTCAAGGGCAAAATCATGCTGAATTGAATGCAGCTAATGCAACGGAATGTAAGTAAGTAAGTCGTTGGTTATCTGCCTCTTCTTGAAAGGCCCTCTTCTTCCAGTTTCACTTCCTTCATGGATGTCTTTCTGGTGGTGGTCGGGTTTCGTGGTCGTGTCTTCTCGGAGTCTTCTGGATGGATCTTCCTCGCTGTTAGTATCTGAAACTGTAGAAACAGAGGTATTATTATATGAATCATCACCGTGTCACGTTTGACGGAGTGTCTCCGTCGTGGTGCGATGCTTGGTGGGCCCCACTGATTCTTGCGCGATAGCGCTACTCATCGTTGGGTTGCTGCTCGCGAGTGCCTTGTCGAAGAATCCTCGGTTGAGTTTCTTCAAGAATTCGTTCAGGTTCTGGACGTCTGTCGCTGTAAGTTCTCGGAGTACTACTAGCGAAGTGCGTCTAGGAAGTCGGAATATAAGTCGCAGAACGCGATTTTGCTTTCGGACTAGTGGAAGGATGTAGGATGGAGCTTGTACAGCATTGCGCCCGTTTTCGGACTGAGTTTGTGGTTACCCAGGATAGGATATAGCTGGTGCAGTCGACCAATGGCCCTGTTCCTAGCTCTACCTAGATTCTCGGCGAAAGTTAGCTTCCGGTCGACGATCATTCCCAGGTATTCGATCTACTCGCTCCAGTCGATCTCCGTCCGGAGAACGGTGATCTTTCGGGGCGAGGGTTGACGTTTCCGACTGAACGCAATAGCTTACGTTTTCCTCAGAATGATGTCAAACTAAATTTGCTAAAGAATCCCTCGATTCGATCCAGCTGCGCTTGGGCAAGCTGAGCTGCGATCTCGGGACTCTTCGAGGTAGCCACTATAGCGGTGTCATCCGCATAGATTCCTTTAAACGCTCCTCGGTCGGTCGGTTTGGGAATGTCCGGAACGTAGATGCTGAACAGTGCTGGGCCCAGTGCCGAGCCTTGTGGAACTCCGCAGAGTTTCTAGAACTTTGCTCATTGTACCCAGCAACGATATCGGCCGATAGCTCTCAGGAGAGTGCGGTTCCTTCTTAGGTTTCAGTGCTGAAATAATCCTTGCGGATTTCCACCTGGTCGGATAGCATGTCAACCGGAGTGTCGCGTTAAAGACCGCCGTCAAGTTGACTAGCAGCTTGAGCGGCAGATTTTTGAGCGCCAACGGAATGTGCTGACTAGAGCATCGTTTTATTTGCAAGTGAGTAAGTGATATGTTTTGCTTCCCCCTTCCCGCTCAAGCACATGCTCGATAGCACACTCACTTAAAGAAGAATTCTCAATTATAGTGGGAGTATTGACAGTTATGTACATTTTACAATCACATTTTATGGTTATGTATCTTAGAAGCAAATAGAAAGCAGCTTAATACAAATACATGGAACATAGTCTATGGAACAGACGCAGAAAGTTGTAATAAACTTATCTAAATTATAGATTCATTAAAAAAACAGTTGTTTTACAACGCTATTGTGTATCCTCCCAACTATTAACGTCCTATGTGATTAGAACAACCAATAAAAACGCAGACAAATATTTTTCCATTTAAGATACTGTTCCATGATGTGTACTCGATATCGGAACGGAGTTGAATCGATCATGGAGAGAAAAAGTTTTTTTTTGTATCGAGAGGATAGATGCAAGACGTTCTTTCTAGAGTATAGTTTTGTTGTTACATATAGTATGTATAGTTTTCAATAAACAAAAAAAATTAAAAATATAAAGGAAGAGTTTATAATTGTCTATGTAAAGCGGGAGAAAATTCATGAAATTGCGATAACATCTTTCTAATGCAGAGTGATACGGCGTTATTTGAAGTTTTTCAATTTCTAGAATTCTACATACATTTTTGAATATATTTGACACAAAAGTTGCACTTCGATGTATCAGAAGACACAGCATCCGTGCCTAGATATAATATTACAGACATACCTTTTTCGACGCTTCGAGTTTCGTCGGCAATTTTGATGTTTCGACGTATTTTATTGGCCTTTGTTTACCTTTTTTTTATGTAGGCTGCGAAAATTGACATTTTTGAATAACATTAAGGCTTAGTCAAGTGCTATCCATATATGTATATTACAAAATATGTTTGTTATACAGCGTGTCTACTTAACTTGGCGCCATATAGAAAACTTTGTTATTATAAGTTTTACGAAAAAAAGTAATTCTTTATAAAAATCTCTGCAATACTATTCAGCTATAACAAACAATTATATTCAGCTATTCACATTTGACATCGAATGTACAAGGTATCCACAAAGGGAAAAAGTTCGATAGGAATTTTTTTACCACTTCAATTTTATTAAATTTTGCAAATCCTACTTGTGAAACACGGGAGTTCAAAGACTTCATATGCTTTTAGAAACACTTACCTAATTCCATTAACATTTGACCTGGTATTTGGGCGGCGAAAATTTTTGAATAATGCGCGTCTCGACTTCGTCATAAAATAAATTATACAACTCGGTTGGATTAAAAAAATTGATGTGATGTATCAACGAAAATACATTGTCTTTCGTCTTGACATTAACTTCATCTTTGTCAATATGTAATTAAATTTTCAGAGCATCACATTATTAAGTTTGAGAATTTATTGAATCTATACAGGGTGACTGGTAATGAAACGGTCATACTTTACAGCGTGTTAGTAAAGATCATTTGCAATAGATATAGTCCAACTTGCTTTATCCAAAAGTTACCCGTAATTAGTGAATTTCGAAAAAAAAAAACAAAAAAACAATATTCCAAGACGGGTGACTTTTGAATAAGGCAAATTGGGCTATATCTACTACAAATAATGATTTTGACTAACATGTAAAGTATGACCGTTTCATTACCAGTCACCCTATACATATATAACACATACTTATATTTTAACACATATGTATTTATATTTTTAGAAAAGAAGAAGAAACTAAGAAAAAGCTTATCGTGACGCCCGTAAGACGAAGCAGCCGACTTTCCGAGAAACATTCTGGAACTTCGCGCTTAAACTTGTGTTCATCTATAAAAGATATTCAGATGGATGATAATACAGAATTTCGCAGAAATAGTTACCTTTCAATTAGATTTAGTCCTTGATAAAACTTACTGTGCATTCACCTTACAGATTTTATATATCTATATTGTAAGAAACTTTATTTTATTGAAACCGCCTTTGATGATTGATTTGAAACATTTGGCACTTCTTGTATAGCAAAAATCAAAAGTTCGAAAGCTTTCAATTCAATTTTAAAAGAAAAGAAAAAATTTATTGCCTTTTAATTTGTACAGGGATTATAGTCTTAAAAATATTATAAATTTTTAAAATAAAGAATAGTTTTGAATAGTCTAATTTTTTATATAAATATTTTTAAGTATTTATCCTCTTGTTTCCGATAGAATACTTTTAAGTTTTTGTACCAGAACATTGTAGTCGTTAGTTTTTAAATATTTGTTTTTGTAGGAGTAAATTTATTTACCACAGTACTGGTAATTTGCAATACGCTTTAATGAATTCCAGACAAAACTGCTTGTTGTTAGTAAATGACGTCAAGTTAATTATGTATTGCTTTTATCAGTAATACGCATGCTAGAGAGACAGTTATGAGACATGCACAGTAGTAATTGTAATGTCTGTTGTCACATACACTGATTCCAGTTAATTAACAACTCTGTGAACGTAACTAACTTATATATTTGTCAACTGATTCCGCCCTGTTGTATATGTTAAACTAATACATAGCTTGCAACATAGGTGGCGTGTCTACATGTGTGTACGGTGTGTGTTATGTGTGCGTGTCACGGTTCGAAATCTCCCTAAATAAGAGGTGATACCATGATTTAGAGCCATCTATTGGATCGTGAGAACTGTTGGCGGCAAAATTCAAAATAGTAGGTAATTTATTTTCATATCATAACTAAAAATGAATTTTGTTTTTGTTTATTTTACAATTAATTATTACAATAGTATCATATCATAATGATAATGTAAATAATCAATTGTAAAATAAACTAAAACGATACATTAATATAACTTTACATATGGCGACTTGTAAGAATGTGGTGTGTCAAAAAAGAAAACAAAACCTATATAGACAGTCACTATCGTTAAAGTTTATCAACTAAACCAAGCGGTTATTTACTTAACACTACAGCTAATAATAATTATAAAAACGCATTAACATTCAAACGAGGAAAAATATAAATCAATTTAAGTACAACTAATTCCAACGACAACTAATTAATAACTGTCATATGCAATCATATGATTGTGGGCTTGTTTTGTTTATCTTTTAGCGCTAGAGCGCCCTCTTACGGAACGTGAGAATCTTGCGGCCATGACAGTTTCGTATCTTATATTAAAGATTACATGCTATGGTGCGTGTGTCGATAAGAGCGGTCTCGACTATGGATACTACATTCCTCCATGACTTAAATATGAACAATACAATAATATTTATTTATAACATATTATTGCATATCAGTTACATAATCGTCTAGATATGCTGGACGTTTTTTTTTTCTTTGCTGCATGCCTCTTAACTGTTCCATATCTGGAGTGGGTTGGTGATCTTCGAGGTTTCTTTCTTCTTGGTCTTCCGCGTCAATGACCATTGGTGCATAATCAACGTTTGGTTAGATGCTTTGGTTCGGGTGATCGGTTGGTTGAATTTCTTGGTTGGGATGCGTATGGAATAGTTTAAAGAAGGATTGATTTCTGATGATACTTCGGTATTGGTTTGTAGCTGTGATTTGTATACCATTGATTTTTGTGATAATATATGGTTTTGGATCATATTCAGGTGTCAAACTATTGTGTTTTTTTTGTTTACATAGAACTTTATCGCCTACAGTCAGGCTGCATTCTTTTACTCTCTTCTTTTGAGTCGCATATTCATTGTTCCTTCTTCTTCTCTCCTCTTCGAACTGGTGTCTAGTTTCATTTAGTTCAGCAGCAGGGAGGTGGTTTCTCATTGCTCTGTTAAATAGCAGTTCGTATGGGGATTTCATTGTAGTTGAGTGTAGTGTGCTTCTAAAGTTTAGCAAGAATTCATGAAGTCGGCTTTCAAATTTTTCAGTTTTAAGGTGTGCACATGTTAGAGATCTTTTGACCGTTTTGACAAATCTCTCGACCGTTTCATTAGCTTGCGGCCTGTATGGTGTGATTCTGTGGTGTTTGATGCCCTTATTTTGCAAAAAGTTAGAGAATTTTGTCCATTAAAGGGTGGGCCGTTGTCAGATTTTAGTTGTGCTGGTACTCCAAACATGGCAAATGTTTTTTCTAAGATAAACTTTAAATGACGAAAACTAGTTGACGGTACTATCTCTGCAATCAGGTATCGTGAGTATTCATCGATTAATAGAAATATGTAGCTGCCGTTTGGGAATGGTCCCGCATAGTCTACATCTACATTTTTGATCGGTTCGGTTTGATGGACTGGTATTTGTATTGGTGCTGAATTTGTTATTGGTGATGTTGCTTGGCAAGCTACGCAGTGTTTTATCTTATCCTCCATTAGTTTGTCCAGGTTGGAAAACCAAATTTTCGTTCTAAGCAAACTTTTTGTTTTGCATATTCCTTGATGACTTTTGTGAGCTAGCTCTATTGCTCTCATTTGTAATAACCTTGGTAGGATTATTCTGTGTCCTCTTAGCACTATGTTATTGTGTACTGTCATCTCATCTTATATGTTTTTATATTTCCCTAGTTCCGGCGTGTCCCAAATTCTTTTGTTTTTATTGTAGTTTTCGATGATTACACTAAGCGTGTTGTCTTTTATTGTTTCTCGTTTTACTTGTTCAATGGGTATCGCTTTCGGGGTACTTGTTTCTGTTAAAAAGTTTACATATTCATTTATTCTATCAGATCGTGGTTCTTCTGTTCGAAGTGGATGTCTCGATAGGTAATTGGAAGGATTTGTTTTACCAACTTGGTGTTCTATTTGTAATTTGTGTCCTTGTGTTTTAAGAGCTAAACGTTCGATGCGAGCGCTTGGGGCTGCTCTGGAGTTTTTCAAAATATGACCTAGTGGTTTATGGTCCGTGTGTAGAACAAATCTTGCTCCATATAGGTATAGATGAAAATGCTTGATTGGCTGTGTCATTGCGAGCATTTCTTTTTCTATTTGGCTGTATCGTTCTTCACATTTGGTTAGCGATCTACTGCGGTAAGCTATAATTGATGGTGGTGATCCTTGAGATATCACGGCTCCTAGCCATTTTGGACCTGCGTCTACGTGTAGGTGTGTTACCGGTGATGTGTTAAAATAGCTTAATTTTGTGACATCAGCTAATTTCTTTTTCAGGTTGGCGAATTCCTGTTGGTGCTCATTTATCCATTTCCATGAAATGTTTTTCATGGTTAAGTTTCTTAACTGTTTTGTGTCTTGGAATAGATTCAGTAAGAATTTTCCTATGTAATTTATCATACCTAGTAGGCTTCTTACTTCTGTTTGGTTCTGTGGAGGTTGTAAGTCGATTATGGCTTTTACTTTTTCAGGATCGGGATATACCCCCGATTCTGTAAAAACATATCCGAAGAAGTTGATTGTGTTCGTACTGAACTCGACTTTGTATTTATTTAACGTTAAGTTACGGGACTGTAGCCTTTCACGTACTTTGATAAGCGTAGCGTTGTGCCCTTGCTGGTCCTTGCCAAAAACTAGGATGTCATCACTGACGTTTATTACATTCGGAATGTCCGCTGCCGATTTGCCTGATGGTGCGTTGGAATAAATCTGGTTGGTGTGCTCTTGGTATCAGTATACAATTGGTGAAATCCAAGTTGTTGCGCCTGTTGCGTCTTCGATAATATCTGCTGCCTTGAGTCGTTTGATTTCATCTTCAACTTTGCTCCTGACACTAAAAGGAATGCGTCTATGCGTTTGTGTAACTGGTTTAACTTGTTCAATTATGTGTAATTTTACTTCAAAATTTGTTAAGTTCCCTAGGCCTTTCAATAAGTTGGGGTAGTTTTCCTCTAAGCATTGTGTATCGATATGTTGTCTATTACTTAGTACTATGTTTACTAGTTTTAATGCTTTTGATCTCTTGTAACTAAGTAGTCTGCTTTTGTTGTTGTATTATATTGAAAGGTTCCTTGCAATTTTCCTACAATTGGTAGCTTTGTACTGATGTTGTATGGGAAAATGACAGTGGTTTCCTTGATAAGTTTCCCGTTCGGTATTTTGTTAAATGTATCAAGGTTGATTAAGTTTACAGACGATCCTGTATGAATAACGAAATTTATTTTAATGTTGTTTAATTCTACTTTTGCTGAGGAAATCTCATTTGTTCTGGTTGTGTACAATTTGAACGTACTACTGCTACTTTCTGATGAATTGTTGCGTTGTTTGTTTGAGTTTACACGTTTGCTGTATTGTGTTTCTTTTTCTGGGATGTTTCTTTGGGATTGTTAGATCTTAGACAAACTTTCGCGAAATGAGACCTGTTTTCCCGCATGAATGGCAATTTATATTCCTTGCTGGACATGTTTCTTTACCTTTTTCATGGCAAGGGTTTCCACAATTTAAGCATTTTTTGTTTTTGTTGTGCTTTTGTTTACTGTGTTTGTTTTTTTGTTTGAAATCTCTGTTTTAACCTGTTAACCTCTTCTATTGACTGCTGTTTATGCTCCATTTCGGCCAGCTGATTAGTGGTTTGTCCTATTGTACTGCCTTTGTTGAGGAGATCACTGAGTTCGGGTTGATTCGTTAACGCGTACTTTCTCAACTCGGTGTTGTTTCTACTGCTAATAATTTGAGCTTTAATCTCCTTGTCTACGTTGGTGAAATTGCATGTTTTTGCTGCTTTTAGCAATCGTGCGTAAAATTGATATAACGTTTTCTCTTTTGTTTGATGTATACATCCAAATTTATACGTCTCGAAATCGACATTTGTTTTCGGAGAAAAATATGTGTCTAATTTGTTAACTGCTTTTTGATAGGAAGGGGTAGGAGGAGTTGTTTCGGTTGGGTCAGGAAGAGATAACTAAATATCGTATGCGTCCTCACCCATTAAATGCAATAGCGTTGCTGTTTTCCTTTCCTCGCCCGTGATATTGGCTGCTACCAAATAATTTTCTAGTCTCGATAACCATTTCTTCCAGCGTTTACCGATGTTGGCCAGGTCCCATTTGGTGTCGAACGGTGGTAACTGTGTTGATTGTAACATTGTTTTATTCTTGTCGCCAATGTAATGTCTGTTGTCACATATGTATACTGATTCCAGTTAATTAACAATAAAACAACTCTGTGAACGTAACTAAGTTATATATTTGTCAACTGATTCCGCCCTGTTGTATATGTTAAACTAATACATAGCTTGCGACATAGGTGGATGTTAAAGTAATACATAGGTGGCGTGTCTACATATGTATGTGTGCATGTGCGCGCGTGTGTGTGTGTGCGCGCGCGCATTTGCTGCACTGACTTATTGTCCTCATTTTTTCGAAATATCTCGATTAATATTAATTTGAGGCCATATGTGGTTTACTATTTTTCTATTCCCAACTTATTGCACTTCTAGAATTTGATAAAAAAATACCATATGCTATTTGAAAAAAAAAGTTGACCTTGCTATGACCTTTGTGTCTTTTTTTATAGTGACAACAGTAGCGCCATCGAATGAGCCCCTTTATATAGTTAAACTTTTGTCTAGCATTGTACTTTTTTCATAACATTAATTGTTTCGAAGAAATTACAGCGTTACACTTTAAATGGACCACCCTATATGCTATATTTATTTCAATTTTGAGCATATACAGGGTGAGTCACGACTATTCCCTCGGTCTCTTGTGTCTAAACGTGTATGTAGGACGATAAGGAGCACATTTTAAAATTATTTGCAAGTATACAGGATGATTAAAATAAGTACAGCATATCAAAGTTAGGTTATTTTTAATGGAACACCCTATATTGTATACCATTTTTGGAGTCTAGGTCATAAAGTAGGATAACTTTGTTGATAGATCCGTATACCCATCTGCTGCCAATTTCGAGAAAATTTGATTTTTATGAAAATGTCGGCTTTCGCGAAAAAATTAAAAGCAGGAAATCTGTATGACTTGGACGATTTACATTTGTAAGAAGTTATTTTGACAAAGCGTGCTTTCAATAAACCGATAGAGTATTTTAATATTGGCTACATGACATCAAGCAAAACAATTTATACTTTATATTTTTTCAACCATCAATAACTCTTAAGTTAAATGGAACATCCTGTATTTATCCATCCTATGTGAAAGCACATTAAACCCCCTACCAAAAACTATAAAGATGTCTATATCTAAATTTAACGATTAAAATGTTACTGAAAGGGAAACTCAGAACTAATTATCATAACATTATTACAATTAACTTATAAACAGCTGAGCATAACACGCTCAAAATGAATTTCCTCGGGATGTTAATATGAAAAATTAAAGTAAAAAAAAGTGCTAAAATTACAGTAAACAATAAAATAGTAATAGAAATTACAACATTGCAGTCAGTTTAGTCACACATTATTAGAACTACTATTCACATTAGCTTGCTTTAATAACTGCTACGTTCATCGTCCCAGAATATACAGGGTGAGTCATAACGGGCGACCAAAACTTTACCAGCGTGTATGAAACACGCTTCTGAATAAAAAACTTCCTATGAACCTATGTCCTAGTATGTGAACTTAATTAGCTACAAAAAGTGGAAGTTTTAGAATGCGACACGATGTTTTCGAAAAGTACACCACTCGCCAGGAATTAGTTCATGTCTATCCTGAAAATTTCAAAGCTCTACATCCGTTAGAAATATGCTAAAAAGAAGTTCCTCCGTTCTCAACGCTACTGCGATAAACACAGCCTCTTAAATTTTTAGCTTAACAACTTCAGGAAATAAAAAGCATTTATACGGGTTGGATTAGTAGGACGGGGATTTGAGATCTCGACGAAATTTTTTACTAGCTACTTAAGAAAGACAAGCTGGCGTCGTATCCGGCGACATGTGACCAACTACGCTGTCGAAAACTGTCTTACTTAAATTTGGCATACAAACAGTACCTACTGCAAACCCTCAAAATTCTAACGTCATTTTAATTAGGGGAAATTAATTTTCTCCGACATGCGCATCTTGAGCGGAAAGATAGCCGTATCAAAAAATTATCTCTAACTACTTAAGAAAGACAACCTGACGGCTTTTCCTACGATCTGTGACCACAGCGCACCTACGTAACAATACACAGAAATGATAAATTATTTGAAATATCTCTAAAACCATTAATTTTAACTGCATACATGCCTAGTTCAAACTAATGGATAATTAAATTTCGCTTTCAACTAACCAATAAAAATATCAGTTTGAAAAAATAAAGATTTTCGCATTTCAATTGTTTCAAAAAGCCATTGATTTCTAGAACACTCTGTATAACGTATCTGTTTATTATCATCATAAGAAATGCTTCTAACGTTATGTTAAGTTTCATAATGTTACATTTTTCCTTTACCGAAATAACGGCATATTTTTGAAGAGAACAAAATGTCAAAATTTTTAAACAAATGTCAATATCTTATAAAGTAATGAAAATAATTGAATATGATCCTGTATAAAGTTACCTTAAAATTCCTCAGGCAATTCAAAAATTTGATAATATATAGCGTGTTCCATTTAAAAATGTAAAAATACTTATTTTTACGGGCAAACTAAACACCCTGTATATTGTAGAATAATTTTACGTTATAAATTTCGTAAAACTAAACAACTTTTGTATTTAAATATTTGTTGTATTGTGCATAAAAATGGAGATAAGGAAGAGTATCGCACTATTGTTACACCCTGTATAAAAGAAAGTGACGTTAGTTACTACGCATATAACTCAAGAACGCCTGGACCGATTTCGATGATTCGCATTAATTCGGACTGGTCTTCGGCCAAACAAGAATAATACCCAAGAAAATCTCGAAATATCCCCGAAAAAAAATTATCAAGAAAATTTAGTTCTGTTCTACAAATAAAACAAAATAAACTACTGCACCTCGTATAATAATCATATATGTAATACTTCTATATTGCGGGTAGTCTTGGAGAAATTTAGACATCAAAGCGAGATAACTACATCGGTCCTCTCAAACTAACGTTCTAGCGTCTATTTACGCATGCCCGTCATGTCCACCAATGAAATCGCTTGAATCGTTGGTGGGAACAACAGTGAAAGCGCGTGATCAATCATATGTTCATGTTGTAGGTTAGTCGTTCCATGAAGCTCGTTTAATTTCTTCAAAAGATGTAAATATTCGACAAAAACATAATCGCCTAATTTTATTTAAAAACCAATAAAATGTGATACGGGATAAAAATACATGTTTTATTTTACCCAGTCCAATAGTTATAACTTTATCACATTTATATATTTCACCAAAATATACCTATTACAATAATGATAATGAACAATCTTATTTCAATTAAATTTGCCTCCAAACAAGCGTATCGCGTCTGCGTATAAAGACTTCAGAAGGTTGTAAGACAAGGAACCCCCTCTTCCATCACTTTTTGTTGGCGAACACTGCATACATAGCTTGGTATAGGAGACCCGCAATATAGAAGTATTACATATATGCTGATAATAATACAGGGTCCGGCATTGAAACTTTTTGTTTTCAATTAGACGTAGTGGTACGACTGGAACTAGTTGTGGCGGGGTAGTGTTTTGGGCCGAGAACTTTGATGTGGGAATTTGTTTGTCAAATGTCATCAGTTGTCAAAATGCTTTGGATGAAAAAGCAACGCGCGTTTGCAGTAGAAACCTACTTTTCACGAGGCTAGTCGATCGTCGCGATGCAGCGGGGGTTTCATTTCCGATACAATATTTCTCCTCGAGGTGCTGTTCTTGCCCGGAGATCCATCTTATCGTAGGTGGAAGCTTTTAGTGCAGTTGGAAATGTGTTCCGCAAGAGACCAGGAGCAGCACGGACCGTTAGAACACCTGCAAACATCGAGGCAGTACGAGATTCAGTTTTGCGATCTCCTAGGCACTCTGATTCAAAACATGCGGCTGCCCTGGGATTGTCAGATCGTTCCACTCGTCGAATTCTTCATGATAACTTTCACTTCCATCCATATAAAATGGTAGTCGCACAACAACTTTCCGAACGTGACTTGGTTTTACAACAAGCAACATGCGAGACACTCCTTCAGAATTTGCCTCCTGACGCAATTGTGTGGTTTAGCGATGACGCACATTTTCACATCTCGGGGTGTGTTAACAAACAAATTTTTGCGATATTGGAGCGGTATCAATCCTAGGGAAGTTCGTGAGAGGTCTCCTCATTCGGATCGGGTCATAGTTTGGGTTGCGATGTCAACTGGAGGAATTATTGGGCCACATATTTTCGAGGAGGGCAATCGCACGGTAACGGTAAGTTCGGAGCGTCATGTGGCCATGATTGGCAATTTCTTTCTGCCAGCTCTTGAAAATATTGCTGTTGGTGAAGTATGGTTTCAGCAAGATGGGGCCGACTGGCCACATATCACAAAATTCAATGCGTGTTTTGAGTGAGAATTTTCCAGGGTGACTTACCTCTAACAAAGGTGACATCTCGTGTCCCGCACGCTCGCCAGATTTAGCCCCATGTAATTTGTTTTATGGGGCAACTCTGGAAGCATTAAAAAACAATATTCTGATGAAATAGCCAACATACCGGTTGCTATGCTGGAGAGAGTCAACTTGCACTTCAGAAATCGGCTACAACAATGCATCGACAGCAACGATGAACACTTGCCAAATATTCTTTTTAAAACTATTTAATATCAAACTTTCCATATTAGTGCATAATGCTAATAAAAGAGAATCTTAAAATGTACAAGGTATACTTCTATTTTTTACCTTTGAAAAAAGAAAGTTTCAGTGCCGGACCCTGTACATACAATTTGTTATTACAGTATAAATAATTTGTCCGTATTGCTGTGCGTGTCGGAAAATTTACCACAAAGCCGAAGTTTGTACTTGGAGGTATATACGACAAGTAGCTAGTTTATAGACAATAATCATATAGAAACAAGTATATAAGCCTCAGTTCAGTGGACATCAAAAAATAAGAAAATAATGATATCTGTGCTCGAAACATATGAGTACGTACTTATCTAATACGTCAAAGAAAAGATAATAAATTTCAAAAGCTGTAATGCTGGTTGTATATTTATAATTTCCTCTCACCCCTCCTGTGATGACATCCATCATTTATGTAGGGATGGTCAAATATATTAAGTTGCGCATATGTATGTGTGATTTCTGGACAACGCAAAGTTGACGTTTACCGATAACCATTGCATGCGTAAAGAGTCGCATGAAATAGTTGTTTATACTACTACGAGGTTTATATTGATAGTTTTTAATTTTATTTATTCATTCGGTATTCGGTTGATGACGGCGATCCATGCGCTCCTGAAACATGTGTCCCGAGTAATCAAACGTTGTGGTGTTGGTGTTACCGATATTCTTATCTGTAATTCTGATTGCTGTTTAAAGGCAGTGAGCGATTTGCCTAGTCCAGTGACTTCCAACGAAAATCACATTAATGAATTTTGCAGGAACATCAAATGTACAATTATAAGTTTATGAACATTAAAATTTTCAAGCTTCACGATGGTATAGATAGGGTTGAGTTTTGCAAGATGTTACTTCGCATACAGGAGGATTGTGATCCTGCCGTATAAACCCAAAGGTGCAAGAGAAGTTATTTTCAATAGCTGAAATCGTCAGTTTTGAACCAATTAAAATGATTCCACAGAACTGGTCTCCAAAGTCACCCTATATATTACCCCTTAAGTTTTTTATCAACTATTAAAGAAAAAGTATATAGAACATAAGTAAATACAAAAGCCCAATAGCAGCATCCCAGTATTAATAATGTAATAAACCACATACATTTTTAACAAATTCGTCAAAAAAAGTTAGTTTTAGAAGAACGTGTTATTATGAAAACTGTATTTAACTTTTTTCAAATGAAACACCTGTATTTATATATTTTTGAAATCTTTATTAGAATTTAAAGTGCTTTTGTGTATGCAATGATGATCTTGCACCATTCTTGAGACATTACTTTTTTTGTAATTTTTACCATTTCGATTCAGTTTGAAAAACAAAATCGAAAAAAAATTGTTGACATTTTTTTATTATTTAAATGAATCTCGGTGAAAAAAATAAAAGATTTTTTTTTATATACCTAAACGAGGTTCTATCACTAACTTCAACGATTATTAAAAAAGTCAACTGCTCGTATTCTATCAGTGGCTTCATTTTGGCTAAAAATTATAACTATGGTTCGATATTAACACTGTAATAAAATGTGTGTAACATACCTAGGTTCAAAATCTTGTATATATAAATTCAAGTTTTCAAGTTATTTAAAAGGCACTTCACTTTATAAATGCCAGGTTTATTTCCTCTAGAGAATTATCAACTTTCGAAGCAACACAATACTAGAAAAATTTGAAAAAATAAACCATCTTTCAAATTAAAAGCTTTTTCGTTAAAAATTGTAGTTCGTTCACGGGATATTTAGTTTGTGTATGATTATAAGTAATTAGAGGTAGGTCTTACATATACATATGTGATTTACTTGTACTAAAAAAAACAAATCGACGAGGATGGGATTCGAACCCACGCGGGCAGAGCCCATTGGATTAGCAGTCCAACGCCTTAACCACTCGGCCACCTCGTCGAGTAACGATGCTTCTTTCAATCACTAATAGAATCTAAACATAACAATATATTCATTTTATATTTAGTATTTTGAAAATATAACTAATAATTATAACTTCAAAACACTAAATATAAAATGAATAAACAAATATGAATTCTGTTGAAGATATTCACAGATTTATACATGAATTTGAATGCTACACCGTTCTAATAACTATAGGTATACAATGTAAAAGCGAATTTACAGTACCTAAATTATTTTAAAAACTGTAATAATTCATAACCATAATAAACAAATACCCACCTTTAACTTTAAGTAGTATACATATTTTGTGACCTTATATACTTATCTTTTCTCTGCATTTCCATTTATAGGTCAATAAAAACGCTTTTTAAGAATTATCAATCTGAAACCTGAAACTTAACAATATACCTACCTTTTGTAAAATTAACTTCTTCTGTAGAACCAATTGACATTTATCTGAAATACGGTATATACCATAGGCACTGTATCATATTGTTATGAGGGCTTCCGGGTTTTGACCGCGTCATAGTAAAGTACATATATACAATACAAAATAAAATAAAGCAAAAATGAAAAAGAAAAATTACAAAAATATATATACAACTTACTCAAACTCAAGTTTGAGTAAGTTGTATATATTATTATATAGTATATATTGAGTAAGTTGTATATATATTTTTGTAATTTTTCTTTTTCATTTTTGCTTTATTTTATTTTGTATTGTATATATGTACTTTACTATGACGCGGTCAAAACCCGGAAGCCCTCATAACAGAGACTCAGACCGTGGAAGCCTTCGATATCATTTAACTGTATCATATTAATCACCTCTTTCTAGTTGATGTAGCTGAAATATTATAATGTGATATATACCTATCTATTAGAAATATCTAAGAAAGTAACTGACACTATAGTGTCAATCAAGTGCCCTGCTTTATTGATTATTGTCTAACATGTTTAATAACTCAATATTTTTTACACGCAGCTTGTTATTTTGCATCAATGATTAATGTTTTTCAAAACTTGTATAATTTTTAGAAAGATTGTAGTTCTTAAAGTGCCAGTACCTATAATTGTTTCGAAGATAAATTTATTAAGTCATGACCATTCCCATGTAGCATATAATATTTATTCAATATATTATGCATCTTGATTAAATCTTGTATCTTTGCTAAATATTTCCAACATATAACACGTTATATATAAATATATATTTAGAAATATATGAATATATATATGTTTTAAATATAGCATTTCCTACTTATTTACAATATTGTGAAACATTTATAACATAAATGTTATAAAATTATATATTTACGTATATATTTTTGCATCGATAATTCAAATATATCATATATATTAAATTGCAGATTCACATTTTATATTTTAAAATATTTATTACATAAATATTAAAGTACAATATATTTTTTTGTAGTACAAATTCACAATTTTATATTTAGTTTTGTAATGTGTAGGAAATATTGTGAACACTTTTTGTCAACTTAATAATTACTTCTTGTAATTTTGATTTAGTTACTTATTTCTTCCGATTCTTCGATGAAAAAAAAGTGTCTACCGATCTTTTTTGCATAAAATGTGAATTTATTTAATTTATTAACGCACCGCGCTAACGCGCATTGCACGCTTTTTTCTGATTTCACAATTACTTGCAATGTAAAATATGTCTGATTTCCGCTTACATTTTCTCGGTTAAAAAAAATAATACAAATGTGTGTTTGGTCATTTGCAACACAACTAGTTTTTAGGTAAGAAGTAAGAACCGAAGACGAGATAATGTAAATAACTACATTCTATATTTCCTACACCGGTAATAGGTAATAGTCAATAATCGCATGCGCGGCATGTGCATGCGATATGGATGGAACTGCTTACAACACTTTTAACGCGTTTTGGCGTAATGGACCTGAAATGGTGTGATCTGAATCAAAAGCAGAGATAATTACCACGTTAAAAGCATATGAAGTATTGTTAATACGTTGTGATTGTGTTATTTCATACGATCGATAGTGTTTGTATTTGTAGAGTGCGCAGAATTACTTTTTACTTGTTGGAAATAAATCCAAGATGTCGAATTTATCGAATTGCAGTAACTCGAGGTATTGTAATAAATATCGCTTTATCAAGCAGTCTGTTGGCAAATTTATGCAATTGTTAGAACAAATAATGTTGACGCGGATACTGATACTAATTTAATGATAGATAATAAGGCTTAACATTAGGGGTTCAAATTACCTGATTCTGTATCACATTAACAGGTATTTTGATAACGTTATGTTGAAGTTACTAAAATTAATTGCGGCAAATTTAAATTTTGCTGATTTATCAAATATATTATCAGTAATATTTATAATATAATAAATCAGTGATATTTGTACTATATATGTCAGTAATGTTTATTACATATTGAATGTGACAGATTTATATATATATTAAATATATTATATTTTCATATTAGGTAAATATATAAGTGTAATATATTATTTATACTATTATAGTTATATTTATGTAACATTAACTCAAATATTTGTTTAATAAATAAAAATCTGTCACTTTCAATATGTAATAAACATTGCTAAATAATATTTTATAAATATTTTATGCTACATGGGTTGTTTAGAGAATTTAATAGAAAATACAACTAGCGTTGACTATTTCATGTTCGACTTATCCTATGAGTTAGTTAATTTTAAGTAAGTTAATTTTGTAACGTTCTTCTAACGTAATATTGTAGTGAATGGTAACTGTCATTGGGAAAAGTATCAGCAACGTTATAATAACTTAGGCAAATACCGTGTCTGCAACGTATTTTGTACTGCTTTGGGAAAAGTGTCAAATACGGATAAATGTGACCGGTTACAAAAATCCTGTAGCAAATACAGACTTTTACACCAAATTGTAACCAAACTCGTTGCACAACCTAAGTTGTATTACGATGTTGCAACCGTAATTACACCAAAATTTGCTACTTGAGATGATGCAGAAACGTGACATTTAATGGCTCATACACAAGTTTAAATCTACTCGAAAATTCGATTTAGTTTTGCATTCTAATAGATCTCTTATGGATCAAAAGACATCTATTTACATTGCTAGGTTTAATGAGTTTACGGGAAGTAGTTCAGACAAATTGTGCGTATCACATCAATAGTAGATTGTTGGATCTGATGTTTACAAATATGGGTTGCTCTACACAGGTTATCTACGGTATGAATCCGTTGGTGAGTGCAGATATTTACTGTTCGCCATTATGCATAATTATACAATTATTATAGTACACGATCTACATCAACCACCAAACCAAATTTAACAGATATAATAATTTCGGAAAATGAAAATTAATTATTAGTTTAGGCCCTAAATTCTCAGTAGATGAGTTAATTTGTAGTATAGAATACATTATTCAAAATTCTGTAGTGTCGAACAAGCAAAACACATTACGTAACAAATTAGTGAACATCATAACTAATTAGAAAAACAGACGTACTAACATACACAAAGACACTGATTTAATTCGTATGTTAAAGGAAACGAAATGTTTATAAGTAATAATAGAGACATTATAATAACTAAAGCAGACAACGGAGAAAAAAGTATAATAATGTACAAAAAAGATTATGCAGCCAAAATGCATTCATTATTAAACGATCAAAACACTTACATTACATTACGAAAAGACCCGACTAACAAAATTCAAAGTGAAAATAACCAATTAATCACTAGTTGGCTAATTATATAGACGAATCCGTTGCTAAAAATGTAAAAATATATAATTGGATTTACGGCGTCCCTAAAATTCATAAAACTGATATTCCTTTAAAGCCGATTGTAAATTGTATACAATCACCAACATACAATTTATCAAAATTTGTCGTCGGAAATACGGAATAAAATGTAAAAAATTGAGAATTTGTTAGTTTCATTAACAAAAAATCCGTACCGTGTAATCATGAAATTATCAGTTTATACGTTGTATATTTAGTCACAAATGTCCCTACAGATTTAGCACTAAACAGTATAAACAAAAAATGGAATTTAATTCAAAATTATACAAATTTACCAAAAAGCGAATTCATGTTGGCTGCAAAACTTTGCTTAAATTCAACATATTTTCAGTTTTTTCTCTATACTCTAAAATAAACAAATTATGAAAGAAACCGCGTCACCTGGGACACCTGTATATATCATATGTAAATATATACAAGCGTACATTAGAAGAGATAGTTGGATAGAGGAAAGTAATGGAATAGACTGGTAAGCGGATAGTCGGAGTAGCACACTTCTCACTGACTCTGCCTCAAAAGTTGTTTGAGACGAGATCTAAAGGCAGGAACGGTCAAATTTTTTAAAGAGCTATCAAGATAATTGTATTGGAAATAGATATTATGAGAAAACGAGCGCTTGAAGATGAAGTAAAGAGTGGTGGAGATATTAACCATCTAAATCTCGTCGTAATACTATGAATATCGGATCTAAAACAATTTTTTTTAAATAGATATGAAGAATTCAATGGAAAGTTGTCAACATCTTCAACTCACGCCTGTTCCACATATTCAACCAACCAACCGCACTCAGTTTATGCGAGATTCGATCATATGTTCTGATACTAAATATGAACCTAAGACATGAATTTTGAATCTTTTGAATGCGTTTAGCAGAAAGTGAATCAATTGCAGGATGGCAAACCGTAGAGCAGTATGTAAATTGCGACAATACTATTGCCTCACATAATCTGGTTTTGACATTACACGATAGGGCTGTTCTGTGAGGATACAGTTTTCTTAAGTTTAGGTATGCATTTTTAATGTACTTATGTACCTGATCACGAAATCTGAAAGAATTGTCCATATTTAACTCCAAATTTTAGACTTGACCACCGTTGAGACCGTAACACCTCCAATAGTGACGTGAAATGCATGTTGCAGTTCGCTACAAGTTTTTGATTTCCCAAACAGCAACAGCTGTGTTTTGAACGGATTGAGCTTAAGATTGTACTGGATGGAAATAGTATGAAGATTCAGATCAGTGTCCACGGGGAGCACGCCCCCCCCCTCCTCCCCCTCAAACGACCCGACTGTATACTAGATAAAACATACTATTTCTAACAGAAAAACATTTTTAAATACTTATCGCATTTAAACCCTAATGTTTAATGAAATAAAAACAATAGATTTACTACCGAGTAACCATTTTGAAACATATCTTACGCTCAAATTTGGAATTAATCTTTAATTTTTAAGTTCTTGCATACGCCTATATTTTAGTTAGTTAAATACTTCAAAAACCACCTCCGTGGGTTTTAAATTTCAAAAATTTTCCGCGGACACCTCTACCCGGGGCGGTATTCCATACCCCCTGGTTTTGCCCCCCTCCCCTCCCCTCCAATGGTTTTCTGGATCCGCCGCTGCACAGCTGTAACCCTTTCTAAGTCCCGAGTGAGTGATAGGTAGTATATTGTTAGCTTCAACGTAATTGGATAATTGAATGTATAGAACTTTTTCAAATATCTTCGATATGGCAGGAAGCCCGCTAATTGGACGGAGGTCACCGAAACTCAACGGATTTTGAATTTTAGGAAGAGGTTTAACTAAAGCAAACTTCCAAGAATCTGGCACAACTGACTGCTCAATGCAACAGTTAATAATGTGTGTTATAAACGAAATTAGGTGAGGGCAGCTCATTTTAATCACTGTTATATTAATACTATCTAATACTATCTTACATGTTACTAATTTTTTGTCAGTGTTTTGTATCGACATTATTAACTATTCTATTGTCTATTAGTGGACACTTTGTTGGACTTCGGTCTGTTTGTGTCCCAAACAAATAAATAAATAAATACCATCAGCACCAGTTGAAGTTGATTGAATACCCTTGATAATGCTATGACTTGTCGAAACACAAACTCATTGCAGAGGATGATGGCAGGCTATTCACAAAGAAGTTATTAATTACGTCAACATCAGAGAGATTTCGTGGTAAAGGCTGTCAGAAGCGATTATTGAAGTCTAAATATGAGATATATTTCCATAATACTTTTGGAGATCTGTTATTAGAAATATAGTTAAAATAGGTTTTTTTTGCACGATTAAAAGACGCGCTGTAGTTAAGTTTCGAAGAGTCTTGTAATAATGCCAATGAGAAGGACACCCTATATGCCGAAACCTGCTTTTAGCCTTATCTCTTAGTTTCATTAAAAGTTTAAGATTATCAGTAAGTCAAGGTAGACATTTTTTTGTAAATGTTCTGGTAATTAGGGGAGAGTGAATAGAAAACAATTCCAACAAACTGATGTCATTTAAAAAGTTATGCTTGCCATTAATATCATCTATAGAAATTAAGAAATGTAATGGTGAGTGAGGTAAAGTGAATACAGGTCAGCATTGAATTTAGTAATATCAATTCGTCTAAAGTCTCTATATGTATAAAATCTACCATTTTTTTAGGCAAGTAGCAGGTGATATCGCGGAATACCATGTCATGGTCTGAAAGTTTGCAAGATATCACGCCCGAGTTGACAGGTGAAATACTGTTACTACATAGAACCACATCCAATATAGTGACGAAGAGGTTTTAGTCAAACGAGTAGGTTGGTCAATAAGTTGTTTCAAATTGAAAGATTCAATAATATCAACAAAGTATAAGCTGGATGATTCGTAAGGTTTTAGTAAGTCAATATTAAAATCACCAAAGCAAATCACATTATCAGTAAAATAGAAAGATAGGTCTAGACTATTTTCCAATTCACTCAAAAAAAAATTATGATCTAATTGAGGTGGTCTATAAGCAACTCTAATAGCTAACCGACATCTGTTGATAACGACGTGTAGCCAAAGCTGCTCTATATTCTCACTGAAGTTTACTACTGATACCTGAAAACTAACCTTCTTTAACGTAAATATGATGCAGTATGGTTCATAATAACGTTGAATGAATTCCTCAGAATATCGTAACTATCTGCGCTAGTCAGTTCTTCGGTGCTTTTCAGCATCCTTTTACAAATGCTTAAGCCATTGAAAACGACATGTTTCATTCAGTATTCACCCCGGTGAGGATGTACTTTCTTCAATTAACAATCTCAAACCCTGATGTGACTCATGTTGAAGACACTAATCCTGCCTTTATCATACGAGATTGTTCTGCAATGTTTTGTTAATATAATGCAAGTGTCAAACGTTCCTAACATGAATTCAGACAGTGATTACGTTCTAGACTGCCACGGAAATCTTCAATTAATGGAACATCATCAAAGTAACAAAGAAAATTGACAGTTATTATTGCTGACTATGGCATTTATGTCAATAAGATTCTATTTTATTCTATGACATTTATAAGGTAGCACAGGCCTAATAAAAGACACACGCTTTACAATTCATAGCTACCTAAGACTTTTAAATTTATGTTGACATTTTGAGCAGTTAACTGCAAGTACAGGATGTATAATAAGATAAAACTTTGTTTTATTACTATGTTCATATGAGTGTATACATTTTTATTAAATTTTAGCCTGACAGCATACTCAATGAGCAGTTTATAATGAGGCCTATTCCATTTAAGATTTTGATACTGTCGCTCCCTGTCGTTAATCTTTGAACTAAGTAGACATTTGACTTTTAACTTCAAGAATGTAGTATACAGAACATTTAGCGCGATTGAGGCCATCTAGAAGAGAGATAGATCTAGAGTGGAGCGGTTGTAAAACATATACGGAATTAACGCATTGGCAAGCGTGCTATTCCGTATATGTTTTACAACCGCCCCACTCTAGATTTATCTCTTCTAACTGGCCTTAGTCGCTCTAAATGTGCTGTATAATATTTCAGCTCTTAAACCAATCATGTTAGCGGTGCGGGGTGGAGGAGGGTTAGAGCCGCACTGTATAATACCATACAATTACTGAATTTTGTGTATTTAGACAAATTAAGCAATACAATTGTGCTGCTGTTTACATTTCGGAAATGTTATTTTTTCCTTCCTCTCTACCATTAGTAGATATTGTTAATTAATTAGTATTGTAAAAGATTGCCATTGCATTACACATTATTGTCCACAATGTAAAGCGTTGGTTAATAAAATGCTTAGAATTGAAATTGTTAAGATTTTAAACTAATAATTTATAACAAACAGTTTGCAGAAAAACATATTAAAATGAACTTCATCGTTCATATACGTATTTAAGCTATTACAATTACATGTTAGCGGGCTAGACAATACAGAGATAAAATGGCGACAAGTTTGTTCATATTACATATATACAACATTTTGTACATCGGCGACATGTATGTATCTAGTTTCAAGTTTCTCTAAATAAACAGTTTTAGAAATATCTTTTATTTTTTTTATTATTATTAAAGTTAAGTAAACTATGGTCTACCGATACATAACAGGACAAGCAATTATTCCATACAAAAAATAGGATGAATGTTTAGAGAGGTTTCATAATAAAAAGCACTAGGCTACAACAAGAAATGGACAAAATTATTATTGTCTACAGTAGATTCATTAAACTTTTATAATTTGACCATTTATATTTTGAGTATTCCTCTATATAAGTGCGAAAAATAAATGCTATTTTATAATGTCGTCGAGATGATGGGGTTAGAATACAATCTGTTTTTATAATCGTGATTATTATTTTTGACAAAATGCCAGGCATTATGTTACTGGCATTTCGTTACGATCAATAAGTTGAAATACCGCATATAACTTACCAAACTAAATCAACAAGGGATATTTAAAAAAAGCTTTAACTAAAACATTTATAATTGGTAATTACGAAGATTAGTAATGTTATTATGTGTTGTAAAATATGTTACAAGAGATGTTTTTCAAAAGGTTTACTGGATTTGATTGAGCTTGAACTTGAATGAAAGCAATGCGCGCTTGGTTTGAATGTGCGGGGCGGTGTGTTTTCTGTATTGATCGCAGCGTTCTGTCCAGTTTTGAGGGTGATATCGACTTCGAGCCGCAGTAACGAGACGACCCTCGTCGTGTTTCAGTAGTTTGGTATTTTATGGAATGTAAGATGGCCTCGTGACTCTAATTGACGGCACCATGTCGTCTATATCGGCTCAAGGTGTGGTGGAACGCGCTTCTGCGGAACTTACAAAAAGAATCAATGGCCTCCGCGGCAACAAGCATCATTCCACGAAGACCAGTGTTATGGAAAGGGTTACCAATGTGTTTTGTGGAAGCAGCAATTCTGCTGTTGCAGCTCCAGAAAAGCCTTCGCGACTTTTGCCATCTAGAAGCTCTAAGATTACAAGCAGTCCTGTGATTGTCGTTACAAAAAAACCAAAGTTACCGCAAGTGTATATAACGTCGTGGGAACAACTGGTTATGGACGAACGCTTTCTAGCAAAGTTTTTTCTATATTTCAGTGCAGTGGAACGTTGTGTGCTGGCACAGGTATGCATGCGTTGGCGGGATCATTTATATCGGTCGCCTAAATACTGGACTGGACTGGTGCCAGTGTTGCAGTGTAGGGAAATGAGGACTTCACAAGGAAATGAACGTACTAGACTGTATTCATCACTTCTAAGAAGAGGATTTCATAGTCTATGTTTAATGGGTGCCTCTGACGAGGATGCGTTAGACTTAGTTAGCTCATTTCCTTTAGCCTCTAAGCACGTGCATTCGCTGAGTCTTCGCTGTTCCAGTATAACGGATCGCGGCCTTGAGACGTTATTAGATCATCTTCAGGTAAGTATTATTAAGTAGAAAACATTGTTTTAGTTTGTTATAACTGATTTATTTTAATGAATTATTACACTCTTTAATGTTATTTTCGTTATAATTATTAAAGAAGACGAACATGTCATTTTAAAATAAGGAATTCATTTTAATTCAATAAAAAATCCAATAAATTTTTAATTTGTTTAATATTTCGTATTTTTTGCTTACAAGATGCTTATATTAAACCTTTAATCGTAAGTTATGTTTACACCTATTCTCGTCTAAGTTAAAACACTGTTTCCAGTTCAGTTGCAAATGTTACCAGTTTTTAAATTTTTGTATTGTTTTTTTATTCAATGGTTTATTTTTTTGACAATTATTAATATAGTGTTATTTGCTACTAAAAGTATTATCTTGCAATTACTCAATTACCACTGCTGTACTGTGAGTGATCTATACAATTTAATTATACTTCTATAATTTAATATACATATAAGTATCATGATTTCATTTACATATGTATGTATAAGTAACACGCTTTAGTTATCACCTAACTAAATCTTTGTGTTTTCCATGAAAAGAATTGCGACACTTGAGCCGGTATTATGAAGGGCAAATAGATCTCAAAATAGTAACTTGTGGGATAAATCTTATGAATAAATAAATTGTATTTGGACATTCTAAATTTAATAAGGACATAATAAAGTAATCAGCGAATAAACTTAAGTAGCTAATTATTTGACAAAGGCGGCACTGTTAGTGTTTTTTAAGATACTTTAGAAGATACTTTAAAATGAATCATATAATGTGCATCTAGATATAATATTGAATAAGTTTATCCCACAGCAACAGCATTCGATTGAATTCTATCCGATAATAGTTAAATCAGAAAAAATATGCGGATACACTGTTGCAAGTTGATTGGTTAAATTTGTAATATGGTACTTCTATATTGGATACAATTGACATCAAATACTAGTACTTTAATATTATTCATTGCCTATGTTCAAAACGCTTATACCGGGTGTTTCACAAAAATTTCCAAAGGCTATAAAGTCTTCATTTGTCATCCGATTTTGATCTACACGCCAAATTAAACGGTTTCGACAAGACTACATGTTGCAATGCAAATTATCTTTTGGTCATATACAGAGTGTACGTAAATGATTGTGTGTGACGCCATCTGCGTTTTAGGAAATTTTACGTTCTAGAATTTGGGACATCTAAAGTCACTTAACTTGACAGAAATTATTAATTGGCGTAACGTCATAATCATGTTTGTAAGTATGGGTCATTTTTTGTATAAACATAATACCGCTTCGTTATACAGTGTGGTGCAACCAAGATGGGGTGGACTTTTATAAATAAACGGTGAGGAATTTCGAAAAACCTTTTTGGAATTTGATTGAGGGCTACATGGGCTACGTTTTAAAATATGTTCTTTATACAGAGTGATCGAAGCAGTCAGTAACGAACCAATCTTGTGTTTTTTTTTAATGGGACACTCGATATTAAAATATTACAATCGATTCTGCTAATTACTATAAACAATTTGATACAACATTAGTTAGGTCTAAGACCCATATAGTTACGGAGAGAAAAGCGATTACATTTGAAAAACCTCTCCAATGTCGTTCATTTTTTATAAGAACAGGAAATGAGTACTAAAAATCGAAGTGTATCACTAAATGTGGTAAATTGTTGAGTAAAATAATGGCCTATACTCAACTTGAAATTATTCACCATTATACAGGATGATCGAGTTTTGTAAATCCATTTCGGACTTAATTTTCTCAAATGGAACATCCTGTATATTATTTTCGTATGTTAAAGAGAACTTCATAAGCTTTCTAAAAATACCATACACCCTTTGACTGACAGTTTTTAAACAAATTCACCGCAATAACATATTTTGAGATTTGTAACACTGAGGGTGGGTTTATCAATGGGAGGATAAATAAACTAACTTCGAGATAAAATTTTATTCGTAAGATAATTACAATGAAACGTTTATTAAGTGTCAAATAGAAGTTATCTGCAAGATAAAGCATTGTGGTTCCTAAATTTTACCTTCCAGTTACGTAACTAACACTTTTAGCCTCACATTGATAAACCCAACCTTAAAGATTTAAAGTCATCTGGAGCGACCTTAACGGCGCGCGCCCGTCGTACAAGTATGTATGCAGTGAAAT
Source organism: Holotrichia oblita (assembly GCA_023690525.1). Lineage (NCBI taxonomy): Eukaryota > Metazoa > Arthropoda > Insecta > Coleoptera > Scarabaeidae > Holotrichia > Holotrichia oblita. The sequence goes on along the minus strand of CM043015.1, from coordinate 127,930,038 downwards.
ATGTAATTTGTAGGTATGGTATCGTATGGTATTGTTGCAAGTACGCCTACCTATAATTCGGTTTCAACACATTTAAAATTTTTAAAAGTTCGTGAAAATGCTTCAACGTGTTTGTTTGCTGCAGTTACACCCCTGCTACCGGACCACACTTGCGGTCTTTAGTCATCATGTAATGACGCATGTAATTAATAAGCAAATCATAAAAAAATATTGAGTACGCAAAGAATATAAGAATTTTACATCGATAAATTTACATCGGACAAGGACAAATATTGGCAATCCAAAATTGTTAAGTATTGCTACAATAAATGTTCAAATACTGCTCCGTGTAAACGAAAACACATTTAGAGCCGATTGGTAAATTATAATTTATCCTTTCATTGCATACTATTAAGTGATTTACATAAAACTGCGTTGACATTTCAAATACATAGCTGTGCATATTACCATATGATTCTGTTGGAGATAACACTGAACTAATTTATCATCGTATATTTGGTCAATGAACATTCTTTTACAGAATATGATAGGGTCAATTGATCAGTGAATGAACAAATAAGAGGTATTGCCAATTTAAGTATACGTTAGAGTTACTACAATTATAGTGAGTTCGAATCTTTTAATACGGTTTGTAAGCCCTATTATTTTAAATTTCTAAACACAAAAAAAGAAAAACTAAAAAAAGTTAATTCTAATACTTATTATTCAATTAGTTTTGACAAAAATACCAAATCACCAGTAAATGAACATGCATAGCATGACAAATTTTAATGTTTTATAGTTTATTTAACGCAACAAGTCTAATATAATGTTTTCGCTTGTTGTTAACATGACAATTTGCTGGTGTTAAAGGTTTAGCGTGTCTACGTCGAGTGACTGTGCTCATAGGCACATATTCACCTACTTACTCTTAGTCTAAGTAATTAGCAATGCATAGCATGACAAATTTTAATGTTTTATAGTTTATTTAACGCAACAAGTCTAATATAATGTTCGTTTTGTTAAAATTTTAACTTATGATCCTTTATTAATTTATCGAATAAAATCTAATAGAAATATGTTTTTAAGTTAGGGGAATATTTCACACAAAATGTTAGGTTGGCATTGACTTGTTGATATTAGTTTATATCTGTCAGTTTGTTGCTGACTTAAAACTAGGGTTAAGTAACTTAAATTAATAAAAATGCCGCGTCTTAGTGAAGATATTATGAACAATACCCTAAGATTAATACAAAATGGATAGTCCAACAGAGAAGTGCCTAGAATTTATAATGTATCTCACAGTGTTATTAATAGAGTTGCAATACGATTTCGTAGAAGTGGTAGTGTAAAATTTACTCATGGGAGAGGCCGTCGGAGGAGTACAACTCCTGCACAAGATCAGTATTTAAGACTCCAGGTCAAACAAAATGGAGTTCAGTCGTCTAGGACGTTGAATAACGATCTTCGTGCAGCTACAGGAGTGGTTATATCTAATCTAACAGTTAGAAGAAGGCTGCACGAGTTTGGTTTAAGGGCTAGAAGAAGGGTCATATGCCCACTGTTGAGTAGGCAACACAAGATAGCTAGGAGGCAGTGGACTGCAAATCACTTATCATGGACTAGAGAAGATGCCTTTTCTCTTTTTCCTCTTGACGAGTCCAGATTCACTCTACATCATTCGTGGAGAACGGTATCTTGAAAGGAACATGGCCCCACGTGTGCTATTTGGAGATGGGGCTGTTACGGTTTGGGGTGGCATAAGATTTAACGGTCGCATCGAACTGGCGGTTTTGAGAAATCAATCCATGAATGCAGTATAGGGACTTATGTATTTTGCCAATTAATAGTTGTACCATTTGCCCGAAATTTTGGAAGAAATTTCGTATTTGTGGACGATAATGCTCGTCCCTAGCGAGCCCACATCGTCGAGGATATAATTGTTACCAATAATATTGAAAGAATGATGTGACCCCTAGTTCTCCAGATTGCGATTGCATTGAGCATGTTTGGGACAAACTTGATCGACAGTTGCGATCTCATGCTCGTTCTCCCACAACGCTAGATGAACTCACGAAAGCGGTGCGAGAAGAATGGGAAAGAATACCGCAAGAATTCATCAATACGCTAATAGAAAACATGTCAAGAAGATGCTTAGCTGTGTCACGAGCTCGAGGAGGGCCTACAATATATTAAAATTGTAGTTGCCACATTTAAAGTTATTTTTAATGTAAAAAATGTTTATTTTTTTGAATTATAACTTAAGTTTATTTTTTAACAATTTATTCTTATCATTAAGTTAGTGCTTAAATGATTTTTAATAGTTAAAAAATACATATTTTGTTATATTCCTGCCGTCTTTTGCTTTTTTGTTAATTTAGTTTGGAAAAAAGTTGTTTTATATTATTTTTTCATTAGTAGACCACTTCAATTGAACAGCACTTTATTTTCGGATAATAAAAGAAACAGGACATGTAACGCTTACAAACTACTTACAATTATTAATAAAAATTAAATTTTAGAACACGACCCGGATATTGTATCTGAGGTAAGTTCTGAAATTTTTGGTGTACCAAAAATTTGGTCTGGAATATCTGGCCACCTATACTGTTTTTTTACTTTCTCCGTTACACTTACTTCGTAGACTTCACCTTCAACGCTTTTTACAATACCCGGATAATTCCGATTCTAGTACTTCACAATAACGTAGTTTCCTACAATAATAATTGTTTCGTCTACTAAGTCTTCATTTTAATTATTTTCAAAACTTATTCTTCTACGTTGTTCAATATGTTTCCTTGGTTCTTGTTCTTCCTTCTCATTTTCTTTGCTATACTTTACTTTTTCCGCTTTACGTTTTGGTTTTCTTTGCCGTTCTCTAATTTTTTCTTTAATGTAGTACCCTTACTTTCGTTTAATGAGTCTAACGATTCCTCATGTTTTTTCTTCTGAAACCTTTTTCTTTATTGTTATTTTTTCACCGTTTCCGGTCTCACTTTCTTCTAATAATGGGTAATTCAATGTTGTTTTCTAGTAACCATGGAACCATGGATGTTTTTTATAGCGGTATTAAAATGGAATAAAACAAAGATGAAGTTTTTAAATTGACATGAAATTTACTTTATTCGAAAGATAATCTTCTGGCATTATAATTTAAATATGACTTCTGGCATATGACCGCCGCGGCTGGCTCGGACGTAGTCTAATCTGGAGGTCCAATTTTCGATTACTTTTTCCAACATTTGTGGCCGTATATAGGCAATAACGCCGCGTCCTCCAAGTGGTCAATCGTTTCGGGCTTATCGGCGTAGACTAGCGATTTCACATATCCCCACAGAAAATAGTCTAGCGGCGTTAAATCGCACGATCTTGGAGACCAATTCACGGGTTCGAAACGTGAAACTATGCGGTTACCAAACGTTTCCTTCAATAAATCAATTATGGCACGAGCTGTGTGACATGTTGCGCCGTCTTGTTGAAACCACAGCTCCTGCACATCATGGTTGTTCAATTGATGAACGAAAAAGTCAGTAATCATGGTTGTATAGCGGTCACCATTGACTGTAACGTTTTGACCAGCATCGTTTTTAAAGATGTACGGACCAATGATTCCACCAGCCCATAAAGCACACCACACAGTCAGTTTTTCTGGATGTAACGGTGTCTCAACATACACTTGAGGATTACCATCACTCCAAATACGGCAGTTTTGTTTATTGACGTATCCATTCAAACAAAAGTGAGCTTCATCGCTAAACAAAATTCGCTTATGAAAATCGGGATCAACGGCAATCTTTTTTTGGGCCCATTCACCGAATCTACGCCTTGCTAGGTGATCGTGTGGCTTCAAGTCTTGCACGAGTTGGATTTTGTAACCACGCAAACCAAGATCTTTCCGCAAAATCTTCCATAAAGTGGATGGACACATATCCAATTCCTGCGCACGATGGCGGATAGACTGATTCGGGTCTTCCTCTACGCTACGCTCTACAGCAGATTTCTTCTGTACGGCACTGTACGACAACTCTGTGGATGCGTATTATCATTTAGAGTAAACGTGGTGCAAAAACGTTCCATAGTTAATCGAATTAATTGCTCTGATGGACGATTATGTTGACCGTAAAATGGACGTAGTGCGCGATACGTATTTAGAATAGAACACAATTTGGAAGCGTTGTTCAGGCGTCAATCTATTCATATTGAAATGCCAAACCAAACTAAACATAAATCACTTGGTAGCTGACAAAATGGCTACCAGTTAAAAAAGTGTCAACTTAAAGTTTTATACCTCTATAAAAAACACCCTTTATATTGGCAATATACTCGAAGAAGGTAGCTGTCATCCATACCGAATCTGATACCCTATCCAAGCAGAACAGAGAGTGCTTATTCTTTAGGAATTCTTTGATATAGGAAAACAACCATATGGGGAGCGGCAATACCCACAGCAACTTAAATCCATAAAACAGTTATGGACTCCTTTTCGTTTCCAAAGGCAATTCGATATATTTTTAAAATATTTTGCGGCTGCCAAAACCTTCCCTGATTTCATGCACGTTTTCATGCAAGTTTCATTAGCGTTGAAAATTCGTGCTGAATTGGATCATAGTATCAAGCAAATTTTCGTCTTCTAAGTATTTCTTCAAGTCAGAAAACCATTCACGTAGACCAGCTTTCGTAACTGCAGCACGACTTTTGAATATTATTTCCGTATTTCTTTATGAAATGTTTGGATGCCTACTTAAAAACAGCTGTAGCCACTCCATCCAATCCAACTTGCTAATCTTTCTTCTTGAGCTTGGGTTAAAGTTGGTGCTGGCTCCATTTTTCTTACATTTGGTACTTTTGCTGTGATTTTATTATGTAAAGTAGATTTTGGAATTGAATATTTTAATGATGCTTTATATAAGCTTAAGTTACCATTGTTTACGTCGTGAATCCTTTCGTTCAAATCGCCTTCAGAGTATTTAACTCTTATGTATTGGCAAGCTATCTGAAAAAAGTTATCAGACAGTAATATAATTTATATTAATATCGTTTTTAACAAAACAATACTCCATATAAATTTGCAAAATGATTGCAATTTGTACTGCTTTGAATAATTAAACATTTCAACACGTTTATATCAACTTTAAGAAGCCTTTAACGTAGATAGTTCAGTTTGTAAATTGGAAAAATTTGAACTTCAGCACACCAAAAGAAAATCTAATAAAACACCATAACTCCCAACATTTATTCTTTATTTTAACAAGTTTCACCTCTTAATTTAGCAACAATTCTACTCATTCTGTATAACATTCTTACTCGTTTTGAAATGATTTACATAAAAATGTTGCTTATCTTTCAATTTCTGAAATATTTCCACTTGTAGGTCAATAAAACAACAATTAATTAAATACCAATTTATTCCAGAACATATAATATTATGTTTCCATTAATAAGACTTCTTCAGTGGAAGAAATTGACATTTAATATGTGTCAAAATACTAATAATATAAATGGCCATGCGTATCAACAGAAATATCTAAAAAACAAAGAAATCATTGATATATCGAATTTTAATTATTCTACATTCTCAAATAATAATGAAGGATATATTGGTTTAATACAACTATAAAAATTAAAATGCGATGAGAGCTTGACAAAAAATAAATTGATATACGAATAATTTAAATCATTTTAATTTTTATAGTTGTATTAAACAAATATATCCTTCATTATTATTTGAGAATGTAATTAAAATTGATATATCAATGAATTCTTTGTTTTCTATATATTTTGGTTGATAGGCATGGCCATTTATATTATTAGTATTTTGACACATATTAAATGTCAATTTCTTCCATATAAATGGCCTTGCATATCAACAGAAATATCTAAAAAACAAAGAAATCATTGATATATCGAATTTTAATTATTCTACATTCTCAAATAATAATGAAGGATATATTGGTTTAATACAACTATAAAAATTAAAATGCGATGTTTTTTCCCTAGTTGAACAGAATTGTGAGAGCTTGACAAAAAATAGATTGATATACGAATAATTTAAATCATTTTAATTTTTATAGTTGTATTAAACCAATATATCCTTCATTATTATTTGAGAATGTAATTAAAATTCGATATATCAATTAATTCTTTGTTTTCTATATATTTTGGTTGATAGGCATGGCCATTTATATTATTAATATTTTGACACATATGAAATGTCAATTTCTTCCACTGAAGAAGTCTTATTGACGAAACCATAATATATGTTCTGGAATAAATTGCAATTTAATTAATTGTTGTTTAATTGGCCTACAAGTGGAAATATTTCAGGAATTGAAAGATAAGTACATAAAAGTCACAAAATATTAATAAAAAAATTTCGAGACGAGAGATTGTTTGATAAATCGAGTAAATGAACACCAGTAAATAAACGCTGGTTCTCATTGTTCATTCACTGGATTTCCACGTTGTAGGGTAATCTTATGTGGTTCAACAAATTTTACTTTAGTTAGCAATCTTTAGAAGCATTTTTGCATATTAAAAAAAAAAAAACGCGCCAAAACCAGTAAATGAACAGCTTGTTCATTCACTGGATTTAGGATAGGTTAGGCTGCTAGTTATAAAACATGTGGCGTTTTATAAAAATGCTAAATAGATTGCTTTTTGTAAAATTTGCTTAATAATCAAATTAGCTACAGTTCCGATAGAGAGTTTATTATTTTAACAGCCACAACCACACTTCCAAATTTGTCTACACTCAATACATTATTGAGCAGTTTCAAAACATATGAAAAATATTCTAGCGAATGAACGTTCTAAAGCGCAGTCGCGAGAAAAATTGCAGGAAAATACGAATTTCAGCAATTAAAGTAACCTTAATATTTAAACAAAATGCCTGTTATGTTCATTGACTGGGTACTGTTCATTCTCTGATTAACTGGCTGGTAGTAAAGCTTAACTTAGATTATAATATGTACTTTGACTTGCAGTTGGTTTAAACTGTGAGATCCATAAACACTATAAAAAATGGCGTCATAGTGCATAATCAATCGGGATTCAAAAAAGGACACTCATGTGAAACAGCAGTAGCTGACATTTGTGACAGATGGCTAAAGGAAATTGATAGTGGAAAAATGGTATTAGCTGTCTTTATTGATTTTAGAAGAGCGTTTGAAACGGTGAATCGTCAATTATTATTAAAAAAACTAGACAAAATCGGTTTGAAAGGTATAGTGCTTAATTGGTTTGGTTCATACTTAAATAACAGAACTCAAAAAGTGAAATACAATGGTGTTGAATCATGTTCACAAAGTGTGAGTCACGGTGTGCCTCAAGGAACGGTTTTGGGACCATTACTATTTAATTTATACGTTAATGATATGATCACAACTGTTAATAAATCAGACATCTGCATGTTTGCTGATGACACTATGATTTACATTAGTGGTAACAATTTAAATGAAATGGTACAGTCAATGAATAATGAGCTTGATTTATTATGTAAATGGTTGTATAGTAATAGTTTGAGTATAAATATCGAGAAATCCAAATGTATGGTTTTAGCTAGTATGTATAAACTTAATAATATTGATTTGAGTAACATTGATATAAAAATAGGTAATTTTAAACTGGAGAGAGTTGATAGCATAAAATATTTAGGTGTAATAATAGATAGCAATCTACATTTTAAGGAACATGCTAAATATATAATGAATAAAATGTCTCAAAAGGTTGGATTTCTTAACAGGGTGGGTAAATATTTATCGACGTATGTTAAAACACTATTATACAAGGCTATCATTGCACCACACATTGAGTTCTGTACTACAATATTATTAAATCTCAATAAAAATGAATCTGCGCAACTCCAAAAAATTCAAAATAGAGCCATGAGAGTTATATTGAAATGTGATCGATATACTCCAATAGCTCTTATGTTAGATGCGCTGCAATTTATGAATGTTAGACAAAGAATTTACTTCAAAAGTGTAATATTTGTGCACAAACTGAAAAACAATATGTTGCCACGGTATCTTAGTAGAAAAATAACAATTGTCAATGAGATTCATAACTACGAAACTAGAAGTATAAATAATTTTTATATAAATCATTATAATAGAACACAAACTTCTAAAAATGTATTTATTCAAGGACTAAAACTCTATAATAACCTACCGCATGACATTAAAAATGCTATGAATTTCAATTTATTCAAAGATTTACTGTACAGATACACATTGGCGCATATCTAATGTAGTAATTATATCTATTAGGCATGATATACTAGCATAAGGTGAATACAATTTAGTAATAAATATTTAGTAATTTATATATGTATTGATCTATGTATATGCTAATAGCTAACGCTAAATAAATAATTTAGTTACTTACTTACTTACTTTAGCAGTTTGGGTTTACCTGTCAGTTAAAATTTGTTAACCAACGACCGGGCCTAAGTCATCCTATCTGTTAAACGCTTTGTAATCAATATTTGTAACACGGAAATTTTTATTAAATTGATCGAAACAAGTTTCGCAAAATGTAAAAACATATACTATCTATATTTTAACTTCTTGTGTGATATCCTGTCGTCAGTATCAGTGGCGAAACTACTATGGCGCTGGACCCCGCAATGCGGGGGTGGGGGGCCTAGGATTATACCTAAGAGGCCCAAAACCCAAATTTTTTGTAATTAACTTGTGTTTCACTCTTTTTATTGTGCGGATTGAGACGTTAGACGTACGCATATACAAACAAAATACGCTTTACACACATATTTATAGTATAGCAGATTACTGATTGAAGCGAAATTCTGCTATGTATACCAATCCACAATTTGCATAGGTAAATAATACACATCATGACTCATAACATTTAATCTATTGTACGGCAACTGAATATTATTGTAATGCAATTTACGTCGGTTGGAAATGTAAATATGATTACTTACCTAAATAACGATAAAATGAAAAAAGCTCTGAAAAGCACTGGTATTAATCAATAACGATTTAAGATTTGATAAATTTTACTGCAAACACCACTGAAAACTAACACGGGACGACAATGAACAAAATGATACACATTTGCATAGCGGCTTTTTACGTTTTATATAATGAAATTTTGTTCTTTTTATTTACTAATAAAATTCCTAGACAAAAATTTGTGTTTTGTTTGTGGGAACAAGTGAAGAATCGGGAAATTTTCTAGTTTTGTAAAAAAAAACATCATAACAATAAGGAAACTATAAAGGGCTGATTTTAAGATGAAAAATTATCTGAGAGTCAGATCATTAAGGGTGAACATTTTAAATGTTAAACTCATTGATTTGCAGGTATTTACATGTGTCCAAGCCATATAAATATATGGCAGGTAAAAGATAGTCAGATACCTGGAGTTTAAAATTATAAATTTTCACATTTATTGATTCGACCCCCGCCCCTTTAAATGTTAATCATGTTAGCTTTTTGCAAAAATCGAAAATGATCCAATGCATAGGTATGCTTCAGTTTAACCCTCTGTGATAGGGGCCAAAATCATATTTTGGGGAAGGAGGGGCAAAAATTTGAAGTTCCGCCACTGGTCAGTATAAATGTTTTTTTTCCATTGGTAAACCGTTTTGCTTGTTTAAAACATACAAACGCGTGCGTAAATCAATTCATTAAAAAACGCTCGTGTTTTAAAGTTACTAGGGACAACGTCAACAATTTAAAAATAAGTCAAGTATAAATGTCAACTTCTTATTAATTGATATGACGAAACAATCTTTTACAAATCATATAGATACATATAATGTGTCAAAAGGTATAATGAGATATTTTATAGGAGTAATAATTTTGTAAAAAAAACTCTTACTTTAAATGAATGTGAAATGTGTAGTTTATATTGTTTGAAATATTAAATCATCAGTTTTTTAAATCAGGTAGACCAATAACTCAATAACTGTTGTGACAGATTCACAGATCAGTAATAATATAGATAGTGAACTCTATCGGATATATGCATATAATATATAGGGATCAGTAATTTCCCAACTTTAAGATCATGAATAACTTGATTTTTGAATAGAATGGTATAGCAATTTTTACATAAATGCATGTAACATTTGATTTTCTTCCGTTTTTATACCGATATTACTGTGTCTATTTCCAACGGTTTTTGAGACATTTCCGATTTTTCAGTTTTTCACCATTCATCTGGACCTGTGAATGGTCGTTCGCTGGCACACTTTGCTAACTTGGCAGCTATTTCGTTACCTCAGATTCCAGAGTGGCTTGGCGTCCATCTCGACATAGTCCTGTGATGTTCCGCCAGTTTCTCTAGCCTATGGGAGTCAAGTACCACCTTGGACTCAAACCTAACAGCCTGTAGTGCTCTAAGTGCATGGCTATCAGATAAAATTTCTACCAATCCATTTACACAGGCAGTTTAAAATATTCTTTGCACAGACCTGAATGGCAATTATTACGGCCTGGAAGATGGATGCAGCAGGATGATACCCGCCTGGATTTGCAAACGAAGACTTTTACGATCACTGCTGGAGATGTCTACATTGTATCCCCCACTGAAGCTGAAGACGGGTAAGATTTTGCCCTCGTGGCCAGTGGTGCCGTCTGTTCGATGCAGGTGAAAATGCTGGCGTGATCTCCCGTTTTACCGGAGAAGCTCCTGCGCCCACTGCATTTTGCTCTACAGGCCCGTAGGGCTGTCCCCGACTGCAACACAAGCTACAGCGGGAGAAGCCCAAGGATATTCTCCATCGCCGCAGTTGACGTCGGGGACAGGTGCCTGGTGATACCTAGACAGACAATCCTCTGGGCCCTGCTAAGTGCGTTGGTCGCATAGCCCAAACTAGCTTTAAGTAGTTATAGATGGTACTATAACCCACGTGTACGTGTGAATGAACCATCATAGGTTTCAGCCCTCCACGTTTTACCAAATATTCCTCTACAAAGTGACCTCAGTAGATATGAATACCTTAAAGTCGAAAATGGTCGGACACTGGAGTTCGGAAAGCTTCCTTCTCTGAGTGAAAGGAACCATGGTCGTTTTTCTAGAGTTAACGTTTAACACTTCTCTTTTACACCATCTTTCCACGAGTCTGAGTGCGACTTGTATCCTCTCGGATACCACGCCCTTGAACTTGCCGCAGATTATAATGGTGATATCATCGGCATAGCCCTGTGCATGAAAGTCCGCTGCCCAAACATTAGAGAGCTGGGCGTCCACCACTAGGCGCCACAGCAAAGGTGACAGTACACCGCCCTGTGGGCAGCCGGTTGCCACGTCGCCTTTATAGTGCATAAGTTCTGTGACACATGAACCGTTTTGTTTCTTTTCATGGCGTCGGTCCACCTCGTCACCGTTGGATCGATTCCACGTTTTTGCAGCACCCTTCCATCGGCAAAAAGGACGCTCTGTCAAAGGCACCCTCTACATCCAAGAAGTTTATTACGGCAATTTCTGCTCGCCGGGAAAGCTCATGAATAGCCAGCCCGCAGCATTTTCCATGTTGATAGGCGTATTGATTCTCATTTAGAGGCAGCTTTGCTAAAGCCGAGTCCCTCAAATGCCTAGCAATTGTCTTCTCTAAGGTTTTGAGGAGAAAAGAGGTAAGGCTGATGGGCCGGTGCGATTTCGCTTCCTTATAGGACGCCTTGCCCTGTTTGGAAATAAAGATCACCCAAGCCTCTCTCCAGCTATTTGGTATGGGCCCGTGGCTAAGGCAGCCCTTAGCAGGGTATATAAGATTGAGGACAGCGGCTCCAATTGTAACAGTGCCGAAAAATTGCCGTCCATACCAGCCGATTTAAAACGTTTGAAGGATTGGATGGCCCATCGAATTTTGGAGACTTGAATTATTTTTCATGCTAGGTTTCAGTCTCTCAAGTTAGGTATCTGATCACAGCTCAGTTCCACACATTCTCCCCCAGTCCGGGATTAAATGATCTTGGAGCACGGAAACTACACCTCCAGGAGGTGCTTAAGAACCTGCTCTTCCGTTTCGGCCTTATCGCCATTAGGCTTCTTCAGATTCCCTATCCTACAAGGTCCTTCTTTTGCAAAAACTTTTCGAATTTTAGAGCATTCAGGAACTCCCTCCAGCTTCTGGCAGAATCTTTTCCACGATTCGCTTTTCATCTTTCTCAAGGCGCAGTTGTATCTGGTCAGGAACGCTCTATATTCGTCCCATAAGCCAGATCTGTTCGCCTTGTTGTAAAGTTTTCTAGTTGCCGCCCTTAAGTTAGACAACTCTCTGGTCCACCATGGTGTATCTCGGTTTGTTGTCTTGACTTTAGTAAGGCAGCTTACTTCGTAATGAGTTTTTATGGCAGTCCGCACACCCCCTGCTCGATATCGGTGGCGGTTCTGATTTCATTGAGGCATTGCTCTAGTTCCTTTATTAGTCGCTTTCGGTAAGCGTCCCAATTTCAGTTCTTAGGGTTTCTGTACGATATCTGATGGTATTTCAATATCGAATTTTACGTACCAGGATCAGAGAGAAATGGCTCATCCGATACATGTCACTGCACCACCCATTTCGCGCAGCGCAGTGTGCAGACGGTGATATCGATAACCTTGCCACGACTGCCGTTTCAAAAGTCGGTTTATTTCCGTGCTTTAGAATAACCAACCCGTTTGCAGCGAGGTGATTTATAAGTGACTCGTTTTTGATGCCGGTGCTGCTCCACAGGGTGTGGCACGCGTCGGCATTGCATCCGAGCAAGAAGTCCTATTTTCTCTTTCCCGCATAGGCTGCCAGTGCTCTCACTTCCGGAGTGGAAGGTGGACTCTCTTGGCTATTAGGGAGGTCGGCAGATCCCAGCATAAGGTGTTTTGCCCCGGTTCCCTCCATCCACTGGATTTTTACTGTGACTAAGTGCTTAGAACAGTGACCCTTGAGCATCAAGAAGTTTAGGTTACTTTTTATGAGCAAGCCGGCTCTGGAACTGAGAATGTTACCATATACCAGTGCCCAGTGCTCTCAGCACATCCCCACGGTGTCGGATTTCACTAAACTGTAGTTCCGGTCCTTCGCCTTTTAGCTTGTCCAGTTCAAGCAGTAGACAGTTTCGGATTAGATCCGATTGCTCCTGCGAATTAGAGCTCTAAGAATAATCGTTAGGCACAATGGCCACCCGGATAACCGTGAGTACCTCCTTAAAGGAATTGGTGGGTACAGAATTTCCTGTCTTTTTCCGTTTTGTGGCTGCTTTCATTGAGCTGCTACCAGAGCATTTTCGCTTCGCTCCTGCAGTCACAGTGTGGCTGGTGCTAAGTTTAGCGGTAGTTGCTTCTCTAGTGGCCTTGTCTGTTTTTAGCGTAGTGCTGCCAGGTTAAGCTTGTGCGGCTTTCCTTGCAGCCTTACGTTTGTGGCTCTCGACGCCGGAAAGTTTGGATCTCGATTTCGGATTCTCGGTTTCCGGGCCTCCAGCTCTTGCATCCACAGGTGTTGGTGCCTTTTCAGGTTTACTTGGAAGTTGCTTTTCAAAGTCCCCAGACTTAGGGTTTGGTTTATTTTTTTGTGGTTCCATCATGTGAGTTCCACGAGTAGGAGGAAGAATAGGTCACCAACGGAGTGCTACGGTACATGGATAAGGCATTTATCAATGGGGTGCGCTCGGTGACCCAAGGGTTGGTCGATAAGGACTGATGCCTTATTCAGCCACGCATCCCATCAGCTCGACCACAATCTTAAGATTTAGGTTTTTTGTGAAGTTGTCTCCTCTTGGCTCGGCCTATTGCTACCGGCTACCGGTTCGGCGCTATATAAGTAGCACGGTATGGTAACAACGGAAACACTAATTAGAGAATTCAGAAAAAAAGCAAGTAGATATCGGTTACCTTCTTGGGGGAGACCTATCTTGATGTAACGGGGGTGACACTCCGGAGGCAGCTCGCTCAGAGAAGATGGAAGTGGGTCGTTGAGGTGTTCGATAATATACAGCGCCACTGACTTCTTACAAAACCTCCGGAAGCACCAGGGGTACTTAGGAAATCAGAAGTTCGTAAGATACAGAGGTTTTCCCCAAAATAAGGCAAACATGTCATAAACAAGTCAATAAAATTTATTGAATGGTAAAATTCAAAGTGGTTATGAAATAAAAAAGTATACGTTATATAGTAAGTAATACGGCCAGGAAAACCGGTAACATCAATTGAATAAACGGTTGTTATCTGATCAGATATGGAACCGTACAGGGGAAAATATAACAATAAATGCTTAAATTCTAAAAGCGCTAAACAAAACTTAAAATTGACTAAAGATCCGTAACTTAACAACGCTTGGTATATATAACACTGTACTTATGACCGAGTATTCTAAATTTTCGGCAAATTAAAATTTATTAAAAAAAAACATTATTGACCAAAATGACGGTTGGGTATTATATTCAATGAACAATAAAAAAAAACTAAGCAAAATTAAACTTTGCAGCCGGAACTGCCAAAAATAACTTTACTTTACGGAATTAAAAAAAACAACATTAAGTTAGGTAATAACTTGAAGAACTATGAAGCAAGATATTATAATAAAAATTTTAGAAAAGGGTTTAATAACACAGAACAAATTTTCATTTGTTTTATATTTCTTTATGAATTATATATAAACTTATTTTGTTTTATATTCCTAATAATTATTATAAAACCAAATATCTTCTATCACGTCTGGTATTATAAACCAATGAATTCATGTTGATCATACAATACTAACACTAACTAAGTATATACATACATATATGCTATTCTGGAACGTATTTAGAAAGTCTTTCTTTTCACTTTTTTCTATATTGGGATGAAGAACATTCCGAAATTAAAGTCCAACAGTAGTCAGCAAGCACTTGGTATCCGCTTGCCCTGATAGCGTTTTTCAATAGTGGAAATATCCTGGTGAAATCTTTTCCCACGCTCGTCACTAACATCGCCAAGGTTCGGGGGAAGTTCAGGTGCGAATAAAAGAAATGTATTTTAAGACTCATATTACAGCCTAATGCATGGTAACTTCTAAGAAGTTCAATAACAATTTCCTCGTAATCTTCAGATTTTTTATTTCCCAAGACATTCTTTGTCACACTTTTAAATGCATCCCAAGCAGTCCGTTCTAAATCGCTCAAGAGTACGTCAAATTCTCGATCCTGTTATAACAGATTCATCTGGGGTCTTATAAAAATCCCCTCTTTAAGTTTTGCCTCAGATATATTAGGAAATTTTTGTTTAATGTATCGATATTCTGGTCCCTCTTTGTCCAATGCTTTGACGAAATTCTTTATCAGACCTAATTTTATGTGTAATGGCGGTAAAAGTATTTTATGAGGCTCCACCAACGAATTATGGACTACGTTCTTTTCTCCAGGAGTATATTGTATTCTGGTTGGCCATTGCTTAACAGTATAGTGAAAATTTCACGCTCGACTATCCCATTCACAAAGAAAACAGAAATACTTTGTGAATCCAAGTTGTAAACCAAGTAGAATTGCAACTACTGTGAGATAAGCACTTATGTATCATTTATAGGTTTTGTAATTGATTGTATCAAGGAGACGTGTCATATTAGCATATGTTTCCTTCATGTGCACGGCATGACCAACAGGAATGGAGGGGTAGATGTTTCCTTTATGTAGAAGAACAGCTTTCAAACTCAATTTAGAAACATCTATAAAAAGACGCAATTCTTCCGGTTGGTGTTTGTAACCTAATTCTCGCATTAAACCGTCAACATTTTTGCAAAATGAAATACCTTCTTCAGTTGAAAAATACTGTGACAGTTCTTTCTAACGATTTTGATATACAGAAATACGCGTACCCGGAGCTAACAACGCCCATTCTTGCAGTCTCGATCCTAATATTTCTGCCTGAGTTTTTGATAAATTGAGATCTCGAACTAGGTCATTTAATTGGTGTTCTTGGTTCGAAACATCCATAGGACTTGATACTCGCAAAGCTTCCGAATGAGGAACTGGACGAGTGGCAGAAGGTAAATTAGGATAGGTAATTTTCTCTTTATTTTTACTGGAAAACCCGAAGGTCTTTGTACAGCAAAAGTAGCAGTCTGTCGAATCATCCGTTTGTTCTCGCCAAATCATAAGCCTACCAAATGGCATAGATATGCTCTTACCTTTTATCCACCTCCTCAAAGTAACAACACATCGTGCACAGACATTGTGAGGGGTCCACAACTTGTCTTTCCCACAAAATTTTTATCCGGCCGTGATTTCGGGCTCAAACTCGTATCAGGTGGGGTAACTTGTACCAAAAATTAGCGGAGATATATACGTAGGTAATTTTACATATAAAAAAAACTCCTAGAAGGAAACGAGTAAGACGGCATTAAAAGGGGAATACATAACGAGAAGGTGATCAAAAACTCACCAATGTAATTCGATTTGAAAATGGCTTAGATGGTGAGCCGCAGGCGCCTAGACGTTAGCCCATATCCTGCAATTTTCGGACCACACTGCACATAACAAGTTATGAGCCTTGAAACTGTCACCCACTATCTCACCGCCCGCACGAGACCGACACCTCGCGGAGAGGCCCGGCGAGCCGGTGGGCTCCTCTCCCCCGTACTACCCATGTTAGACAAGTTCCCTTGTCAACGTTGGATGGGTCACCGCTGGAGACGCTTTAGCAACTCCTACCTCACATCTAACCCCACGGGGCCTAGGCCTCCTTGCAGATGGCGACTATTGGTCAAGCGTGGGAAACGGAAGTACAACCAGCTCGCCCGTGAATTAAGCCTGAACTACGGGAACGACCGGGCCGAAGCCCTACCCCAAAATGCCAACCGCGCCAACTCTTTCGCCCCTCCGGCGATCAAGTATCCGCGGCAGCTACAGTGAAACCGTAGGGTCCCAGAGTCACCGAGTTGTTTTAGGATGAAACCGAGGGTTTTCCCAACCAGATAACCAGCGGCCGGACTACTCCTCCGCGAACCGACTTTTGTCCTCCCCTACTATCTTCGCCAAATTCTCTCGCCACGCCCGTTTCCCTGAGTGTGGCCACCAAGGATGGAGTAGTGCAGCTACAGAGTTCTTAAGGTAAGTGCCGTAGGGTAACTCACTTACCCACTGTATATTCCGACAGTTAGCGACCGGACACCAGAGCGTATGCCCATGCCTACGCCCGAGCATCCTCCCCTATATACCAAGTCTACTCCCACCACGCCCGTTGCCCTGAAACTATGAAATCAGGGATTGGGTAGTGCAGCCGCAGAGTTTTAAGGGTCGACGCTACAGGGTGAACGCCGACCCTAACTCACCAATGTAATATTGGAGTTTCACTTGGGCGACCACGTAGCGTTCAAATCCTCGAATAATCATATATATGCGAAGATCGCCGATATGCGATACGGTAATTCTTATCTGAAGGTGATAACAATCGGACAAACGTCGTATAATCCCATAACTTAAAATATTTCACCAACAGAACACCACGTGTATTACCAATAAAGGCCGGAAGAAGACAACCAAGAAAACGAGGCAAATGAAATTACAGGAGACGAAGAAGGAATGGGAAATACCAGTCAGAACATGGAACAGTCCTTGGGCGACCCGTATATACAACGCAAATAAAGTTAATAAAGTGTTAAATCCAAATTATAAATGTTACAATTAACACATTTATGGCATCAAGCAGCAATCAATCAATTATGTTTTAGTTTAAAATAAATATATTATCAATTTTAATATGAAAATTATATAAAATGTAGAAATTAATAATGTCGTTGTTATAATTTCAAATCAACTTCTCAAGCTTCATTTACATAGAGGGTAGTGGGAGTTGTAGTGTAAGAGTAGTGGAGTGCCGAAGTTAGTTTTCATGTATTTAAACGAGAGCATTTACATAAACAGTGCGACAGTAACGGTAGTGGAGAAGTAGTGCCAAAGTTCGCAAACTCCAAACATTCCCACTACACTACCGATACTTATACCAACGCGTCTGCGCAGAACAATCTAGCGATAACAGCTGTTTTGTTGTGTTTACATTTGACTATACATCCATTACCAACTATCGTCGTTACGCATGCGCAACAAAGCAGTCGCATCGCCACTACTTTTCTTATGTAAATGCATTTCTGCACTACAATACACCTTCCACTACTCTTACACTACAATTACCACTACCCTCTATGTAAATGAAGCTTTAGTCATTTATTATTAATATATTTTATATGAAAGTAGTAGGGTGGTGACCAGATGGTGATTACTAAAGACGTAGGTACACTTTTGGCATTTTTAATCCGGAGACTGCATAAAAGTGAGAATAGATAAATACAGCGCGCCAAATATCTCGTGATAGTAATGACTCATTCTGCGTACATTGTTTTGAAGTGCATTATCATATCAGCCAATACCACAAGAGCAATTAGCTTACCGCCCGTCCGTCTTACTTGGGACCCAATGACAGATGGCGTAATTGCAATGTTTGCCATAAGTCACTAGATATATAAAGTACCGCAATAGGTAAAGAACATGTGTTAGAGAGAGAAGTACATTTTGGACCCAAAATGGCGGTTTTACTTTGCTGTCATATGCCAAATATTTTTTGACGTTTACAAAATTGACGGTGTTGTTTTGCATAATCAGATGTGATAATCTGTGAAAAAGCATGTTAAATGTAAAAACAAATTCGTGATTTTTTATCTGAAAATACCACATTATCACATAAATTTACATTATCTACAAATTGTTGCGCCAATCCCTATCTTTGCTGCTTGTTAACTTCCGTCAAGTATATTTTGTTAGTTGCACATGAATTTTTCAATTCACTATTTTTAATTCTGCGGCGCATAGTATAAATTGAAGCAACGAAATTTATTTGTTCCCGTGCACTAATTGCTGTTTCGAATGGGTTCCCACGCAGGAAATTATGTAAATTTGTGTCTTTCTGTTGAGTCGAAACATTGCATCTTCCAGATCCTTGCCCTCCTGTCAATTGATTCAAATTCAATAAGTTTCTTCTTTTATCACACTATTCGGCAGCTATAGTCCTTATATATTGGAACACCATCGGTCAATCTGACTTGTAACATCACTTTTTTGTGGGCACTCAAATTCGGCATGTTTTAGCTTTAAATTAACCCCTGTCACTTTTGACATTTGTTTCCATTTTATCGAGCAAGTTTACATTAGGAAAAATTCCTATGTCCCAAGATTTTTTGACATATATAGTATCCAATAAGTTTTTTATAAAACTTGCATGCATTTTATTCATTTCTAAACAGGCGTAACGTAACTTCAAACTTTCTGGACAGAGTATTTTCATCAACTCCGAAAGTGTAGCAATGAACTACACGGACTGCATAAAAATAAGAAAAATACATTCGAATTTACCGCGCTCGTTTGGACCCAAAATGGCGGTATATTGCGGTACTTTATATATCTAGTGACTTTAGTTTGCCAGTGCGCAACATTCACAAGATATTTGGCGAGGTGTAAGCACCTTGACCGGTTAACCATAAAGGGGCTACCCACCACACTGACATTAGTATAGCCACAGTATAGTACCTATCCAGTAGAGTCACTCTCTGTTGGCACCTTTGATCTTCGGAGACAGAGTTTTTCTTTGCGCATTGGCTTTCGCACATAAGCGGGCGGATGTACAGGCGGGAAATAAATGCGCAGGAAATAAATGCGCAATGGTCATTTGCGCAGCCGTGCACATTACTAATCCGCACTGGCTTTGACGCATCGTTTAACAGGTAGGGGTACGAACACGAATTTGTAGCGAGTGACTCTACTGGATAGGTACTATACTGTGGTTAAAATTATATCTACTTATAATTTTCAGTAGTCCGGACCTGGTGAGGCAGCCATATTGGTGCTCCACTTACCCCCGCCCAGTGCGCCGTTTTAGTATACTCGCCTCCTTTTAGTATACTCGTCTCCTTTGTATACTAACTCAATGGATTCCACACACGTAGCATGTGCAATATGGTTGTTGAAATATGTAAATAACAATGATTTGTTGTAAAAATATAGCTTGTCTGGAGCAGTTTCTGCCAAATTAAAAACTAACCTCAAAAACCTAATACTTATTTGAACTTGCCAATTTGACATACTTATGATTATTTATAAACGACACTTTGGAGATTAATGCTAATTTTCTAAGCTCAGACGTAACTTGTTGTCAGTCGTTTATGACCTACCCAGAATAAAAAATTTTGTGGGACGTTTTGTACATCTAACACAATTTTAGCAACAGAGGTAGGTATGTACTTATTTAAATTAGGTACCTACTGGTTTAGGCCAAGGCCAAAATATAGTAGTATACAATCTTTCAATGAATGTGTAGAATAAAAAAAATAAGTATGCATGTATCTTACTTTTACTTTTACATAGGTACTTTGCTTTATTTTGAAGGACTAGTCAATTAAATTCAAAATAGACAACATAAAAAACTCCATTATCCACATTTGAATAATAAATAATTACAATGCAACTTTAAATGATCATTAACGATCCTGATTACACGCCACCTATACTACAAATTAGTGATGGGAGTACTTGAAAGTAGTAGCCGTACTCGATACCTTGATACAAAGTACTCCAGTAATTTTAGTTCTCCGATACATTGCCGATGTAAGTAGTAGATACTGTAGATAGTAATAGCGAATCGAGGTTGGACGACCGTTAATAAATCTTGATGCAAAATACTCTAGTACTTTTAGTTCTCGGATACATTGCCGACGAAGGTAGTAAATAGTAATAGCAAATCGAGGTTGGACGACCGTTAATAAGTATGCGTTGCCGGTATTTGGATTCTAGGATGATTGTACTGGAGTACTTTCAAGTATCGGACATACCACAGAATCAATTAGATAAAAATTAAAAATTAGGAAAGAAAGGAAGGTGGGTGGTAGTTTACAATTAATATTTATTTTATGAATGTAAAATTATAAAATGAATCTAATTTGAAAGAAATGGGTGAAAAATATAAATTTATTTATATTTGTATATCTATTTTATTATTATTATTAACAAAGAAAAATAAAAACAATTTTCAACAAAATAAAAACATTCTAAACAAGAAAACAAAATAAAAATATCACTATGAAACAACTGTACAGTATTAACAAAGTAAGTCTGAAAACTATAAAAAGATCTATTGACTAAAAGAAAAGTATTGAAAAAAAATTATAATATCTAAATATTTTGGAGAAAGACGGTTCCTTCTGGCATCTGTCAATTGACCCGCTTTGGAAAATACCCTTTCAGAGGGAACTGATGTTCCTGGAATGCAGAGATACTTTATAGCCAGTTCATACAATTCTGGTAACATCAATTTATGACTTTTCCAAAAGTCAAGAGGACTTTTAGATCTATTTACATGAGGCAGCTCTAAATATTGTCTTACTGATAGTAGACCAGTTGTACCAGGTGTAGTTTGTGATTTAACTTGAGCCATCTTATTATCAAAAAAAGCCCATAAATCTCCAGCATTTTTTGATGTTGTTGCCGTATCCGAACTCACTGGAACTAGTGCTGTTCTTTTATTAACGAAATATGTTAGCTCATCCAATATACATTTTTGGGGGGTCTAGGAAAGTTGCTTTAGCGGCTATTTTATTTTGTTCCAGGCAGCCAAGTCGACGCCTTACTATTTCCAAAAGACTCTGCTTAAGTACTTCA
The DNA here is from genome assembly GCA_023690525.1 of Holotrichia oblita. Lineage (NCBI taxonomy): Eukaryota > Metazoa > Arthropoda > Insecta > Coleoptera > Scarabaeidae > Holotrichia > Holotrichia oblita. The sequence goes on along the minus strand of CM043015.1, from coordinate 127,908,439 downwards.
CCACAATCGGTCTGAGTGTGTATATTTATAATAGATTGCTGCAAACCTCTAATTAGCGGTATAACCGTAAATATTGTCGGATACATTTCAGCTGACAGAACAGTTGTTAAAGATTCAACAGGTTGTAATATGTGGATGCAATATTTCAGAATCGTCCATTCTGATGCATCTAAAAGATCTGGAGCATTTGGAATACTTGTATTAACAAGTGAAAGGGCATCTTTAATTTGTAGAAGCCTCTCCATCATAATTAAACACGAGTTCCATCGTGCGGACACATCTTGTTTTACCTTCAGTATTGGGAATCCCATTTCAATTTGAATATTCCTCAATTTTTCGGATGACAAAACGCTGTGCTTAAAATGGCCCACCAGAGTTCTGCATTTTTTCAAAATTTCTGCAAGATCTTTATTTGAAGTTATGGCATCAGTGACACTTAAATTAAATGTATGTGCCACACAAGGATGGTGATATTTTCGCAGATGTTCGCTTATAGCCTTTTTAATATTTGCACCATTATCAGATACAAGAGTCACTATTTTATCAAAAATATTCCACTCATTTAATACAGTAGTTAGTACATTTCCTACATTTTCTGCTGTATGAGATCCAAAGATTTTCTTCGTTGATATTGTATTGGAATACATACTGCTATCTTTAATGTAATGACAAGTTACAGCAAGATATCCACGGGTACTATCAGATGTCCAAATGTCTGTTGTAATAGCAACATGCCCCACTGAGTTTAAAACTTCCTTTAGTTGCGAAGCAGACTCTGCGTATACTTTGGGCAACATATTTACCGTTAGGTGTTTCCGGCTAGGTGTACTATACAAAGGATTTAATTTATTAGTATATTCGCGGAAGCCTTCATTTTCAACTATTGATAGTGGCTGATAATCTGATGTAATCATTTTGACTAATTATTCGTCTATACCATTTTGATCTTGTTCTGATAGTTCTTTACAACGCGCCATATAATTTGAGTTGGCGCGGTCGTTTATTAGATGAGAAACTTGTATCGCAAGGTTTTCTTTTCGAGGATTCATCATCTTCAGACACTGACTTGGTAATGGTAGAAGCCAAATTTTCTACGTCGCGATGACTAGAAGATGAAGGCAACAATTCAGTCCTTCCTTGGGTAACCAGGGAATCACTTTCCTTTTGGGAACATCGTTACTAGCTCTTGGCGGATTATTTGCTCGAAATTGCACAGGATGTATGCGCTCAAGATGGTTTTTAAGATTTGTAGTATTTCCATGATGCTTAAATTCTTTGTTGCACAATAAACAAATAACAATCGGTCTACCAGAACTTTTTTTAAAATATTCCCAGACACCGGATCTTTTTCCTCCTGGTTTCATTATAAAAACAGGTTAATTGATGTCTAAATATATAACTATATATTATTATAAATGTAGATAGTAGATATTTTCAGTTTTACATGCCATGCAAATAAAAAATACCTATAATAGTTGTCGCTATTTAATGGTAGTGCAATTTTGTTCTGACCAAGAGGACGATCTTTAACAAAACATAAAATATGAACCTGAACAGTATATTGAAAACAATACAAACATCTATAAAATGTATAATGCACATATTCATACACATATTCATATTATTCATACACATATATCCAAATAATAATAAGGCACACATATTGTGCTTTCTCATGTTTTTTCAGACGGGCCCTTATCTTTATTTGTGAAATTTATTAATTTATGTCGTTTTTAAGTGGTCTTAATATGCGTGACAAGCATATCGGCTTACAAAATAAACTTTTAGACATATAAAACTATATACATGATATTTTAAATATTTATTGAGTTACTTACGAATTATTTATTCTCATTATTCTTTACAGTTTACAGGGAAAGATAAAGCTCCTCTTCACCTTCATGTCATTGTTGTTGCATACAGCCAGATAAACATTAGACATACACTTCTACACGTACACATGTCTGTAGTCTGTAACGGTGTTTAATCGTTATTATAGCATTTATGGTTATTTTATTTTGCTTTCGGTTTTTGGTACTCGGATGTGCACTCATTAGCCAGTTACATTTAATTCAATGCAGTTTTGTTTTGGTCTCGGGCTGTATCAGTTCTCGGATAAGTACTTACTGACGAAATATACTCCTACTATACTACTACTACTACTCGTTTCCGAAAAATACTCGAGAACAAAGTACTCGATTCTCAAAAGTACTAGATTCTGCCCATAACTACTACAAATGCCAAACTTATTGTATGTATATAATTACAGATACCTGTTGCATATAAGTTTGAGAGGTTCGAGACAACTTAAAAGTTAATTTCGAATTCATTGTAAAAAATAATGGATAAAACTAGCTATTGTTACCATAAATGGCCTTAAATGTTGTTATGTAGGTGCAACATATAATAGAATTTTATATAAGAGATTTATTTTTAAATTATAACATTTTTTTAGATCATTAAAAAAGCATCAAGTTTGATGATGATTTTTATTAAAAATAATGACTATTTCACTGAAATAATATACACGTTCACTCAACTAGACTTTATACTACACATATGTATATCATACATTTTTAATTCATCTTTTTCATTTAACCGCGGTGAACTGGAATTAAAGTAGCTATGTTTTGCTACCCATTTCGCCCCCCATACAGCCCCGGGAAATGCAACCTTCATCGACAGGCAAGTCTAGATTCAATGAGTTTAGCATAGAACAGAAGCACGTCGCGTAGGTTGTGGCTCTTCACCACGCACATTGGTTTAGACTAGTGTACTAACGCTAGACGTGGTCGTAACAGGATCCGCGGAATAGGCATACTAGATACCTCCTCAAGTCCATCATGTCCTCGCTTCCGTCAACTTTCTTAATTTAAATAATAATTTAAATAATCAATAAAATTTGTACGGGTTTTTCTGTCCTTTAGTAATAAAAATCTTTATTTTCAAAAATTTTATTGTTTAACAAAAAAACGGTCAAAAAACATCAAATTTAAATTATATATTATTGATGAGTGTTCGAGATCGCACGTGCAACTCTACATCAAAACTTATACGGGCACCTTATATCCAAAATCAGCTGATTTTGAGTTATTCATTTTTCTTCAAAAATACGGCCAACTTTTCCGTGGTCGATCAATTGTCTGTGTAAACAAAAGGCACCTTGAAAGACCCCTAGGTGTGAAGAGCGTACTTCTGTTTCTTCGAAATTAACCTTTGTAAAAAAAATGGCAACTACACGAACTTCTGTCAAACGTGTGCTGTTAGCCTTTTCGCGCCAGATATTCAAATAGATATATATCAGATACACGGGGAAGGGGTGTCATGGCGGTGACACAAGCGTTCATGTATGTAAGCATTAAGGTACTAAATAAATAAACAAGTTCGAAGTTAACGGGTTTTTATTAGTTAACGCCACATGGTGACAGCGGTGTCTTCAACAAACTAACAGTGAGTTAAGTTTACGAAGATAGAACTCAGAGCGCAGAGTACGCTCAGTATCAACATTCAGCACGAATTGAAGCGATACGAGAAACCTCAATGGCCGACAACACCGTAATAACTCCGCCCGGAGAATTCAATTTCAACGAGCCTTCAGGATGGAGTCATTGGAAGAAACGTTTTGAACGTTATATGTCTATAAGTGGATGGTCGTCTAAAGAAGGTAAAGATAAGGAGAAAGTTGATATGTTAATGTACCTCATGGGTAACGAAGCGGAAGAAGTATTTTTACAATTCAACCTCGAATCGAAAGATATAACGTATAGCAACGTAATGGAAAGGTTTAATAACCATTTTGAGCCTCAGCGTAACGTCATTTTCGAGCGCTTTAAGTTCAACACAAGAATTCAACGTCCAGGAGAGACAGTCGACGCTTTCATAACCAGTTTACATAGTCTTGCTGAGCATTGCGATTATGGTAATCTGAAAGATGAATTGATAAGAGACCGCATAGTAGTTGGCATTTTAGACATAAAGGTTAGTGAACGGATGCAGCTATTAAATAAATTGACCTTGAAAGATGCTATACTAATGGTACGTCAAGCAGAGTTGCAAGATTCCAGAAACAAAATCCTAAGACAAGATTACAAAGGAGTTGCTGCAGTGTCACAGAAAACCAAACTAAGCTACGGAAAAGAGTACAACGCCAAGCCGCAATCGGAAATTTCGGTAGGGAAATGCAAGTGGTGTGGCCTGGAAGCTATGCACAACCGAGAAAAATGTCCAGCAAGGGACAGTTCTTGTAGAACCTGTAAGAAGAAAGGTCATTGGAGTGCAGTGTGCAGGAAGAAGAAGACGGTACGTACAATAGACAGCGGAGCTACGGAAGAAGATGTTGCGTCAGTGGTAAGTGAGATAAACAGCGGGAATTCCATAGACACTAAGGATGAAATTTTTATTGGTCAAATTTATACTAACAGAAAAAATCAGTGGATTGTCGATCTGATGATTAATGATAGTCATAAAATAGCCTTTCTAATAGATACCGGTGCTGATGTTTCATGCATGCCTAGTGAAAGTTTGCCTAGTAGTCTAAGAGGTAGTGTTAAGGAGTGTAACGAAAAATTAGTTGGTCCTGATAACACAGTCTTGAAGGTTTCAGGCAAGATAAAACTTAAATTAACCTTACAAAATAATTTCTATAATGATTATGTTTTTGTTATTGACAAGCTACAGATGCCGATACTAGGCAGGGCAGGTATTGTTAAACTAAAAGCTTTACAATCTCCCAAAGCTATTCACAATGTAAATAAAAATGAGAATAGGTCAAGTACTATTTGCGGCAGTACTGGTATGACGAAAAGTAAATTTAATCACGACAATGTGTCAAGACAATATCCCGGAATATTTGATGAGTTAGGTAAATTTAAAACGGAAATGTCAATAAATTTAAAAGAGAATGTTAAACCTTTTGTTCAATCAGTACCTAGAACAGTTCCTTAAGACCGAAACTAAGAACTGAGTTAGACAGGCTTCTAAAATTAGATATAATTGAATCCGTAAATACTCCAACTGAATGGGTGAGCCCAATAGTATGTGTGCCCAAAGGAGATACAGTACGTCTCTGCTGTGATTACAAGAAACTTAATGAAAATGTATTAAGATCTCATTTTCCTCTTCCTAAAATCGAACATACTTTAGGGCAATTAAGTGGTTCAAAGTATTTTTCAAAATTAGATGCATCAAGTGGTTTCTATCAGATTAAACTATCTGAATCCAGTCAGTTATTAACCACATTTATAACCCCTTTGGCAGATTTTATTTCAAAAGATTACCTTTTGGTATTAGTTGCGCACCCGAATATTTTGCAATGAAATTTTCAAAAATATTGTCAAATTTAGAAGGTGTTGTATGCCACGTGGATGACATTTTAATACATGCATCTTCCATTGAGAAACACGACGAGATTTTAAAATCGGTTCTGGAAAGAATTCACAAAGAAGGGTTAACGTTAAATAAAAGAAAATGCCAATTCGCTGTGGAAGAGGTAAAATATCTGGGTCATATCGTTTCAGGGCAAGGAATTTCAATCGATCCTGATAGAGTTTTAGCTATTAGAAAATTTCCTAATCCTACTAATAAAACTGAATTGCTACGATTGTTGGGAATGATTAATTTCGCGGGAAAATATATTAAAAACAAATCGTCAATATTAGAACCGTTAACGGCTTTGTTGAAAAATGATTGCGTATTTCTATGGGGACCAGCTCAAGAACGATCTTTTACTAAAATCAAATGTTTACTGGAACAAACGCCTAACTTAGCATTTTTTGATGCCAGTAAAACAATTATAGTTAGCGCAGATGCAAGCTGCTATGGTTTAGGTGGCGCTTTAATGCAAGCAGCTAAAGATGGCTCCCGTGAAATAGTTGCTTTTGCATCACGATTATTGAGTGACGTAGAGAAACGCTACGCCCAAATAGAAAAGGAAGCGCTTGCGATCACTTGGGCAGCCGAATATTTTTCGGACTACATTACCGGAGTAACATCACTAATTTTCGAAACCGACCATAAGCCGCTTATCCAAATACTTATGAGCAAAAATTTAGATGATCTAACACCAAGGTTACAAAGGTTTCGGATGCGTCTTATGCGGTATCAGTATGACGTTATTTATACTCCAGGGAAACAGTTAGTGGTACCGGATACGCTAAGCAGAAGTCCATTAGAAAATTCTATTCCGAAATGTAATGAATTAGGTTTAGAAGTAGATAGTTATGTTAATACAATAATAAAGTATCTACCAGTAAAAGATAATTTTCTTAAAGAAATTATCGATAACCAAGTTAAAGATCCAATAATCCAGAAGCTAAAAGAGTACAGTCTAACTGATTGGCCTGATCGTTCACAATTACCAATTGAGTTATTACCATACTATCCGATTAGGTATGAAATTTCCTTTGCAGAAAATTTAGTTTTGAAAAACAATCGTATAGTAATACCAGAAAATCTAAAATTAAGATGTTTAAATTTTATTCATACAGGGCATTTGGGGATAGTAAAATGTCGAGATCGCGCAAAGTCGAGTGTTTGGTGGTTAGGGTTATCTTCGCAAATCGAAAACCTAGTGCGGAACTGTCCTTTATGCGTCGAAAATCGTACAAACAGAAAAGAAACGTTTCTGAAAGACGAAATAACAACCCGTCCGTGGCAGAAAGTTGCTTTAGATCTTTTTAAACTCGAAAAATGGTATCTTATCGTGGTAGATTATTTTTCGCGTTTTTTCGAAGTTTTCGAGCTAAATTCTATGAATGAAAATGCAATAATATTAAAAATTAAGGAACTTTTTGCTAGACACGGTATTCCCGAAATTGTAAGATCAGACAACGGTCCGCAGTTTCAGACTTCTTTTAAACACTTCGCGAAAGAATATAACTTTACCCATATTACAAGCAGTCCATATTTTCCGCAAAGCAACGGCCTTGTGGAAAGAACAGTTCAGACAGCCAAGCAATTAATTAAGAAAAACAAAGATGATATGTTTATTGCTCTTTTGTCTTATCGCACAACACCTCTAGAGTCAGGTTTTTCTCCAGCCGAATTACTTATGTGTAGGAAATTACGAACAAATTTGCCACAACTTCCTAGCAATTTGTCTAAAGTAATTGACCCTAAATCGCTTTCGTTAAAAAACGATAAAGAGAATAAGGTTAGAGCGGCTGAAAATTATAATTCACGTCATAAGGCCAAAGATATGTCTCCCTTACAGGTAGGGGATTCGGTATGGGTAATCGACATTAGAAAATACGGCAAGATTGTAGAAATATGTAACGAACCGAGATCATATGTAATTCAAACAGAAGTAGGGTTATTTCGTAGAAATAGATGGCACCTTATACATGCGCCTTATTATTTTAATGATATATTGGACACCACAGAACCAACTAATTTAAACATGTATAGGACTAATGTAACTGATGTAAATCCCAATCAGGATAAGTTTAATAATTTGGAATCAGAATCTAGTAGTTATCCTGATTGCGATACTGAGATATGTAATGATGATCGTGTAAGAAAGCATAGTGACGTGTTCGTTGACAGTGCGCGGAAATCAACTCGCGAGAAACGAATGCCTAAACATCTTAGTGACTATGTATTAGAATAATAGTTATTTTTCCGAGCTTGTAAAATGTCTGGCTGGGAAAAAAAAGGGAGATGTGCTGTTAGCCTTTTCGCGCCAGATATTCAAATAGATATATATCAGATACACGGGGAAGGGGTGTCATGGCGGCGGGTTTTTATTAGTTAACGCCACAAAACGTAGCAAAACAGACAAAAAGCATTTAAAATTAAGTCCACAGGAGACGAACTCGGACTCAAACACATTATTAAATAATAGTTACATAATTTTGAATCATGATAAAGACAATCTTGAGACAAATATGCAAGAACTTGAATAGCTGTGAACTGCATTTAGTGTCGACGCAAACTGAGACGGCAGTAAAAAATACAACACACACAGGTAACCCTTGTGAACAGAATAAAGTATTAAGTAACAAGATCTTAATTCTGGGAGATAGTCATTGTCACCATTATAGTAAATTACTAAAAGATCGTCTGGACGACAGTTTTGAACTTTTTGGAATGACAAAATCGAACGCCAAAATAGATATGCTTGTCCAAAACATAGATAATGAATGCAAGGAACTAACTCAAAATGACTACGTCATATTCATGGGAGGTACCAATGATATGGACGACTGCTACAACTCTGAAAATATAGCACAGGTAACTCATAGTTTCAAAAATTTAATAGAAGCTACAAAAAACACAAACCTAATAGTTAGCACCATCCCATTTACACGGTATAACAACGAAATAAACAGAATTATAGAACATGTGAATTATTGCATTTACAATATGGCACAGAAACATCAACATGTGGATACTTTTTGTATTAATAATGTGATTGACGTTAGTGACTACGCAACTGATAGTATTCATTTAAAATACTGGACAAAGAAACACATTATTAGTAGAGAACTCTTGCAAATAACTGACAACTGCAGAAGTAAACAAAGTGATAATGGCTGTATTGAGAATCAACGAGTGTTAGATACAGACATTTTTTAGATCAACGAGTTATAGGGACAACGAAAATACAGAGTATAATTCCGGACGTACAGCTACATTCCATATACATATGTAAATATTCGTAGCTTGAGAAATAAAGTGGACGAGTTAAACGTATTATTGCAGGAATTAAATCTGCCTGATGTGATATGTATTACAGAACACTGGTTAGTAGAGGATGAAATTGGTGAAATTATCGTGCCACGGTATAAGCACGGTAGCATGCTTCTGCAGAGAGCCCACGAAAGGAGGTGGCGTGTTAATCCAAGCAAAAATCGAAATGGACGTTTGCAATTTCAATACAAAAGTGGTAGCATATGAGAAAGATTTTGAATATTGCTGTCTGTGCTAAATTATGTTTGGGCACCAAGATATTATTGTTAGTTTGCGTGTACCGAGCACCATCAGGAAGTCCCCATAATTTTAAGTGTAGGCTGTTAGACCTCTTACAATTACTCTATAGTCAATGTACTTTTCTGATGGTGGTGCGGTAATTTTAATATAGATTTTAATATTAAGATCGAGGAATCAAGCGAACTTTTAGATATTTTTAATTCTTTTATGTGTGAAAGAGTACTTTACAATGCAACGCGTACCACAAGCCATTCAAAAACATGTATCGATAACTTCTTTTCAAACATGAATACTATGTTAAATGGTAAGTTTTTGGGTGACACACTGACTATGAATAGAAATATAAACACAGAAAATAATAAAACAAAAGTGCAAAAACGTATCATTACCGAACAACGTTCACCGTTCACTTTGTGGACTTGATTTCTTCCGAATTATGGGATGAAGTCTATCCTTAATGCGATGCGGATGATCAGTACAACACTTTTATTAATAACTTTACCTACTATTATAATTTGGTTTTTCCTTTGCAACTAACAGCAAAATCCCAACATAAAAGCAGCTGGGTAAATAATGATGTCATCGAAAGTGGCATAAATTTGCGTAATTTATATATGCTTCAAAAACAGTCTGGTAGTCACGAGATATTAGAAATACATATATAAATTGGAAAAGAAAGCTCACGAAAATTTAGTCCAAATTACTAAAAAACTATATTATGAAAGAAAAATTGCGAATTCAGATAATAAATCTAAAGCTGTTTGGGGAATAATAGACGAAAATAAAAAGTGAAAAAGTGAAAAAAATAAGCATTCTTCATGATAACGAAATAATAACAGAGGGGCCGACTATAAGTAATTTATTCCTAAAACAATTCAGTAGCGTTAATAATGTCGAGATTAATGATGGTGACTCTTCCTACAACAGTACAAATCAATGTCAGCACTCCATGTTCCTACAACCAACTGACGAATATGAAATAAAAGAAATTATAACGAGCCTTGCCAATAAGCATTCAAGTGGATTTGATAGTATTCCGTCATCTCTACTCAAGAAATGTATGCAATATATAACAAAACCTTTGAGTATAATTATTAACAATTCTATTAGGTCCGCCACTTTTCTAAACGCTTTAAAAATTTCCAAAATTGTACCCATTCATAAAAAGGGTAAAGAAAACGACATATCAAATTACCGGCCTATCTCACTTTTGCAATTTTTTTCAAAAGTTTATGAAAAGATACGATTACTTAGTCATCCCTTAAAACATGATATAATTCCTCTGCATCAATTCGGTTTTCTGCCTGGTAAGAACACTGAGATGGCTGTCTATACCTTCCTAAACAAGTTAATTAGTTGTATTGACGAGGGTGACAAAGTGGTAGGTCTTTTTATGACATCAGTAAAGCGTTTGACACTATTAGCCATCAAATAAATTAGAATCCGTCGGTGTTAGAGGATTAGCGCTCGAATATATAAAATCTTTTTTGAGTGGTAGACGTCAGTATGTAAGTATTAGAAGTGTCGAGCGAGGTATAGAGAGAGACACTGTATCTTCATCTGCATTGATTACCAGAGGTATTCTGCAGGCTGTGTACTGGCTCCTATGCTGTTCTTGATATACGTGGCTGATATGCCCGATATACTCGAGATGTGTTTTCTTTACCAATATGCAGATGACACGTCCTGTATGATAAGAATTTAAAAATATATAATAAAATTATATATATATATATAATTATATTCAAGTGTTGAGTGCTGTGTAAATGGAACACCCCACATATGTATTTTAGCATATTTTGATGGTACTCTTAAAAAGAAAGACATTGATATCAACATGTGTAGATGTATCTCTTACCGCTGTCGTTTTATTTGCAATTTTGTGTCTCAACATGTCCAACTTTGTGGAGACACCGAAACGAAACCTGAAAGAATTTGTGAGATCTGTTTAGACAAGTTTTCCACCTTCGTCAAGTTTAATAATCTATAATCATTTTATTTATTTTTAAATAACTGAAATTGCAGTAATAACAAACGCAAAATTAACATTTACGCTGTTTTTTTAAATAGAACACTCTGTATATTTTTCTTCTAAAGTAAAGTATTTTTTATAACCTTCGAATGAATCTGTGAATTTTTAATTGAAATAAAATCTGCATTTTATATCTGTCATTAGCTACGTTGCATTTATAAATTAACGCTGATAATTGTATTTACTTTTGCGATGAATTTCACGAAAGAATAAATGGTAAATATGATTTATACATTGGGTGAGAGCGAAAGAAACTGTTTATTAGCTGGTAGGATTTATTGTCAACGTTATCCAAATGCAAGACCTCATAGAATCGAAGCATTTCAAAAATTAAAAGAACGTTTTGAAGCATCTGGAAATATTGGTTATTCGAAAAAGGAGATTAAAAATCGAAGGGTTACTAATGAGGAAAATGAATTAAATATTTTGCTATCGTTGGAAGGAAATCCTCAAGTAAGTACACGAAATTTGAATATCCAGACTGGAATAAGCAAGAGTACTATCAATTGCATCATAAAGAAAAATAAGTGCCATCCCTACCATATGTCATTACCTCAGGACCTTCGTGGAAATTGTAAATCGTTTAAGTTTTTGCAACATTATGTTAAACGAAATGAATTTGGACCGGAATTTTCAATCTTCGATTTTATTTAGTGACGAAGCTACTTTCAAAAGTACCGGTTTAATTAATAGACTTGCATTATTATGCTACAGAAAATCCCCATTGGGTCAGACAAATTGACTTTCAACATCAATGGTCAATGTATGGGGTGGGATAATTAATTTATAAGTTGTTGGCTCTTATTTCTTTGTAGGAACGGTAAGAGGAGCCACATACATCAGTTACCTAATTGATTGGAAAATGTCGATCTCCATACACGAAGAATAATGTGGTATCGACATGATGCAGCTCCACCACATTTTCATAGAAATGTAAGAAATTTTTTGAATAACTGGTGTGATTTTGATTTTTTTTTTGGGCACCTGTTAAAGAACATTATCGAAACATTCCAACCACATCTAATGACATGAAACAACGTATAAGAGCCATTTTTGAAAATATTGGAGAGCACACGCTTACTGATGTAAAAAAATTTTCGCCGCCGCCTCGAATTGTGCATTCAACAAGACGATGGCATTTTTGAGCATTTGCTATAAATATGTTATACTTTTGCATTTTATTTATTTATTATTTAAGATTTTGCATTAATCTAATAAATATTATTTTTTGTTTTTGAATATGTTGTAGTAATTTGTTATTATTAATAATTAAAGCTGACAGCAACTTAAATTAATTTTTTGCATTTAAATTTAGAATCTACTAATAATAACAATTAATAAGTTATAAAATACTAAGTGTAGATAGGAAAAACATGGTATTATTAAAAAGCTTATAAAAAATACTTTACTTTAGAAGAAAAATATACAGAGTGTTCTATTTAAAAAAACAGCGTAAATGTTAATTTTGCGTTTGTTATTGCTGCAATTTCAGTTATTTAAAAATAAATAAAATGATTATAGATTATTAAACTTGACGAAAGTGGAAAACTTCTTGTCTATACAGATCACAAAAATTCGTTCAGGTTTCGTGTCGGTGTCTCCACAAAGTTGGACATGTTGAGACACAAAATTGCAAATAAAACGACAGCGGCAAGAAATACACCTACACATGTCTTTCTTTTTAAGAGTACCATCAAAATATGCTAAAATATGTGGGGTGTTCCATTAAAAAAGCACAAGTTTGTATCGTCACTCATTTACACAACACTCACAGTTGAAAATAATTTTAGAATGTGTATTTTAGGAGTGGCTACAACTTTTGTCTAAAATACTTTTCTCTAACTGTAATAATAAAGCCATAATCTTCCGTCGTCGCATGGTCTGGACACCCTGTATTTAATCTCTTAGTTAGGGTTAGACATTACTTATTTTAGCAACATAATCTAATAAAATAAATATACAGTAGTTTTAAAAACTACCATATATTTTTGTGTCTTTTTAATGCAAATTATAATCCGTGGTATCACAGGGCTCTGCTATGGGTGGACCAGTTAAATCTCTTGCTACTCGTGGAAACAGTACGGAAAACTTTCAAAACGACAAACAAAAGAAGAGTATGGAGAAAGGAAAGAGAAATGGAAAAGGAAAGAAGATAACATAAATAAAGAAGGAAACAAGGAAAGATCACCAGTAACAAATCCCTTCCAAGGAAGCACTATCGCGCCCTCCACCAACACGGAGCCTTCTTAGGCAGAAAAATGTCTTTACAGAGAGACTGATGGATATTGAAACCTTTTCGACGAAGGAAAGTACGACGGCCAAAGGAAGGCAGACCCCAATTAAATCTAATGGGAAGAATGACCCGTGGAGCGATGAGGACATTGATGTTAGCCCTATCTTCCGACTTTACGCACTAAATATGGATATGTGATCCTTGCAGGAGATAAAGGAGTTCTAGAAAGAAAAAGAGGAAGACGGACGAAAAAGAAGAAAAGTGCAAACCAGTGCTGAGCAAAGAAATTACAGCAGTACTTATGGCACTGAAGAAAATCACTGCAAAAACTGAGGATCTCACAGAGCAAGAATTACTATAAAGTGCTGCGGACTCCACAGCTACAAAAGAAAACTCTTCTAGGGGAGCAAATACGGGTATCACAAGTAAAACTATAGAAACACATGTAAACGCGGAGGATATCGAGAGGGGAACGCAGCTAAGGGAGTACGGAGCACATGGAGAAATAGAATACCAAATAGAAAGCAAAACTGTATGAGCTGGACTTTCTAACGTTGTAGATTATGACTGGCCAAGGAGGTTTTTTAAGAACACAAAGATAGCGCAAATAAAGACCCATGTAAATTTAAAAGGTGACGTGGCTGTCATCATGGACCCAAATAAAGTACACGGAATGGAAGATGCCAATGCTATGGCAACTTTTCTTCCAGAGAAGTTCCCTCCTTGATGGAGGAGAAACGGATGACAGGTAGTGTCGAATATATTAAGACGATAATAAAAATCTGCACAAATAGTGGAAACCGGAAACTACCTCCAAGATACGTGCTAGTATACAACATGAATATAGACGAGGTAAATAACATCTGCAAGTTGTATGAAATAATTACTAAACTCGACAAGGGGGTGGAAGCGCATGGTCTAAAGAAGGTAAAGACTGCAACTTTGGGACATCTAGATATAAACTATCTGGAGATATGGAACGTATACGTCACCGGAAGAAAAATAAAACTGTTAATATTGTCGCTACAAAGACCAGAGACAATGTAAAACAATAAGGCAAAAATCCCGCTAGCGAGAAAAGACGCCAGTCAATCAGCGGAGAAAATTATTATAAAAGCTGAAGGCAAGGAATGCGTAGATGTATTGTGTACCACTGAAGTGTAAGTGAAACCCAGAGAAGTTGAGGCAAGTGTTAAAACTATCGAAAAGACTAGCAGAGGCGATGTATGGAAGTAGGTGAGGGGAAAAAGAAAACAAAGTCTTGGCGTAGGCCCTACAAGTCTTAAACGAAAACGTGGAGGTCAAGGTTAAAAGAAATGACAATATTATACATATCAAAAATATTGACGGGGGCGCTAACAAAAATGAAGTAAGAGATGCTATCGCAAGAAGATCAAACCAGAGTGGCAGGCTGAGTACCACGATTGTCCGTCCTAAGGAGCAAAAGCCAACACCCTGATCAGAAACGAAACACTTAAAATTGGGTAGGTACCGTGTAGGGTGCGGGCACGGATCAGCATGAGCACATGCTACAACTGCCTAGACTTTGGCCATTATAGTGAATGCAACGGGGCTGACAAGAAAAACATTTGTCTAAATTGTGGGAAAAAAGACTACAAGGCTAAGAAATGCAAAACGCAAGTTTTTGTGTCACTTATGGAGTTGAATATCACCGAGCAGACCAAACAAAATGCCCGCACTACAGAAAACATCAGTGACAAAGCTAGGGGGAAAGCAAAGGGAGACAGGCCTAAACACCGCAATACAGCGAACACAAAAATATTAACAATTTCCATGTGGGGACCGCCAATAGTCAATAACAGGAGACAGTACTGGATGGAATGGACTTCCTCTAAGAATATGATAGTACACAACACCGGAGATCTACTTTTATAAGAGGCGCTAACTGTATACAGTCTATTCAGCGAGCAATGGAACAACGTGATATTTCGGAAACGAGTGAATATTTTTAATTTCTGAAAAATTTGTTAGATATGTTCGGAAGCGACACGTATTTCAACATAAAATTCTTTTAAATTTATTGTCACCGCTAAGTGGCGGTACCTAACTTTTTTAATGGAATACCGTACTTTTTATTTATATTTTGCAATCTGCAACACAAGGGTCTTATCTATAGTTAAACCAAGACTTCTAGCCCCCGTTAAAATCCGAAGAACATTATTACCTACATGTAATTTAAAGTTGTGATTTAAATCATTATGAATTTGTTCATTGCCAAAAAATATAACAGAAGATTTATATATATATAATCCAATAATCCCTTCTACCATAACAATGGTGTAGCGCGTTTATCTTCTTCTAGCTTTTTATAAACGTTTTCCATTCATTTCTATTCCTTGTCATGTTCTTCGCTTCTGTCCATGTTTTGTCTTTCCTTCCCAGTATTTCTGCTATGACATCATTCCATGTTGTTCTTGGCCTTCCTCTTCTTTTATTTTTCATTATTCTTGCTTCCTATATCCTTCTTGTTTGTCTTGTATTTTCCATTCTATATAAGTGTCCCCACCATCCTAGCTGTCTTTGTTCAATGTATTCTAGCACTGACTGCATTTTTAAATCTTTTCGTATTTCCGAGTTTCTTATTCTGTCAATCCTTGTAACTCCTCTAACAGAAGATTTATACGAAATAATATGCAAAGAATGGAGTAAACAGATACGGAAGAGTGTATCCAAATCTCGCTGAACAACACTCAGCGCATCCAGATGCAAGTCCCTCTGGAATGAATACTAAATTTGTGTGTCATCAGCGTACATATACACATTACACAAAATCGTATAGAATCCAATAAAGCGCAAGTATATATAGAGAATAAGAGTGGACCTAAAATGAAGCCTTGAGGAACACCAGAATTTAAAAGAGATTTCCCAGAGAAGCTGTCAGCTAATAATAATGCTAATAATGGTTAACAGTATCGAAAGTCTTAGTGAAATCCAGCAATAGTAACACCGAGGCAAAGCGAAAATTGCACGCTGTCAATAGATCATCAGTAACTTTCAATAATGCAGATTCGCATCTACGCCCGGAGCGAAACCCGGATTGGTAAGTAGGGAGAATATTATTTTTCCACTACTAGCGTTAGAAGACGTCATTATTTGGTATGTTTTCGGGCCGAGAAGATGAATTTCTCTCCTAGTAGTCAATAATAAAAATTATCTCCTACTAGTAAATAATAAAAACAATTGACAGTAATCAAATCATGATTTATTCAATAAAAATGTATAGAATAGAAATAATTTGAATATAAAACCATAGATGTCGTATAGATGCACGAATGAAATCCGCAATTCAAGAAAAAAGGTTAGGTTAACATTTAACATAAATAAACAAAGTAGGAAATACGTAATTTGGTAAACACTACTTATTAAAATAATAATTAATAGTGCAATTATGGCAGGTTATGGTAATTCCTGACGTACTGGCTTGCAATAAAATCTCGTACACCTAGTTTTACCTATATTGATTTCACCTTTTGTGACATTTCTAATTTGACGTTTCATTTCCAAAAGTACCTACACTATTTTCATAAGTCACCACAACCTCTATGCATAGTGTCACATCCGTCAAATCTAAAGTCAGCTTACATTGAAAAATAATCTTCAAAAGTTAGCTTGCTTGACATTAAGATGTACATACGAGATTTTATTGCAAGCCAGTGTACCAGTATTTTTCATACTCTATTTGATTTGCTTCCTTGCGGATTTCTGCACACGCAGAGAAATATTATCTTGAGTTAAAACAGACTGTTTCAGTTCAAAACAATCCCGTATTTGTATATCCGCAAAACTATATTGTGTTATCACAAGAATATTATTTTCTAAGAAAATTGTTTTGACGCAAAACAACATTGTTTTAATGTAAGAATATAATGTATTTGTAAGACTTCCGTATGTCGACCACTGAATTGACAATTTATAGGCAATTTAACGGAAAGTACAGGTTTTACCGAGTCCAAAACGGCCCCCTTTTCTTGCGGAGATTAGTCTAAGATACCTAAAAATCGTTCTAAAAAGTGTTATTTCTAGGTTATGTTTCGCTAATGTGAAAATCCTCGCAGAAATGTCAAAACACTAGCGAAACATAACCTAGGAATAACACTTTTTAGAACGATTTTTAGGTATCTTAGACTGATCTCCACAAGAAACGGGGGTCTGTTTTGGACTCAGTAAAACCTGTACTTTCCGTTA
This sequence comes from Holotrichia oblita, assembly GCA_023690525.1. Taxonomy (NCBI): domain Eukaryota; kingdom Metazoa; phylum Arthropoda; class Insecta; order Coleoptera; family Scarabaeidae; genus Holotrichia; species Holotrichia oblita. The sequence goes on along the minus strand of CM043015.1, from coordinate 127,891,040 downwards.
AATTGCTTATAAATTGCCAATTCAGTGGTCGACATTCGGAAGTTTAGCCAATGGATTTACTTCAAGTACAACGTTTGGGCGAAATTATTCCTCCAGTTCCCATGAAGCTAAAATATACTTCACATAATGCATTATTAAATATGTACTTTTATTACTGCAAATGTCCACGCCTTAACTATAAAAAAACTTATACGTATCTAATTCTTGCAAAATCGTGCACGCAGATAAAAATGCACGTATAAACGCTTCATATACACATATAATCTCGAATGCAGCTGCTCGATATTTGCAATTCAGCTATTTCACAAATAGGGAAGTTATTCAGATCAAGTACGTATTTTACAACAAATATAGTCTAAATTGTATTAAACGCATTTACTTATTCCAAGAAAATGTGTTTGAATCAAAACAGAAATATTCTAGCATTAAAAATATTTGGGTAAAACAGTATATTTTCTTAATTCAAGAACATTTTTCTCTGTGTGCAGGAGTACAACTACTGTCTGACATTTTTTTTTGGTATTGTGACAAGACATGAATAAAATCTCAATTTGACATTAAATGTTTATTCATTTGTTTTTACAGACTAACATGTTTTGTATGGATATCTTAAATTAAACATTTATCGGAACGGCTTATTATATTACATTATTATTGAGAAAGCGGTTAAATATGCTAGTAGTGGAAAAATAGTATATAAACCACGGCAGAGAAGATTTTTCTCAGCCTCTTAGCCATTATTTCCCTCGACGCTTCGCGTCTCAGGAAATAATGCTACTCGGCTGAGAAAAATGTCTTCTCTCCCTTGGTATATAATTACTATTCTATCATTAACATGTTTGAATTGATTATTTCCTTCACCTGTCAAATTTAAAATTTATCAAATCATAATCACAACTGAAGTTGAAATTAACCACTGAACGGTACCGGTTTTTGATATCAGCAACTATTACAAATCGACTTGTAAATAACAAATTAAGTATTTTTTAATTAAATGTCAAATGTGTCAAATAGATGAAAATGTCCCACAAAACGAGAGTTAGGGATGTTTCGACTGAAATTATCGATAATCACATCGATTTGACAACTCCGATAAATACAAAGAGAAGTAAACACATCGTCTGGGGACAGTTCACGCAGTTTTGTGACGAACGGAAGTATATTTTGGACGAGTCGACGCCAGTAAGTAAACTGAACGAAATTTTGAAAGACTGAGCATGGAACATGAAAAAAGGGAACGTAGATGATTATAAGGAGTATATACCTTACTGTAAAATGTATTAATATATGTATTTTTTGACCTTTATTTAATTATTTATTGTTTTATTGACCTCTAAGTGGAAATAAATCAGGAATTAAAAGATATGTAAAATGTATGTGGAATTCTACCGCCAAAAGTCTTCAAGCTTTATATTTTAAGAAGCATAACATTAAAATTGGTCATTTTCAAGGAACTGAATACAAAAGTTCTAGAGATGCTCGTAATAGCAAACGACGAGTACTGCAAAAACTTCCAGATAAACGAAAGCAAAGTGCGACCTCTTTAAGTATTGACAATTTATTTGACATAATAGACTATTGTGACGAGACAACGCCAATGAACTTCAGAAAAAATTCTATTATTTAGCTTCTGTGATATGTGATGTGAAGATGTCAACTGCTTGGTACATCACTTCAAAATTGAAATTAAATCTGATGGAACTGAGTCGGGTAGAGTAGAATATAATCATATTTAGTAAGACCTGCGAAGGAGGAAACCATAAATGCGCGGACAGTAAATAGTTGACGGCAAATATTCAAAATTCAGATCGTTGTCCAGTCAGAATTTTTAAAACATTCGTTGGGAAATGTGGTCCTAATTTTACCTGCGATAGGCTGTTTTTGACGCCTGATCCATTTTGGAAGAAGACAAATTCTTTCTGGTACAAAAACGGTAAGAACGAAATTTCGAAATTGACCAAACAAGGTCAACTATTGGTTTAAATACCAAATATCTCAAAATTACCAACCATTCTTGCCGTTCAACAGCTGTGGCACAATTAGCCAAATCGGGAGTTCCCGAATAAGAATTAATAAAAATAACTGGTCATGTCAATTCTTCCTCGATTCAACCCTATTCACAGATGGACCAACAACATCACCAACAAATTTTTAATCAGTTACGAGGGATACAAAATCAGGGACAGCAACACCAGGCAATATAACATACAATAATTGTGTTTAGTTTTGGCCCAAAATAATTTATTGTATACTGTGTAACTATTTCTATTATCTCCTGAATAGACTAAACAATTTTTTGGGCAACCGGCCGCGAAGTTGTCAATTCGCGTACGCAAACCTGCCCATAGCAGCGGCCGTAAAAGTAAATAAACAAATTAACACATATTTGACATATTTCATCATTTATTGTCAATAAAACAGAGTATTTTGTGTATTTATTACAAACCTTTCGGATACATATTAATATTAATTGTGCAATTTGTATTATTAGTAATATTTACACCAGAAGCAGTAAAATCTAAATTTTTATTTGAATTAAAATTTGAAACCGTAGCAGTGATTTCATTTTGATTGTAAATACATTGTGATGAAGTACCGGATATTGAATTAGCAATTTTATTTTTATTTTCTATAGAATCTTCAACATACGATTCGGCCACAGTAGCAGATTTCCAGCCACCGTGGCGCTTAAGAACTGATATTGTAGCACCACTGTTAGCAAGGAGAGTAGCAGAGCTCCTCCTAAAACAATGGCCTGTATATTGCTCACTGTTCGGCAACCCCAAATAATTTGCTATCAAACACGGTATTTTCCCTATGCTATGTACCCCAATAACTTGTGCATAGCATCTTCCTTGCTTGTATCTCAAAAACAGCCTATGACAGGTAACATATTTCGGACGAAGAGCAATATATTTGTGATAAAGTCTTATGTAATCTGGATTTGTGATTGTAAAAGTGCGGTTTATGTCCGTCTTTGTATCAGGAACAGTAATTATAAGAATATTGCTGGTGTCTTGAATGTTGTCAACGGTTATTTTTGTTAACTCGTCACGTCTCATGGCACCTGATACGCCCATAATTAAAACTACCTGTAAAACTAATAGTAAATTAAGCAATTTATAAGAGAACTTGTTTATATCTTTGTACCTTCCACAGTAAATACTTTTCATCCTCAGCATTTTCCAAAAATAATTTAATCTGCTCCATTGTTAACACTTTAGACTTTTTGGCTTTATAGCCTACTGCTTTTTTCTTCAAAAAAGGAATTAATTTTAAAAATGTCCTTATATCAATCTGTTCCTTTATATTCAGCATGCTTTTAAGCATGGAGTACAAACTCCATAAGCTGGAACTTTTTAGGGCCGCCGATTTTTGCATAAAATATGCCAATAGCACGTTTTCGCTCACAGTTTTGACCTTCTTAGCGTTGCACCAGACCTTAAAATCGTTGTAAGATTTTTCGTATTGCCTCTTCGATCTTTCGGGTATTAAGTTAGAAACTGCGAAATTGGCAGCACTTTTTATATCCGGAGGAGTTCCAGATATAGAAATATTATCACTTTCAGAAGTTTCAGACATTTTACGACTTATTTTGACAACTATTAAGTATTTGTATTTTATTCTAGTCGTGTCATTTCTATGGCAACGCATATAAAGTAAGTCACTTTGAAATTGGCAATAAAAATATTCCGATGTATGTAAATTTATATAAAACAGTTTGAACGATTTTGGAACGATTTGCACGGTTGCCCAAAAAATGTGTGTATATCTCGTTCGCGAAAACCTTTAACGTACTCGAGATTGTCCTGCCTCGGCCGCAAGCGGCCTCGGCGACAATTTCTCTCTGCGTACGTTAAGGTGTGTTTTCGCGGCCTTGATATACAAATAACTATTATGTTTGATATATTATAATTGCATTTAATTATAATAAGAGTATGTACTTAACGATGATGACAATTAAATGTGCAAACATTACGCATGTAATTGCATTAGCAATTAAAGTATGATAGGAAAGTTAAGTTTTAGTTTATTAAAAATTAACTTTCCTATCATACTTACAATTCGTACACCCTGTATATCTGCACGCTAGTCTTAGCGTCACAATTTCGATTACATTCGCGCTTTAGCACTTTAACCGTACGTTGTTAAAGTATAGTACATAAATTCGTTTTTACCTAAGCAAACAACTATGATGGAAATTTTCGTCGATTTTAGATTTTACTTACAAAGGAACTGATCCCGATCTGATTGAAACTTGGCAGATTTATGGAACCCATCGAGTTTTGTAAAACGCCGCTTGCCGTTTCGGCTGAGTCGCAGGTTTGCGGGGTGAAAAATGCCCCCGAAATTTCGACGCTTTTCGGATTCTTGCAATTTACATCGTTATTATGAGCAAAAAAAATTAAATTATAGATCACTAAATACCTTTTCTATAGGTTAATAAAAGTAGCGCAGATGAGAATTTTTTTCCACGCTGTTGCCATCACCTCCCCCTCTTGCGAGCCGTTGAGCAACACTCGATGGGATCTACAAGCTGACGCACTCTCATTGATATCGGCGTTTAACACTTCGCTTGTGAGTGTTTAACTTTTTGTAATTCAAGTTCGTAGAAACTCTCAAATAGTATATTATTTTATACGAAGGAAAAGTAATACTTTTCATGGCGTGCTGGTGAAGCAAGCCATGAAAAGTAACTTTTCCTCCACATAAAATATGCTATTTTTTCTTCAAACGTCGGCAAATTTATGCAAAAATATCTGTTTTTATTGAAGATAAGCGGATTTGGTAGGATGTTTGGACGTTTAGACCGATGATTAAGTACGAGCTGTTTCTATCGTAACTCATCTCATCATAAAACTGTCAAGTGGACACTGTCAACATTGAAATTATGTGTTTGTATTGGTTTGTACGTTGCCATAATAATACGTTTCCTTACGGCGGCGGAAAAGTGAAAATTAAACCTCCGGCGGAGGAAAAGTGACACTTTGCGGCCGACTACTCAGTCGAGAAATGTCAGTTTTATTGACGTTTGAAGAAAATAGTATATTATTTTATACGGAGGAAAAGTGATACTTTTCATGGCGCGCTCGTGTTGCCGAACGAAGTGAGGCTGCTAATAGAGAGCAAGCCATGAAAAGTAACTTTTCCTCCACATAAAATATGCTATTTTTTCTTCAAGCGTCGGCAAATTTATGCAAAAATATCCATTTTTAATTGAAGGTAAACAGGTTTGGTAGAATGTTTGGACGTTTAGACCGATGATTTTTACGAGTTCTTACTATAGTAACTCATCATAAAACTGTCAAGTGGACATTGTCAACATTGAAGTTATGTGTTTGTACGTCCCTATACTAGCACTTTTCCCTCCGGCGCCGGCGGCGGAAAAGTGAAAAGTAAACCTTCGGCGGAGGAAAAGTGACACTTTGCGGCCGACTACTCAGTCGAAACATATCAATTGTATTGACGTTTGAAGAAAAAATTAATGTTCTGAAATTTGCATTTATGGTAGTACCTATATTGTTTTAAAATATTTTCAACCAAGTCTGACTTCCGGTTATACCGGTCCACAACTAAACACAAAAGGGTATTAAATACATGAAAAATAAGAAAACTAAAAGCTCAAAAAGAAATATGTTGGTCACTCTAACCTGAATACTAATTAGTACACACAATTTCAAAAAAAATTGAAACTTCAAAAGAAAGTTCATTTCGTTGTTGTTCGTGTTGAAGTCAGCTTCAGATGGTTTGTAAAGACTGATGTGGTTGTCTTCTGCTCCTCGTTATATACCTTGTTTCTTCTTTGCTTCGCTGATTCGTTACAGTTCGATGAGCTGCATTCGTTACGGTGTTGAGGTTACGTCGACGATCTTGTAAAGTTATTCGCCAGGTATTGTTCAATTTGTACCCATCTTCTCGGTTGAAGTTACTTGGATTCTTCATAATTGCCGGTGATGCCCGTATCTGATGGTATTGCGTAGTTTGGGCTAAGACTTTAACGTTGTCATAATTAATGTGATTGTCCCCATGTTAAAGTAGAGGTGTTCAGCTACTGCAGATCTTGCCGTATATCCACGTTAGGTATCCCGTCGGTGTTCCTTAATTCTACACTGGATACTCCTTCCTGTCTGTCCAATGTAACTTTTTCCGCAATTACATACAAGTTCATATGTATATACCTTTGGTGTGTAACTTAGGCAGCTGGAGGAGAATTGAAAAACCCGATCGACTTACCATTCGCTGTTGGGAGCTAAGTGATTAGAAGCGCAGCATTATAAAAGGCGATATCATGCTATCACAAAGCCATTAGAACAGAATTAGACACACACAACTATACTGCGAGAGTTGTACTGATAGCCAGACAAGCGATACAGCTTACAGAGTCACAGCAATTAAGGACCCACCACACATAAAAAAACTATATCATTTCCTAGCTGTGATAGACTAGCTAAACTCAGTCGACTCAGTAGGCAGGAGTTGTCATCAGCGTATTAATACAAAGGACAACGCCTAAGAACATCAACCATATGACATATGTACGTAAATAAAAAATAACGTTGGCTGTGATGATTTAAATTCTTGTATTATATTTTTATGCAGGCCTTTAACACTCACATATTATTGTCGGTTACTTACGTACGATTTCATATATTCAAGCGCCGGAGCTTGTAAGCCAAACGCCTTCAATTTTTGATGGATAATTTGATGGTCAATCGTGTCAAACGTACAGGAAATATAATAAAATATGGCACAGCCCTCCCACTACTATCCAAAATACGGACCAAGTTATTAAAGAAATTATAAACTGCCATTTCGGTGCTTCTTGCCGTTAGAAAACTGTATTGTGTTGTTTAAATGATGTTTTGTGTCATGAAATGTGAAACGAATCACTTACTTACATTTTTTTGATATTGATTTTTGAAAACGAAGCCTTCAAGCCTTTTTTATGTACTGGTACGATTTTTGATATCGTACGTTTGTATGGAAAAGTTCAAGAGCTAATTGAATTATTATCATTATAGTTAGTGGCTTAACAATATATGTATTGTAAGCAATTGTTGTCGCCTGTGGATTGTAAAAAAACAGAATGTTGGCATTTGTCAGAGATGTTATGCGAAACCTTCTTTATATCTTATATCGATGTCGCTAGTACTACTAAAATGATTCACAAACAGATACCTTATGATTTGTAATGCTAGCCCTATAAAACATTCATTCACAATTAAAGTAATTGAAAATGACTAAAAGTTCACTAGACCTCTCAGTACTACTGACAAACTGACAGGATCGTACCCTGATTACGCAGAATTTGTAGCAAATTACTTAATCTTGTTTTAAATTTATAGAACATCTTGATGGCGAACGATATACACACAAATAACAATGCATTCTTACCTAAATCTAATTTAGTACAACAATACTCAATGTGTTTCTCAACCGGAGTAATAATCGGTACAATTCTGTGTATCTTTGTGTTGTTATTCACAAATATTGCAGTGCCGCCAGCTTTTTGGATATGTTAGCAATTCCATAAGATCGAACTATAACCACGAACAATTACTTACATTAATGGCGAAGCGAAAAGTTGGTAGATTTTGTATATTTCTACTTTTATTTTACTTTGCTTCATATTTAGTTAGCAAAATACGTGTTTCTTCTCTTAATTTAAATGAAAAACCGTAGTTTCCTAGAATAATCTTCAAATTTCACAAATACTTATAATAATTTAATTAAAATTATTAAATTTAAGGAGTGAGATTAGTCTCTTTGGTAGTCTTTTGTGATCTTTTGATTTAGATGTCTTATGGCCAGCTATAAATCGTTTTCCACTTGATGTTTTCATTGCATTCAACATATTGTTTTAAATGTCGAAATTTAAAATCTAACATGTCTGTTTCTTGTTTACAAAATTGTTTATAGAATATTTTGCAGGTTTTCAAATTTCTAAATTGACAAAATTGCTAGGCAATATTTGTAGAAGTGCCTTGTATTTTGAAAAACGATTAACCTTGTGTAAGTTTGTTCTTGGTTTAAGAAAAAGTTAGGTTTTATTATACATCTATATGAAGAAGGATTAAATTACATCATTTAAATTAAAAGAAGAAACCCGTATTCTGCATTAGTTACAGTAATTTCAAGTTTTAAAGTCTACAGCTGTCAGTGTCAGAACTGATCAAGTCTTAGAAGCTTTATATACAGGGTCGCTGATATGTATAGAAACGAGTCGATTATGGGGTAAAATATACGAGATACCGGAAAAAGTTAAATACAAAAGTTTTAGGGTTTTTAAATGCTTATTAGCTAATAATAATTTTAGGTATAGCAGTCGGTGATAAAGTCGTGGCACGTCAAAGGTAATTGTAATAATAATATAATGTCTAAATAGTTTCGAGTTATTGATCTTTGAAAATATTTCTTAAATAAAAATCTAGGTACTCCAAGTAGGCTAAGACGCACCTTAAAAATGTCATAACACCTTATAAAATAGGACTGTAAACCTAAATTTTTACAATTACATACTTGTTTTTTTTTTCAAATACAAGCTATGCCTAGATTTTATTTAAGTAATATTTTCAAAAATCGATCACTCGGAAACGGTTGGATTTAGGTGCATTATGTGTATTACAATTTTTACTTAAAATTGAAGAAAGAATTGAATTATCTGATAATATACAGGTAGTTCCATTTAAAAAAATGTTACTTTGACGTGCTAGGTACGACTTTGCCACCGATCCTGTATACTTAAAATTATTCTTAGTTAATAAGCATTTAAAAACCCTAAAACTTTTGTATTCAACTTTTTCAGGTATCTCGTATATTTTACCCAATAATCGACCGTTTCCATACATATCATACATCAATATAAATACAGGGAATTTATATTCACGGAACTGTTTCGTTAGAACTTTTCGATGTTTCTGAACTCCTACAATGGGGCCGTCCCGTTTTTTTAAATGTGTTAATAAATATTTTATTATGAAAGATTACTATAATCTGATGTAGGTAATAGCAAAAATTATAATTTTAGTGTTACTAGAATTGCACAAAAAAGAAAATAAAACCGATTATTTGTAAATCGCGCGTTTAGTGACGTGATAATGGTACTTCTTTTTATTGGCTTAAACTTGTAAGAATACATCAACGACAAACGTAGTAATGTAGAAGCATTAGCCTATAGCATTAGCTATGGGGCATGACAGGTGTGTTGACAGTGACAATTATTATAAAAAAGACGTTTTAACGATAAGACGTGTAGGTGTATGAAATACATTTATGTTGTGGAATCAAATGTAATAGAACTTTCAGTCTTTAATGTGTAGTTTTTGTGTACTAAAATACGAAATGTAAAAACGTATAAGTAAAGCAAGAATTTGGAAAAACCGTTAATAGTTATAGTGCATATAATCCCGTCAACAAGTAAAAAGGAAAACGATGTGACTTTTACTAAATATTTGTTAACCATGAAAGATATTGAAGTGACTTGGTCACATTGCAAGCAAACAAGTACAGCATCTACACGAAATGTAGAAAATTGGCAAATATGCTTCGTTCAGAGAGATGACAGTCCTCTTCGTGATAATATATTCTTGACTATAAATGGTCATTCTATACAAGGATTCATTGACAGCGGAAGTAATCTGAACTTGTTAAAAGCCAGCAGTTAGGTGCAGATGGAAGCGCCAAAATTTGATAATACTTGTGTTTTGGTAAAAAGGAAATGCGCCAATAAAAACATTAGGGAAATTCGCGTCTGATGTAAAAGTCAATGAACACATTCTTAACGCCGACATCCATATTGTGCCAGACAAGGTATTTCTAATTATTATGTAATACAGAAAACCATTTATATGTAGCTAAACCAGGGCATGAGAAGAGAATGAGCAAAATTATAACTAATTATAAACCAAAACGCCCTAAAGAAACGAAGATATGCACAAAAATTATCACTGAAGTACACTCATTTTTGGCACATGTAACTACTCTCTTTTTGGGTTTAGGCCAGGTTAGGCTTTAGATAAAATGATTGAGTGGAAGAGCAGATGTCAACTTTTAGTGACGCATCTGAACTCCGCCACTTTTCGCTTCATTATTAATATTAATATAGAAATACTTTAATTTTTTTGTAACATATGTTGGAAATAAAGACGCTTTTCCGGATTTATTTTAAAATTGTTCTTGCAACGAGGTACAAAATATTTCATGATTAATTGATATCAAATAAGGTTCAAATAAAAATAACGCACGATTCCAGAGGTGATAATGTTAAAAAATACACAAATTAAAACTAAACACGCCACAAAATAATAACACGATAGTTTATCAAACAAATATGAAAATAAGTACCAATAAGTACTATGACACAATACAGATAGACAGAGATTTTATTTGACGTTTACGTAGCCAGTGGACGTAGCTAACAAAAAAAAATTACATTGCTGATTAAGAAAACATTGATGTGTTATTTCTATCTCTTTCCATATCATACTCTCGACAAGCTTATCTGTCAATTGACCATTATCACGTCATAAATGCGGTAAATTCATAATTCAAACTTAGATATTTTTTCTTAATTTATTGATAATATAAAAAAGAAAATGCGTAGACACTACATATAATTTAATGTACACTTCAAGAAAAAATATTTAAAAGAATCCGGGACGGCCCCCATTGTATGACTGCTCTTTTTGATTCCCCGTTTTTATTTATGGCAATTTTTCGCTCTATCG